>OX596243.1:13677847-14262818 GCA_951394255.1 Polyploca ridens
AAAGAGTCGTGCAAATTATGCTCAAATTACTGGAAATTCAATCCAGACGAGAAAAATATATGAATCACCAAAAGTGACGATATAAATTCTTCAGAGATTGTGGATTATTAATAGAATTAATAATCCACAATAATTTATTAATAATGTCTTTCTATGATATATTTGGCGATAACTCTATAGGCGAATGACCACCTCGCTAACCAGCTAACATACACTGTTTTTATCATAATCACATATATTTTTTCAGTTTTAATTTTCTTATAGTTGAGTTGGTTGCATGCAGTAAAATTTTACTAAATGCTTATTTTCCGCGAAATAACTTAATTATTTCACGGAAAATGAGGATAATGAGACACGGCCAATCCTAAAAGAGAAATAAATGGCGCTATGGTGTCATGGGTTTGGATTTAAACAACCCTTTTCTCTTCTCTTGTCGTCATTCAATATAATTCACCTATAACCATATTTGAAATTCGCAAAAAATACAGACTAGTTTCCAAAGAATTGGTTGTTATCAGTAAATAAATTCGTCTGTATCAATAAAACAATGTCCGCTCACAATTGATTGATAGACAACGCCCTATCACACCTAACTCCATTAACACAGCCAAAAAACATCAGGCAAAGTGTAATTTAATTAAATGAACAAGAACATTGTTTTTCGCCACAGGGTTAATAAAAATAAGTCAACGTCTTCAATGTCTGAATGTTTCAGTTCGGGTGACAGGCTTTTAATTACTTTAAGTGCAATTTCGATGCATAAATCAACTAGAGCTTAGAGCTATGCTAAGGCTTAACTTTGGATACTTTAGCGAACAGTTACGTTTCATTTTTACTTTTTAATTTCCCATTTCCTCTTTTTAAAACTGTCATATGCAAATAGGGTAAAATTAAAAATACTAAAATATTTTTCGCAGGCAGCTTTATCGTCGCTGGAGAGAGAAGCCAAAGAGAATGTGTATGCGGTGCTAGACCCGCATTTACAATACGACATAACGATAAATAAGCATGGAGAGCCGCCTAAGTATTTATCGCTATCGAAACCCCTTACTCACCAAAGAACGCACGCTTTCGACCCACAGAACATAGCTTACAATGACTTTAACAATAATAATTACATTAACGATAACAGATTCTCGACTTTCAAAACTGGACCGCCTAAAGTGAGAAAGTCCAATAAGAGTAATGAAAGAAAAATTAACACCCTTGAACAAAACTATGTTTGCAAAACAAATAATGATATAGAATATACTAAAAACCCATTTTTCGGTATGACCAGAGACGTTAATGATAATGTAGATATGTATTCAGAAAGTAAAAAACACAACGAAAACAGAAGTTCAAAAAATTACTCACGCATGTATGAGAGAAATAACTCTGGGAGAAACGTTAATGTTGGCAGAGGGAAACAGAATGCTTTTGATATAGATTTATTAAATGTTACAAGATCATCAAATCGTAGTCGAAAAGATCAGACTGATACTATGAAAGAGAAAGAAAGATCATTTGAAGAGTTTAAAGAAGATGTACAGAATGGAGAAGACTTTAAGCTGCGACCAGGGAAAGTAAGAGAGATTGCTTCAAGATTTAATAGGAATAGTTTTGATAACGTACATCCGGCTAACTTGAAGAAAGATAGGCCGAGGCCTTTACAAAGTTACGGTCACCAAGCGTATCTCGATCACATTTTCCCTGATGCTGTAGAAATTTGAAGTGTGATTAGTGTTTTGGGACTTAATGAACATGACAATTTAGATCTCTGATTAGTGTTAGAATTACTATTGTGGATAGCGTACTTACTCTCAAATTAATTGAAGATTTTACTGTTTCTAATGTTACTTATTTATTAAAGTAGTTTATGCCATATCCATATTATACATTATATCACTCTAGTTTGTATCAATGTGTCCAGGAAGAGTTCATTTGGGACTTGGGTCACGAATTTTTCGTGAAGTTTCACTTGATAATGACGTCACAAATGAAAATTATGCACATTGGGTGCCCTGGGACTGCAAAATAGAACAAGGTAAAACGTAGAGATGCCTGAAATAGTCATTTAGGATAAGTTAATTCATCGTCATGATAAATTTTTGTATAAAATTCTGTAGAACTTTTTGTAAATTTTTATAATGTTAGTTCAAGACTCAAGTATTTGTAAAAAAATATTGCATTTATTTCTTGTGTTCGCCGGCGATGACCATCGACATATAAGAATGTTTATGTCATTCTTATAAAGATGATTTACTTAAATTATTGTTTCATTGCAATAAATTATATGTTATCGCTGGTGGGTTGAATTCGTAAACTCCCCGTTGGTTATTGTTAGTTTCCTTGTGTGTATAGACTATTTCTTAATTTTAATATTGTTGAATTTTAACTGTAATAAAATTATAATTTGAATCAATGTCATTTATTTTCATTCAACCTGTTTTATAATTATTTATTGTACTTTTAATGACCGTTAAATGAATCACATAAAAGAAAAACATATTAGATGGTATAAAACTTTATTTTTAATGTTTTTACTAAAACTGTCATCTCTTGTATTTTCCATAGTTCTGCAATAGACACCATTAGATAATTACAGGTAAAAAGCATACTGAATTATGAATGAATGCAAATTAGCGTCACTTTGAATTAAAAGGGATAAAATAACCCCAATAGTACCATTGTTTCGAACATAGTTTTAGATCAGCTCATGAACTGTTCACCGACCAGACGCTCGTTAAATTATTATTTAAAGGTATCAATACAATACTCTTGATAATAAATCGGATATAAATATATCGACTGACTGCTCTGAACCGCAGTCAGCAATCGCCACGGACGTGCAGATAAAATAATATTCGGGTCGACACAAAAATGTGGATTAAGATTGTTATTATTTGCTGCATATATCAATTCGGGTCTTGTAATATAACTCTCGGGAAACCAGTGTATTTTAGAGAAAAGTTATTATGTGGTTCATGTGTCAGTAAATGCTGTCCAGAAGGCATGCTCTTGTACAAAGGTAGAACCAATACGAGACGTGTTTGTGTTCCTGTACCGGTGAATGGAACAGACTTGATCATGGGAAAAGATCAGTATATTCATAATACCATTAAAGTTTTAAATTCTGTGAATTTGTCAACAGTTCTAAATGTTTTGGTCGGTATAGCGTGTGTTAGAAAATATAAGGTGAATCAACAGTTTTATCTGCAATGGGTAAGCTTTGAGTTGTATATTACTACTTATTGTAATTCAGTCAAATAAAATAAGCTAAAATGGTAAAACTTATACAGTGTTACAAGACGATCTGTTATGAACTGTAAGTAAAAATATATACTTACAGGAAATTAATACCGGCTTTGATCAAACTGAAATAAAATTGTAGGGCGCAGTCAGATCAATCTTCAAACTTCAATCCGAAAACCGTAATACCGAGATGTTTCTTGTTTGATCTTGTTTCTGATGATGTTTGTTTTTCGCTAGCAACTCTTTCCTAGATACCACCAGCCAACCTCCACTTGTCTTCCTCACTGCGGCTCCCAAATTTCGGATGTCCGCATTCACCAAAAAGAGGTTCTCAAAGTGCTGCGTGGACTAGACATGAGTAAGGCTAGTGGCCTCGACGAGATCTCGGCGGTAGTATTAAAGACCTGTGACCCTGAGTTATCTCCTATTCTCATGCGCCTATTCAGACTCTCTCTGAAAAAAAGATGTGTACCTAAGTCCTGGAAGCTTGAAAACGTCCAACCTATACCCAAAAAGAGAAGCCGTACAGACCCGTAGAACTATAGACCCATCGCAATCACCTCCTTACTCTGCAAGATTATGGATCGTTTATTGAACGCCAAACTTCTTGGCTACCTTGAAAACAATTATCTCCTGAGTGATCGCCAATTCGGCTTTCGTCCTGATCGATCTACAGGAGATCTCCTAGTGCTAGCCACCCACCGCTGCTCGTCAGAACTAAAGGCGATCAACGCTGGTGTTCCTCAGGGATCTGTTCTCTCTGCTACGCTTTTATTGCATATTAACGACTTGCTGAGACACACACTAACACTAGGCGTCGGGGGGGTCTCCACCGCTTCGTCGTCGACATTCCGTCTTGCCGTACCAAGCGTTTCGCTTCCTCTTACCTTATACGCACGGCCAAGTTGTGGAATGCTCTCCCGGACAACGTTTTTCCAGACAATTATAACATGGGTCTATTCAAAGCCAGAGTGAACAGGCATCTTATGGGTACGCGCGGTCCACTCTAGACTACATCTTCGCTTACCATCAGGCGGGATTGCGGTCAAGCGTAAGCTCATTAAATATAAAAAAAAAATGTTATTTTCTGTATTTAGAATGGATTTAAAGTTATTTGGATTATAATTCAGAGTTCAAACACAGTCTCAGTATATCTGCAGGCTTGGGTCTGAAATCCATATAAAGAATTAATAAGGCAGAGGCAAAACTCACGGATAAGTCAGACAGTACCTACCCCTATAGCATCAGGACTGATAAGTTGTAACGTTGTGTATGTTTTTGTTTTTCAAACGAGCCCTAGAGTCTAGCTCTTTAATCTATTGAATTTTGAATATAACTTGAATTTTAATCGTATTGCAGTCGGGGACAAACCAATAACCTTAGCATTTTTATTTTGTAATATTTGTTTGTCCACGCTATAAAGGCCTTTGGTTTTGGTCTTTATTACAGCTTGTCCATCAAGGGCTGCAATGATGACCGCGCTGTGTTAGCTCTTTTCAAAACGTCAGCGTGCGAACACGTATAGGAGAAGTCATTCGTTTTATTTTATAAAGTTGAAAATAACTAAATTGAAACAAAAGTCGGCGTTTGGTTGTCTCGCAGAGGGTATGAAAAGTAGAGTATTTACCTCGAGTAATAAAGCTTGTTTTCGTCTTGGGCAGCTTGAACCCCTAACTTTACTCAGGACTCTACATCCATACGTAAATCTCGAGTGAAGCGAGGGAGTTAACCCTAGAGTCCCTCTTTATGCTTAGGGTTCTATATACCGCCCGTGACGTAAGACACTGCTTTGTCCCCTTGGTGCATAGGTAATCTACTATTTGAACACACATTAGTAAACAAAATTCAAAATTGTACGTCTTGTTTTGTCGTTTGACCAGCCAGCCACTCGTACGTACCTAGCCGTAGCCAATCCTAGGCTAGACTAAAAATATTATGTTAGTCAAAGCAGGAATCTATTTCAG
This sequence comes from Polyploca ridens, assembly GCA_951394255.1. NCBI lineage: Eukaryota > Metazoa > Arthropoda > Insecta > Lepidoptera > Drepanidae > Polyploca > Polyploca ridens. The sequence goes on from OX596243.1 coordinate 13,683,046, forward strand.
TATATGATAAAAAGCGTTGCTCCACCCAAGAACAAGTTTTTATGCGGAGACATAATCTATCCGGTTTTTGACTTTAACATAAATTACTAATGCAAGTCCTCAACACCGCATACTAATTTAAATATGGAGTACTTACCTCCGCATTGTGTCTGACCGAGTGACGCACCGGTACGGCAATACTGCTAGGCATACTGCTACGTTTCGGGCGACGATAAATTGGCTGGAGGGCGTGAGTGTCGCTTCTTTGCGTAGTGACAGGCTGGTTAGCGTAGTTGGTTAGTACCCTACTCGTCACGTCATAGGTCGAAGGTTCAATTCCCATCCAGAACAGACATTTATGCATATGAACGATTTGCTTCTATTTATCTGGAGTCTGGGTGTTATTAGCTTAGATTTAGTATAGTATTTATAATTTTTTCCATAGTAACAAGTTCTCTCTAGTAGCATTTTTATTGGTACACGGTTGACAATAGTTTAGATATCGTATTTCCTACAAAGGCCCAATGTCATTCCATCATACCATCTGCAATAATATACTGGAGGCATTCACGTAAAAAGAGACAGTATATGACAAACTGTGATAAAGATTCGTATATTTTGTAACAATAATTAACCGTTGGGCCTTCAACTGTACGGTAGACCCTTACCACCCACACTTAGTTTAACCATATCTCGATCGGTGGCGCTGTATTACTGACATCTTTTCCTACATCGCGCTCCAATTTAATGAACTTCCTCGGGAACTTTTTGCCCCTCGCCCTTAAGATTCCAGGAAGAAGAAATCAAGTGGTCCCCGAGTGCCAAGTACGTGGAGATCATTATTGACAAAGAACTGACCATGAGGCAAGAACATCATTGGCCAGACCAGGAGCGCCCGCGCACTGCTGCGTCCAGTATTGTCCTCTCCGCGCATCCCTTTGAGGGTGAAGCTCGGGGTGTTCAAATATATTATATATAGGGTAATTGTTGGCTTATAGGTTGGGCAAGCGTTGGCTACGATCATTGGGATGCTTGTTGGCCAGGCGGCAGTTTTTACAGGTCCAACCAATTAATCTCAATAAATGCTAATAGGGCTGCTTAGTTTGGGGTAAGATCAACTTGTGTGTGACGAATGAAAAAACGTTATAGCATTGTTTGACTACGGTATTCAAAGTTTGACCTCAACGTCCTCAACATACTTACCACCACGCGTCACTATTCGTAGTCAACAATGCATATTCAGATAAAACTACCAAGCATTTGAGTAATACGGATAATGTAATTTGAATAAAATTTTATGTACAACGATTCTAGATTCTACAGTATAGGTGTCATTACATATAACAACACACGACGATACACGACGCGAGGAGGAGGAGGAAGGTGGCGAACAAGCATACGGCCCGCCTGATGGTAAGCAGTTACCGTAGCCTATGGACGATTGCAATACCAGGGGCATGACTCGCGCGTTGCCGACCCTGAAGAAATCTCTTCACTCCCTTTTTGAAGAATGCATGCTGTACTCCAATGGGAAAGCCACGGCGGGGAGCTCATTCCACAATCTGAGCGTCCGCGGAAGAAAACTCTTTTGAGCTCGCACAGTTTGAAACAATTCTGGTTTCAATATGTGAGGATGGACTCCCCGTCGATGGCGAGAGTTGCGATGGTGGAAAGTAGCTGTGGGCATCAAGTCGAACAATTCTTTAGAACACTCTCCTTTATACAAGCGGTAGAACACAAGCCAATAAAAACACATAATATTTCAGCCAATGTATACAAAAACTTGACAAATTATAGGTACCTATAGTAAAATTTACCTCGAGAACCACTCTATCTATTGGTGAAATCAGCATGATAATCGGTGTATCTTGGCCTGAGCAACAATATAGGTATACAGAAAAAAATAAAGCTAGGTTTTTATTTTACTTATCCTATAATATATTATATAATATAATATAATATATCCTATATATATCCTTTACACATAACTCAAAAGTTTAATAATTAGTTATAATATGCTAACAAGAACAACAATTGAGAACAATATAACAGATAACATTGAAGTGTAAAAACTAAATAAAAGAGTGTGGGCGGAAGCCACTAAACAATAATAAAAAAATAAAAAAATATAGGTACTATCAGAACTCAAGCAGGCCTGTCAAAACGACCATCATAGCGTGCTGCTATGTTAGTACTTAGTTGATGACCTAGGAGTCCCTAGGTCTAGGACCATTTATGGTTTTCATACTACATGCGTTTATGGTTGTTTCTCAAAATATGTGGAATATTTAAATGCTAGGTCTTTAGGTCGGTCACTGGGAATCTGTTACTGATAGCATCATTATCATTCATAATTAGTCTATAATGTCCCAATGCTGAGCACAGGCCTCCTTTCACAAATGATAGTGAAAAAACTCCAACACGCATGCCCACTGCGCATCAGGGAAGGTAGGCTAGTGGCAGTGGCGTGCATTCCATATAGGCAAATAAGCAATGCTTACCTCATAAGATTCAATAATATGATATATTGATTCAATTAAACTACAAAATCATTTTAAATAAAAATTCTAACCTAACATTCAATACAAAATTTCAAACTTAGCCGCGGAGGCACTCGCGAGTTCGTGTAACAAATTCACGCACACTAAAACGATTTCGGCATATACATACACGCACACACACTTCTTTAGGATAATACGACGAAAGCATAAATCACGTTTTTACTATGCGTAGCACACTGACATTTGACATTCGCGATTTATGGACCAAAAGTAACCATACCTACTCTGTTGTGACACTAGTAACCCAGCCAAATTAAAAAAACTACAGTTTACCAACGTTAGAGCAACTCAAATATAACTTCGCAATTTATTTGTATTGTTTTGTTTATGGTTTGGCTGGCATTGCATAGGGTTACCGTACTTGGACAAAATTTATTATCGATAGATTCAAATCGAAGTGACTGATATCGATTAAAAAAAATATATACAAGGTCGATCATTAGAAAATCAATATTTATATTTTATATTATATTATGATATAAAATATATTTCTTAGTTAATTAGTAGATTTTTTTTTTAAATGCACTGTTTATTAGGTCACTAATAATAATTAAACGAATATCGTTATTCGATTAAACTTACACTGTCGAGATTTTTAGAAAAAAAACGATTTAGACGCCCTCCCATCGATTTCGGCATTGATGAGAGAGAAAGAGAGTAACTTGTGCTAATTTATTAAAAAAAATATTTAACATAATACTGCAAAAAATAATCGATTCGAAAATTCGAAATGGAATATTATGGTCTCGTTAAAATCAATTTCCGATCTTTTAATTTCGTGGCGATCTTAAGATCGATCCGTATCTCCAAAGACGATTTAAAAGATCGAATATTGATTAAAAATCAATCGATTCAACCGAGGCTGGAAACCCTAGTTTGGCTTTTTTTTAAATATTTGTTCATGACCATGGACACAAATTCCTTCAGTCGCATACATTTTATTTATAATATCACTTTCATATACCTAGTCCGCACATTAACTTTTACATAGTCCGCATTATCAGTCACCGTTCAGTCGTGTTATAGTAAAATGGTGGTCACTGTACTAAAACTTTTCACGAATTTTTTGAGACAACTTGTAAAATCACGATACACATAATTCATTTCATGTCACTAGTGCACGTGGATTGATCTTTATTGGATAAAATACCACCGGTTGTTGAAGTTTTCAAGCCGCCTACTAGGCCTTCAACTAGCTTAACGACTATCACAATTAATTGATAACCGGGACCAACGGCTTTTCGTGCCTTCCAAGCACGGAAACGCTCAATTTGAAATACCACTTGGCGGTCACCTCTCCAGGTACCGACCACAACGGTGGTAGCTTCCTCTGTTATAATGACATAGCAAAAAGAGGGCCTTTTTAAAAACTGGGTTTAACTAGACTTTTGAAAATGGTTTAAAAAACCATCTCATGTAATAAGGGGGATAAAGGCTTGGAATATTTTCCACCTAATCCATCTGTAACTATAATTTTTTTGTTTGTTTGTTTAAACGCGGTAATCTCTGGAAATACCAGTTAGATTCGAAAAAATCTTTCTCTAATAGGAAGCTACGTACTGTTATAAGCTAGCTTTTTATTTACTACCTGAAAACGTGAAACTAGTCGATTTTTATTTCTATGGGTATTCCGTGTGGTACCAGTGGTAGAGTCAATGGAAACTTTATAATTAAATACATGGGTCTATAATCTACTAGATATCCCCGCGGTTTTACCTGCGTTCCCGGGATAAAAAGTGTGTGTCTATGTCCTTCACCATACATAGGCTAACTGCATGCCTATGTATGCATGTAGGCATGCCTTTCACGATAATCCGTTGAGAAGTTGAGGCGTGAAGGCGTAACAAACAAACAAACAAACAAACTCACTAAGTTAGTATAAGATAAAAAGCGAAATTCAACGCAACCGCAAGTAAAATCGCGGGAAATACTTGTCTATGTGTACTTATAACTACAAATTAATTATGTAAAAGGTTCTTTATCGCTACAAAAGGTGGATAAACACCTCTCTAATGGATTACTTTAACGGGAGTATTCTGAACGGCCTAACAATGTAAGTGTTATACAATTTAAAAAACAATAACTCTTTTTTATTCAGACACTTCTGTGGCATTAGAAAGATCCTGTTAATCTTTTTACCAAATATTTAAAAACAGTTTATAAAATATAGCTTGATCCTGTGGCAGGAGTCAGAGTAATTTGAAATTGATTATGGTCTGTGCAATAAAGTTTTTTTTATACGACAAGGCGTATTACCGTAGCTTCACCCGGGGCATCACGCGTAACCGACCCTTCTCTTCTTTCCGATAAGCTTGTGGCGAACTTATATAGTTATTACGGTAGTATTCTCTAATGAGTCTATTCTTACAAAATACTTCCCAAGTCGACCTGCTCGAATATATTGACAGAATAATCCCTTAGCTCTACCCAGCTCTACCTCTCCTAAAATTCATCTGTTTATTCCATTTTAATCTATGGTTTATTAAATACCACCACCATTGCATAGAAAATTGTGTGAATGTAATCATGAAAATATAACCGAAGAATTGAACAGGTAGAGGTAAAGCCATCCTAGCGTTGAAAACAAATAGGTACCTCATGGGAACATACTTTTAATTTAGAAATTATAAAAGGTCGCAAGTTATGTATTTTTATTATTATTATCATTGACATGCCCACTTGAATTCCCTATAGAATATGTTTTGGGGATTTTTAGAAAATACTTAAAGTCTACCTGATGTAGTGACCCTTGTTAACAAAAAATAAAAACATTAACATTTCATTTCGTCCATATTTGTCGCAATCCTGGGTTTGAATCAATTTAAATAAAGCGTATTCTTGTCTATAGATGACAAAAAACCTTTGAATTTAATATGTTTATAGTAGTAGTAGTAGTAGTTTATTCATCCATAAAAGGATAGGCAAGGGTTATTTTTCAACCATACAGCCATTTCATACGTGTAATTTTATATAATATCATTTTCATTTTCATTTTAGTACAATGGTGGTCATTGTACTAAAACTTTACACGGACTTTTTGAGACAACTTGTAAAGTCACGATACACATAATTCATTTCATTTCACTTCACTGGTGCACATGATTGATGTTTATTGGATAAAATACAACCGATAATACGCAATAAAACTCAAAATACACGAATTCATGAAAATAAAAATGAAAACACAACATCTCTCTACAAGTTCCCGCCAAAAAAGCCATGTTTATAGTAGTTATTTAAACTGTTTTCAGGATTAGAAGATATCGGTGACAGTTCACTTTTGACAATTATAGTCATGCGCCTTAACGATATCCAATCGATTTTTTTGTTGTATCGAGAAAGTTAATAAAGAAAGTCTAATCGATTTTCATTTTAGTGCTTTTATTTTCCAAATTATATTTCCTTATCACTGTCTTCCTCGTGTGTAATTACCAACTTTGCACACATGTATCATACTGTACTATTATCGTTGTTCTTAATTTCAGATAATTATTACAGGATTTTTGAGAAATTATATTTGTTAATTGATATTTACCTAGTAATGTAAGAATATTTTCACTCTCTTTGATATCGTACCGATATATCGAATTTTTTTGGTAATTAAAAATATTTCGATATAAATAAACCTATTCAAAAATAATCGATATAACATTATATCGATACATTTTTGAATTTCCCTGTCGATCAAGCATTGTCAACACTATAGGTAAATGTTCCGTTTCATGCAGCAAGTATTTTAAGGATATCCTAATTCTTAAATTTTAAAATTATCAAGCTATATTAATGTGCTGAAATTATTTCTTAATTATGTATAGCGATATATATTATATTTTTGCAATGATATAAAATGGAAATTAAAATATGTTTTTGTAAAATATTATATTAGTTACTCGCAAGTAGTATGAGTGAACCGGAAAATGTGAACTATCACCGATATCTTCTAATCCTGAAAACAGTATAGTTCTAGATAAACTCTTTACGTATAACTATACCATGTTCCAGGGAGAAATCTAGGTAGGTATATTAAATGTGTTATTCCAGGATAAACTTTACGTGTTTGCAATATTTTATAATTTTTTTTTCAAAATAACAAACAAACATTCACACTCACATTTTCATCACATATTACTAGTAGAATTCGTCCATGAATAATACAAAATTCATTAAGTGGTTCCCTAATGAATCCAAAGGCTAATAAACTACACGTATAAATAAATTTTACGTACACGATAGCCGGTCAGTATGTACAGAGAATCGGCGGCATAGAAGACTCGTGTGTCTCGCAGTGATTTAAAAAAAAACTTTTAAAATTAGAGTGCAAACCCGTTTGGCGCGAAATCAAACATCGTAAAAACAATAATGTTTTTTGTTACTCTCGTATTTCTTTTATCGATCTCAAATATTAATGGAGACTTGTGTGAAGATAAAAACAGCATAGAAATAAGTGATAATGACACAATGATCAATAATTTCGCTCCAGAAGATACGTTTATGAAAAACGTTAGCGGTGAATTAAAGACTTTTGGCTGTTTTTGTAGAAAACGTAATTGTATTAGGAAGTGTTGCCCTATGGGAAGTGTTATGTGGGGAAAAATATGTGTGGAGAATATAGAATATAATATACTTCAGCAAAAAGGATTAGACTTGTTTTTTATCAATTCATATAGAAGGCATATTAGTGTTTTACAATCCGGTTTTGATTTTGTTTACGACCGGCCGTGTAAGTTTGTTTACTACGAGGATGACGGCAAATGGAACTTGCAGGAGGTAAATAAATGTATTATTATAATTTTGGTACATTGTTCATAGTTTGGATGATCAAATTGGAGAAGTAGGTATAGCTAAGTATCAAGGTTTTCTTCAGAATTTTTCATTAGTCATAATGGACAGTCAGTTCAAATAAATTTACTTTTATTACATAAAAGCTTTTGGCCCGCAGTTTTGCATTCTAGATAATATGTGCAGCCTTATTCATAAAACGTTTTGTTTTGTTGAAACCATAAATAATTACCAAATTTCACCAATGATTAGGGCTACTATATTTTGCTAGGTTATCATCGGGACGCACAGGCTGGCTGGAATGGCGAATAAAAAAAGATTTTTTTAAGCTATTACTACTTTTTTAGGTTCCATTGATATGAGTTATTTGAGAGTTAAAAAGTGGATTTTTACCTAATTAGAGTTTCCCTTCGGTCACCTGATTTTGCGATTACGATTTGTGAATAGTGTAGGTAGAATAGAGACCGAGTTTCTTAAAAATGTATTATTATATATGCTACTAATGTGCTTAGGAGATAGTCCATAAACGGGAAAAATGTACGTTTGGTGAATTGGTTACCCATTAGAAAACGTATCATGTAAACGTATCGAAAATCATGGTTTCAAAGAGTTGTCTATTGGACAACGGGGAACGTAACCATGGCAACCAGGTAGGTACAAGAAAAAGATGATCGACCCAAATATTAACACAAACTTTCGGATTATAATAATTCTAGTTCCCGCTGCGCGAGTTTACTTTCGAACCTGGGGTATTGTTATCCTGGGATAAAAAAGGATTATTTGTTTTATGCCAGGTTAATAATCCTATGCCCCTAATCGCCCCTAATTGAAATACCGGTCGTCAGCGTCCTTAAGGTACAAACGTTCAGATAATCAAACACAACACACTTATAACAACTAGTCAATCACATTTATAACAACTAGTTTTTATATAAAGGGATCTTACGTTTTCCCGGGATAAGGATAACCAGGAATAACATATAGGATAAATATGTTATTCCTGGTTATAATCTACTGGCGTACCACAACTAGTAGTGCCGTTGAGGCTTCAAGAGGCAACAAACAAAAAATTAAACACACTTATTATATTAGTAGGATAGTAGATTTACATTACAGTTAGATAGATTAGCACGACAATCTATATTCTGTTGATATATCTACGCATCTCATGTTATGCCGGGATACAAGTAGTATGCTATGTTGTAAAAATAATCCAGTGCTTTCAACCACCGACGTGCACTCTTGTAAGGAATATTTCGTACCTATTACGTGATAGGATGTTTTTAATACATTTTTGGAACACTTTAGACTATGCTACGATAAATTCAAGCACAACATAAAAAATATAAAAAACGAGAAATTATTATGACATACATGATTATTTTAATGATAATTTAATTAATTAATGAATTTGTTTATCTACTGGGAATCGTACCTTATTATGATTAATTTATTGTATATTATTTAACTGTACTATTAATGAAAAATTTAACGCATAATAAAGGCATAAAATAGTGAGTCTACCATGTAAAATCATATTTTAACAAATATATAATTTGAATTGGAATGTTTCCGTAATAACTAATTGATGTTATTCTGCCTTCAGCAAACAGTATCATAACCCCCTTATTCATAATAAAGTTATCAAACGTTGATTAGCTAAAATTCCGAAGTCTTTATCTGACAGGTGACATTTGGTGATCGAAAGAGTGAGACGGGGCACGCTATTACACTGATTTAGTTAATACGTGATTATGAATAAGGGGGTAAGCATATAGCATGATTATAAACATGGTGGTTTATTTGATAACCTGTCCCCTGCTGTCCCCAATGGTTTCATTCGCGTCCCCGAGATCCTAACGATTAAATAGAAAGAAGTTCGAAAAAAAATATTGAATGACTGTGTAAATACCTAAGGATGTTAGAGGGTATGGTTTAAATGAGGATTTGGCGAAAGAAATTGAGGGACAAGATGGTACTATATTTTGAAGTGTAGGTATAATAAAAAAAAAATATTATTTAAATAAGTGACCTTGAGCAAAATTTTATGTGAATACAATTATAGCTGGAGGATAACTTTATTATCGAGCAATAACAGGATGTTTCAAGGAAGGTGTGGGAGGGCGCATAGGTCAAATCTGTTATATATAGTATGATTACGAGTATAATTCAAATTAATCTCAGTCAATGACCTGTATTTCAGGAATATTTTAGAATGTATATATTTTGTAGAAGACAGTTCGCTAGGTAGTTCCAAGTTTAATTATCTCTTGTTTCTTGCCGGAGTCTTCTCAGTTTAAGTGTATTCCGAACCGGTGGTAAATTCAACTGTATGTCCCAATTTAACGTTCATAAGTGCCTTACTAGGGCCTAAACTGAATAAATGACTTTTTGATTTTGATTTCTTCCTGATGATAATGTAGCAAAAGCTGGAGAGTGTTGGTTTCTAGCATGTTATTATCCATGTTATTATCTAAAACACTACATGGGTTCACCATGTAGTGCGACTGCGGGGAAATAATATATAGTATTATATTCATAGTAGTAGTTGTGTTGCTACTTTTACTTTACTATACTATAGCAAAAAGCAATCTATGGCATCCAAAGCTACTTTTGACAAACTACGCGGTATACGGCCAAGAATCTTTTTATTAAATCTTGAACCAAGCTACTAGGAATGTGTTAAAAACCTAGATTGTAATAAGTATTTATAGAATGGTTCAGCCAAGCCGTGACCGATAACAATTACGGTCGTAACAATTTCGATGCTATTTTAGTTGATCAAACGCGTGAGTGGATACACTTTGCCGGCGCCGTAAATACTAGGAAATAAGGACTGAATAACCTAAAAAATAAACCGTCATGAATAATTTGACCAATTTCAAATTATTGTGCTACATCATAAAGTAAAAAATATTTTAAATAGTGATAATGGTTTGTGATAATTTAATCACAAAGGTTATCTTTAGTTTTTATTATGGTGGTAAAAGAGCATACGGCGCCAGATGGTTAGCGATGACCAATCTATCCCAGGAGTCATGCGAAAAATGGCTTTTTGTTGAGATCATTTATTTGTGAGAAACTAACCTAATCCCACCAAAATAATTCTGATGTAAAATGTTGCCAAGAAAAAAAATCTCATGAAGAGCCAAGCTTATTTAACTCTACGTGCCCTAACTTCACAAACCACACCTTGGTCACTACCCCTTCAAATTAAGACATATCAACATTTTAGGCTTTTCGGTACGCGGACCGAGTGGACCGAAAGTACTAAAGACCCAAAATATGTGGCTTGGCCCTTTCGAGATTAATGACAGTCATTATTTTACTCATTGATGGAACATTTTTTTTATACTATATTATTTACTAGATGTCCTCCGCGGTTTCACCCGCGTTCCCGGGGTAAAAAATAGCCTATAATAGGAGATAATGTAGCTTTCTATAAGTGAAAGATTTTTTCGAATCCAACTGGTCGTTCCAGAGATTAGCATGTTTAAACAAACAAACAAAAACTCTTCCTATTATATTAGTAGGTATACTAGCTGTTCCCCTCAGTTTCACCCGCGTTCGTAGGATAAAAATTAACCTAGGTAGAATACTCGGTGATAATGTAGCTTCCTTATTTATAGTGAAAGATTTTTTCTAAGTCGACTTGTAGTTCCAGAGATTAGCCCATTTAAACAAACAAAAAACTCTCCCGCTTATATCAGTATATATTTGTTCACGAGTAAATTTGGACTGGCTAATACTACTTGTATATAAATCAATAAACTTTAGCAGAGGAGAACGAAGTACCTATAAATATAATAAAATATTATCATTGTGTATCGTATCGTGTAATAGATTTTTTATTTATTTGTTTTTATAATGTAGAATGATGTGTGTGTGTAGTGATTCAATCTTATATTGCCGACATACTTAAATTGTATTTCAATATATAATATAAAGCTGGCCAACTGCGAGTGTGATTCTGCTTTTTTCATTTGCAAAAAGTTGGGGATACAAATCTGTGAAAAAAAGGTCAAACTAATAAATAAAACTATTAAAAATTTCAAATCAATAGCATTAGTAGTTTATTAGAGATAGAGAGACAGACAGACAGACGAAGTCGCATCATAAGGTTAGGAACCCTAAAACAATAGACATATTGCTGAGAGTAGTAGGTATGCATAAAATGATAATGCGTTAATTGAGAATTTGCTCCATTTTTTAAGTCAATCAAAAGTACGAGACTTAATAAATATTGACCCACAATTGAAGGCAGAAAGATCCAGGATGTAGGTTAAGCAACGTCTGGACAATGGCCTCGAAGTGATTGTAAAGAAGCCGGAGGTAAAAGATTACGTATTTTTAATGTCTCTCAAAGTGTGCTAGTGGAACTGGCGCCTGCATTCTGTTAGTTACGTCATGAATATAATTTTTGACATCTGCTAATGACTAAAGACCCCACAATTTACTTTATTTTAAGATATTTTGTATCCGAATTCAACATATTTTTAATTATTATTTTCTGTTAGACAGGCAGGGCTACCAAACTGTTAAATATCTTCAGTTTCTGAGAAAAAAATCTATTATTAAATGAACTATTAGAGTGAATTTTAAATAGCATGAATTCAGTGACACATTGTATTTTATAAGATTTCTCAATGGTAATTCGATAAAGTAAGGTTTCATGAAATGTTTTGTTTGGGAACTCAGAATAATCCAGATACATTTTACAAGATATAAATAAAAAACGTTGCATAGTTACAACTAGTATTCCTGTGGTCACAACTTTTATACTAGGTACATGAAATAGATAGACCATAATATTAGCCAATTTTAAATAAATATTTCTTTGTTCGTTAACTTTTATTTTCATATATCAAGATTAAGTTCCTTATTTGTCCGATAAACAACATTTATATTCTACTCAGTAAATTCAAAAATACATAGTACTTACGTCAGAATTGGGACCTTCCCAGCATCACGCACGTTCACTTTGTGTTAAGGTAGACTTATTTATAATGAGACGTCACAATTATTACGTCACAGCTTAAGTCTAATTATATTAAATTATTTGGAATTTTATCGTCATTACTATTTTCGGAATTAATAAGCAGCTGTGCAATTATAGATATAATAAATTTTCAAAGCTTTTACAATTTTGTAAAAGCATGCGCGTGAATTTTTATATAAAGCTATTGATCAGATTTTTACGAGACAAAAACTAGGTATGTAACTAGGTACATAATAAATGTAAATATTACAAGAAAAATAAAATGAAGTTTCTAACTACTACAGTTTTTACGAAATCATCAATTCAACAAATTTAGTTATGCGGTCCTGTTTTTTCTACAGTTATGGCCCAAACCAAGAAATTATACTTCTTAAGAAGGTTGGAACTCTCGATGCGTGAGTCAGACTTTTGGCCGGTTTTTATTTATATATTGAGATAATATGCTTTTGTAGTGTCAATAAACTAATGTGGTATTAGTCTGTTAATAAAATTGCCAGACAGTCTCTTTCCAACATTTTAGCCTTAACCTAAATAACTATATACCTCTTTTAAAAATCTTATGGCTATACAAATGTTTACATATTTTCCTCCTAGAACGCGTCATGTCTGTGCCATGCTGATTGGAACCATAGCGACTAATGGCGATCAGGTATTCAAAATGCATAACTCGGAATCAAGCTAAATGTAATTTTTGGCTTTACCTCATACTTAACAAGTGTTTGGCTATCAGTCCAATGCTCCGTGCGAGACCAATAGTGGAAACATTCAATTCAACCATGCGAATTATTGCTTAGTAATATAATATAAAGGTATAAATAAATAAATAAATAAATATCCTGGGACATTCCTCACGCACGGTCATCTGATCCCAAACTAAGCAGAGCTTACTATGGAAACGAGATAACTGATATAATACATATACTACTTTTTACTTGTTTGTAAATACATACTTAATATACATAATTACACCCAGAATCAGGACATACAGACATGTTCAAGCACACAAATGCATTTCCTGTGTGGGTATCGAACCCTCGATTTGCGGCGCGTAATGTGAATCTTAACCAACTGCGCCAACCGGCCCGCCATAATCTTGGTTTTTTAGGGTTCCGGACCTTAAAAGAAAAATACGAAACCCTTATAAGATCACTCTGACTGGAGTCCGTCCGTCCGTCCGTCTCAGAGATTTTATTCGAAGACCAAGCAACGTAGTAGCTGGAAATTTGGCATAGTGATAGATCATGACGACGCGCACATATTTATTACTTATATCACTCATAAAATATTAATAAAATCAAATTTTAGATTAATATTGGGGGATAATTTGGATAAAAAAAGTTTTAAATAACTATTGCGTGAGGAGATCTTTGAAAGAGCTTAAAGTAAAAAATAAATTCTAAATTAACATATCGCGTGATATCTAAACCTATCCTTTTCCGTCATCGATATTACCTATTATTTGTTTTCTATTGTAACTATTTAATAAACAAAAACCGGTAGTGTTGCATTACATTTTTATTCACTCCGAGGTATTCAGTTCAAACAGCAATAAAACCATTGCAGTTAACGTGAGAAAAATAAAATTTGATATTAAAACGCGTAAAAAAGTTTATCTAGAAAATACTTATATTGGTACCTAACCTAAATCAGTAACAATTTCATAAACGCCTACAACAATTCGTGTAGCAATGAGTGATAAACGCCTACATTACAATCGTGTAGCAATGTGCCATAAATTCGACAAATAATAGTTGACCGAAGCGTCCGCGCCGGTTCATTCAGTATGAATGACGAGTTTTCTTTCCATAGAGTTTTATAGAGTTGGTTGAAAATACCTGTAAAATCGTGTACTAAGGTTACAATTAGTTCGAATTATCAACAGCTTGACATATATTATTTTCGACTTAACTCTATAAAACCCTATGGAAAGAAAACTCATTCCAATTCGTTCGAATGCGGAGTTCATATTAGCACAGAATTAATATAATATGGCTTTTTAAATTAACTTTGGCATGTAGGTTTGATTGGGGCTAGATTTATTTAATTCTTCATTACTATTCGAAGTAGTAGAAAGATACAGGTGGATCAAACGTATGCCCCTGGAGAGAATGTACCTACCCTAAATATTGAGGACAGCTTTCTGGGTTGAATCGGCCTTCGCTTCAATTCCACTCAGCAGCATCCTTGTGGACCATTACATTCTCACAAAAGGAGGCTACGGCCCTCCACGCCGTATCCCCGCTCAGGATCAGCGATACGACTGCTGGCAGGAGAGATTCCGTCTGATCCATCCGCTTTCGTTGAATTAAAACAGCGTGAGGAAACCTACCATAGCACGGTGGCTACTTTGTAGCACCCGCCTGGCTTCCTACCACCCTCAAGTTGTCAATCTGTCACCGAGCACCTACCGGTGTGTTCCAACAGCTGTACTTGAGAGCTAGTTCCTTTATAGACTAGGAGGGCACGACAGAAATGGTAACGATAAGGTAAATGGATGAAATTGGGTTCATCGGATAGAGGATGCCTCTCTGATGCCAAATAAATCGGTCTGCCTGCGCCAATTGGTTGCGTTATCTAGATATGGCGCCTGAAAAACGGTTTATCGTGACCGAAAAAAAATGATAAGGTAAATGGCTGAGCTCGACGTAGAAAGTAAGTAGTAGTTGTACTGATGTCATTATAAAAAAAACTGACCAAATATTCGGTTGCGTTATCTAAATATGGCGGCTGAAAAACTGTTTATCGTGACCGAAAAAAAATGATAAGGTAAATGGCTGAGCTCGATGAATCATGGAAGTATTAGTGCTTACTAGCTTAGTAATAAAAAAACTGCCAAAAATTTTGGTTGCGTTTCGTAGTTATAAGCGATCTACGTAATAATTATCAATATGGATAATTTTAGTGTTTTACGGTTTCGCGGAATTTACATTGTCAAAATTTTTTTTTTTATTTTTTTTTATTTTTTATAGGCCTGTGTTTGACCGCAATCTCACCATGGTAAGTGATGATGCGGCCGAAGGTGGTAAGCACACAAAGCCTAGAAGGAACTGGCTCTCAAGTGCCAATCAAGTGAAAATGTTATTAGTGCCACCCCCTCCCTTTATATCCCCCGCTGCTCCGCCTGCACTGAGCGGCATTCACGAGTCAACAGACATAGTATAAGATTATAACATTGTTGTGAAAGATATTTTGCACTAGTTACCTGCACGAGCTTACAGGCAAGTTCAGGCAACGCTTACTCGCGCTGTTCACGAGTTGACAAAAGTGTTTTATTATAAATATGTCAGAATTAATGTACCAGATTAGTGAAAATAGTGTAAAAATGAAAAAGTTATGTTGTTTAATGAGAACTCTTTAAAAAAATCATCATCATCATCAGCCTATCCCACTGCTGACCCTCCTTTCACAAATGAGGGTGAAAGGGACTGGGCAATACTCCACTACGCATGCCTACTGCGAATTGGTGGAGGTAGGCTAGTGGTCAAACTACTGTTGGAATTTTTCAAGCCGCCTAGGAGGCATCCTACTAGCTTATAGACTATCATAATTATTTTATAACCGGGACCAACGGCTTGACGTGCCTTCCGAAGCACAGAAACGCTCGATTCGAAATACCACTAGGCCCATCTAGGTACTAACCAGAGCGGTGGTAGTCGATCGATTAAAAACGGCTAATCATGCTACACCACGAGCGCATTAAAAAAAGTGTTACAAATTCGAGGTAATCGTATCTAAAGTACGCAAACATATAATTACCAAATAACATAGATTGTCATTGTAGTTATCATTTATCATGTTATAAAAAGTTTACAGCAGTTAAAAGTACGTCCACTTTATTTCATAAGTTTACTAAGAAAAAAGCAGTACCAGATACACATAATTGATTACGTGGAGAAGTAAAAGACGGAGAAAACCGTAAAACACTCAAATTATCCATAGTGATAACTGTTACGTAGATTGCTTATAACTACGAAACGCAACCAAAATTTTTGTCAGTTTTTTTATTACTATGCTAGTATGCACTAATACTTCCATGATTCATCGAGCTCAGCCATTTACCTTATCATTTTTTTTCGGTCACGATAAACAGTTTTTCAGCCGCCATATCTAGATAACGCAACCGAATATTTGGTCAGTTTTTGTTGTAAGACATGTTTATTTCGAATAAAAAAAAAAGTGACGGAACAAATATTTTAAAAATATATAGATAAACATCTTCTAAAAATACCACCAGTTTTGATTAAAGAAACTCTTAAAAAAAAGGCTGTATACCAACACCCCCCCTTAATCAAAACTTGGTAAAAGGCTTAAGTTAACAAACCCATCGACGATATACATTTATTGTGCAGTATGCGTCCTAACGGTTTTGTTAAAATATCTGCTGACATATCATTAGACTTAAGGTATACTAAATTAATAAGATTCTGTGATACCTTCTCTCTTATGAAATGAAATTTTGTATCGATATGTTTGGTTCTGCTGTGATAAACCGGATTTTTTGCCAGAGCTTGTGCACTTTGACTATCACTATAAATAACAATACAATCCTGGTTTACACCGCTTACCTCTTCAATAAATCGTCGCAAATACAAAGCCTCTTTTGCAGCGTCCGTCAAAGCCATATATTCGGCCTCTGCTGACGATAAAGCAACAGTAGGCTGTTTTCTCGATGCCCACGACACAGGTCCACCAGCCAACTGAAAGTGATAACCTGTGTATGAACGTCTATCCACTTTACAGTTTGCCCAATCTGCATCTGCAAATCCGACAAGAGGATTCACTGACTTCCTATAAACAATGGAGTAACTTATAGTCTCCTTCAAATATTGTAGAACACGTTTTGCAGCATCCCAGTGAGCCTTACTGTAACATGTGTTAAACTGACTCAAGTAACTAGTAGCGAAAGCAATATCTGGCCGGGTATTTACGGCCAAGAACATCAAACATCCTATTAAATTTTGATAAGAATATGTTTGCTCACCATTCCTCGGTTCATCATCCAACCTCCTATTAAGTGGAGTACTTTGTCCCTTGCATAACTGCATATTGAACTTTTTTAATAAGTTCGATATGTGCGTCTTTTGGTTGATTATAATTTTACCATTTTCTTGAGAAATATTTATTCCCAAATAGTAACTTAGCTGACCTAAATCCTTGACTGTAAAATAATTTTCCAAATCATTTTTGACGATGTCAAATGACAGGTCATTTTTATAGAAAACAATTATGTCATCAACATATACGGCCAGTATAATTATTTCAGAACCAAAAAGTTTTTTAAATACACAAGGTTCCGATGGTATTTTAGTGAAACCTATTTTGAGCAAAGTTTCACATAACTTATTATACCATGCCCTTGGGGCCTGTTTAAGTCCATATAAAGACTTCTGTAACAAACAAACCTTGTCTTCTTGACCTTTAACTGCGAAGCCTTGAGGTTGATACATGTAGACTTCCTCGGAAAGATCTCCATGGAGGAAAGCTGTCTCCACGTCCAAATGTCTCATTTTAAGGTCAAGATTAGCAGCGAGTGCCATAAGAGTTCGGAGAGATGAGTGCCGGACCACGGGTGCAAAGGTTTCTTTATAATCTACATCTGGTACCTGACTATAACCTTTAACTACAAGCCTAGCTTTATATTTGACAACGTTTCCCAGTGCGTTGGTCTTCACCTTATAAACCCATTTGCACTGTATTAATTTTTTGTCCACTAACCTCCACGTTTTCAATTTAATTAGTGACTCATATTCACTCTGCATTGCTGCATGCCATTTTTCAGCATCATCAGAGCTTATAGCTTCCGAATAGTTGTGTGGTTCTGACAAACTATCTACGACCATCACAGCGCAATAAAAATCTGGCGTTTTTTCGAACCCTCGAAGGATATCTGCGCTCTATTACCTGCGAAGCAGCTGGAGAATCAAACATCTCCAAACGTGGTGGCTGAGTATCTTCCCCCCTTAGTGAACATGCTGAAGACAAATCAGTATTGTCAAAATTTTCACCAGTTGATGTTGAAACCTCACGCAAAGAACTATGAACAACTTCTCTATTAACTGTCTCAGGCACATGAGAACTAGCTTGTGGCTCATCCTGCGACAAAGTTAAAATAGAATTTAAATTGTTTACTAATTCAGGTTCTTTAAAAGGCTTCAAACTACTAAAAGAATTCTCGAAAAAAATGTATGTCTCTTGCCTTCAAAACCTTTCTCGGGTACTGAGCGTCTCTTACAAAATAACTATTTACATCATCAGAATAACCTACGAATATACATTCTTTAGCTTTCATATCAAGCTTCTTTCTTTGACATGAAGGCACATGTACGAGAGCTCGACACCCAAACACCTTTAGGTGAGCCAAATTAGGCTTTATATTATACCACTTTTCAAAAGGTGTCAATGAACGGTCAAGAGCACGATGTGGAGAGCGATTTTTTAAGTATACCGCAGCTTGTACAGCATCTTGCCAGTATGTTTTTGGCAAGGAACTTCCTGCCAACATAGAACGCGCCTTTTCAATCACAGAACGTATAGTCCTTTCAGCTACGCCATTCTGTTGGGGAGAATATGGTACCGTAGTTTGATGGACTATACCACTGGATGAAAAAATATCAGCAAGTTCCTGATTGACAAACTCTGTACCATTGTCAGTCCTAACCTTTTTAATTTTCGACCCTGTTTGACGCTCAACAAGTAATTGAAAAGATTTTAACTTTTCTTTTACATTGTTCTTACAAGGGATAAAATAAACAAATATCATGCGTGAAAAATCGTCAACTAATATTAAACCATACTTATTACCTTCGAAGGAAACTTCAGACATTGGTCCAAATAAATCGCAATGAACCAATTCCAGCAGAGAAGTTGCCTTATCATAGGTAATCTTCTTAAAAGGTTTCCTCGCTTGCTTACCTTCCACACATGCAATACAGTTTTTCTTATTTACAACCTTATAATCTAAACCTACATTACCTTTTTTCAGGATTTCCATTCCGATGCGGCATAAATGACCCAAACGTTTGTGCCACAACTCGTAACTAGAGGAAAAATCATCTGTATGTACATCATAAGCGACGGTGTTGCATGGAGTATTGATAGTACAGTCTAATTTGTACAGCCCATTGCAAACAGAACCGGTTAAAATTGATTCTCCTGAGAAAGAAAAAGTAACACTCCTAAAAAGTTTACAACCATTCCTATCAAATAAAACAGAGAAACCCTTTTCTACGCACTTATGTACAGACAATAAATTCGTTTTTAACCTAGGTATATACACTACGTTACTAATACTATTTACAGCAGATTTGGTAGAAATAGAAATGTTTCCAAAACCTTCACAGCTAACCTTCTCACCGTTAGCTACAGTCACACTTATAGAATCCTTTGGCTTTAAATTCGTAAACCAATCTCGTCTAGAGGTCATGTGTTGTGAAGCTCCGGAGTCAATAAACCAACTATTTAAGGAGTCGGCGTCTCCTAAACCAAGTGCCAATAAAGAGGACTCTACATCTTTTCCTTTCTTGTTTTTTCTTAAAGGACATTCTGGCCTCTTGTGGCCTGGTTGCTTACAATCATAACACACTATTGCTCTTTTCTCCTTCTTTGGTTTCTTATTGCCAACCGTGCGTAAAGCAGGTATAGTGGTATCTGTTTTGGCCATTTCGCTTAGTAGTCTACCTTTAACTAATTCTGTTGTAACTTCTACGTGAGTATTCTCGAGAGCCATTACTAATGGGTCGTACTTCGGCGTTAAGCCTCCCAACAAAATTGCTGCAATAGAGCTATCTTCTATTACCTTTCCTATATCAGATAGGTCAATGGCGGTGCTCATTACGGCCTGTATGTACTTTTCTATGTCATCAAAATCACTAAGACTCAATCTATACAGCTTACGCTCTAGGGCTAACCTTCTTCCCATGCTTTTATCTTCATAAGCATTTTGTAGCGCTTTCCATGCCTCTGCAGCTGTCTTCGTATTCCTTACATGGACAATCGCTGCATCTTCTACTGTTAAGCATATTTTTGTCAGAGCCTTTCTATCGTTTTTTAACCGCTGAAGTTCAGGAGTACTGTCACCATCTGGGTATCCCTCTACGGCTTCCCAAAGGTCTTCGTGAAGAAGATAGTTCCTCATTTTGAACTTCCAATTTGCGTACTCATCGCGGTTGCGCAATACTATTGGAGGCATTGAGATAGAACAATTTTTTCTTCCTGAATAATCACCGAACGACATATTGATGAAGAATTTAAATACGGACTTGACTATAAATAAATATACTTTACTTTTCACACATATTAATATTTTTCTTCATAAAAAATATATATTTTTACTCGTGCTGATAACGTGTTGTAAGACATGTTTATTTCGAATAAAAAAAAAAGTGACGGAACAAATATTTTAAAAATATATAGAAAAACATCTTCTAAAAATACCACCAGTTTTGATTAAAGAAACTCTTAAAAAAGGCTGTATACCAACAGTTTTTTTTAAATTGACATCAGTACAACTAGTACTTACTTTCTACGTCGAGATCAGCCATTTACCTTATCGTTTTTTTTTTGGTCACGATAAACAGTTTTCCAGGCGCCATATCTAGACATCGCAACCACTTGGTGCAGGCAGACCGACTTATATGGCATCAGAGAGGTATCCTCTATCCGATGAACCAGAGTTCACCCATTTACCTTATCGTTACCATTTTTGTCGTCACCTCCTAGTATATTAGGATCTGTGTGCTTACCATGGTGAGATGCAATCAAAGACAGGTCTATTCATAATGAAAACTAAGTTACGCCTCGTGATCTGTGGTTACGCCTGTATTTTTATAATTAAGTAAAATGAAATAAAGGAAAAATACGAAAATTCAGATCGAACCAAATAAAACCAAGGACAGCATTGGTGTCATAATAACCGATAAGGTCTAACACAATATAGCATTTTTTTCGTTTGGCCGCCACTTTAATTTTTAGACCAAAATGGATGATGTCCTTTTACTTAAAAGAAACATAATAAAAAAGTAATTTAAAAAAAAGTATCGTCTTCAAAATACACTAAATACGTGTCGAATTGAAAAGTATGAAATAACAAAATAACTCTTATTCTGAAATTATTTTGAAGTGAGTGAAAGAGCACGACGTATTCAATTGAAAATATTTCGCTGACTTCAGATCGTTCGTGTCAGATTTGAGTTATTTCATACTAAACTTTTTAGTTTACCTATTTTGAAGAAGATACCAAAAATTATTAAAGCTTTTATTTTTATTTTTTTATTTATTTATTTGATCACCAACAAGACACACACTAATACATTAAAAAATAAAGGTACAGAATATAAATCATAAATGGTGTCTCAATTAGAGGTGACGACTATATGCATTAAAAAGAACAAACAACAGAACCAAAACATCTTTAAGAAAAGACAACTAAATAAAAGTTAAAGAAAAAAAAATAACAAATAATATAAAAATTAAATAACTTAAAATTTTTAAAATAAAGTAGAAGGCTTTTCACATTGCTTACATCTAGCAACTTATTTTTAAAAGGAATTAGTCTGTCACCGAATATATCAGCATTGCTTTTTTTAGAAGCTATGTTGTACGCCATGACCATTCTATTGATTGGAGCGAAGTGTCCCAGATTTGACTTTGCCGCTTTTTCATTAAAAAGTTTATAATTAACACGTCTGGGAAACCTTAAGGGTGCATTTATTTTAACATATGAAAGCAACAAAGGGGAATCTAGGGCACCCCTCACCAACTTAAAGAGAAACATGTTGTCCAGCAGCATTCTTCTATCAAATAGACTTTGCATTTTGAAATAACGTAGTCTGTCCACGTAACTAGGCAATTTCTTAGCCAACCCGCAACTGTACGATAGGTGCCACAAAAAACGCTTCTGAACACTTTCAATCCTCTTCTTGTATACATCATAGTGTGGGTTCCAAACTGAGCTACAATACTCGAGTCCACTACGCACTAGCGCATTGTAAATTATTATTTTGGTGAAAGGATTATTGAGGTGCTTGCAATTACGCAATACGAAACCGAGGGTCTTAAACCCCTTTTTGCATATAAGATCCATATGAGTATTGAAGCGCAGTTTAGAATCCAAGGTAACCCCCAGGTCACGTATACTTTCAACTTGCTCTAGTGTATTACCTCTCAGTGTGTAAGATCCAGCAAGTGTAGACTTGGATCTTGTGAAACGGATTACGTAGCATTTTTTTGTGTTCACAATCATAGCATTTTTCACACACCATTTATCGAGATTATTCAAATCATCTTGAAGCAACTTAGCATCATCCAACGAACAAATAGATCTGAAGATTTTTAAATCATCGGCATAAAGGAAGTATTTGGAATTGGTAAATACGTCACATATATCGTTTATAAAAATGTTGAAAAGCACTGGCCCCAGATGGCTACCCTGTGGAACACCTGAGTAAGCTGTGAAAGGATCCGAAGTGAAGCCATTCACAACCACCGTCGACTTTCTGTTAGAAAGGTAAGAATCAAACCAATCCAACAAGGAACCGGCGATACCATTGCAACACAGCTTATAAAGTAGTATGCTGTGATGGACCTTATCAAAGGCCTTGCTAAAGTCGGTGTATACAACATCGACAGGACGGCGAGAATCCAGTTCCCTAGAAAGCACATCGACAAATGAAACTAGATTAGTGGAGGTAGACCTATATTTAATGAAACCATGCTGATGCTCGGAAATGATTCCCTTGAAGTGCCACGATAACAGTGGACACAAGAGCCTTTCAAACGTCTTAGCGAAAACAGAAAGTATGGAGATAGGCCTATAATTGTCAACTCTATCAGTGCTACCACTTTTGAACAAAGGTATTACCAACGCTTTCTTCCAAATAGACGGGAAGATACCTGATGATAAAGATCTATTGAAAATCAAAGAGAGTGGGTACGCCAATGCAGAAGCACACTTTGCAGCAAAAATGGACGGAATACCATCTGCTCCGGCTCCCTTAAAATAATCAAGTCTTTTTAAAATCTTGAACACATCGCTACTAGAAAAGTGTGTGATGGTGAGATAGTTACTAGTGGTCGAAGAGTTTCCTGAAATGTTGACGTGGTTGGACAAAATATCATTTCTGTTGTAAACTGAGGAAAATTGAGAGGCAAAAAGATTACATATGCCATCTCCAGATGAAGCAGATTGGTTGTCAAAAAACACTTTAAATTAACTTGCAATGTATTGTCTATGTATGTTCGGGTGAAAGTCGAAATTTACCCACATCCAGTGGTTGGATTGACTTGATATTTGGTATATATATTAATACTGGGTGTTGTTTTGGTCGGCGACAAGCGACCTAGGAGCGGTAGTACAAAATATATATTCCCCAAAAATGGACTTAATTCCATTAAATACTGTAAATATGTTGAGAAATACCTTATTCAATTTGAAATAAAATTACTGCAAAGTATGGTTACTAGGCACGTGCACAGATTAGAGCTAGGCGCAAGCCGCCATCGCCCCACCCCTTTACTCCCTCGTACTCCCGTCGAGTATTATGTCTACACTTTAGCTTATTACATGATTTTCAAAGTTTAATTTTTTTTATTTTTATTATTAAAAAAAAATAAAGTATTTTTTTTATATTTTTTTAGCACCAGTATCATTTGTATAATCGACCCTGAGTCGCTCGTCGCTGACCAAAACAACAACCTGTATATTGGATGACAATGCAAGTACAATCAACACAAAAAGCTTGTATTAAAAATGTTTTTTTGATAAAGCACTTATTTTAAAATTTCTTTTTTGGTATACGTTTAAACACAGATATGCATCTAAATAGATGCCGGGAGTGTATGTATTTCGCGTGTCAAAATCGGTGCAACAATGGGGCACAATGTTCTTCTTTTGAAACTGTTTCGCGCGGACAGGGAACTCGCATAAAGCTGCATGTCCACAAGAGATGTGTAGCGAGCGAGGATATGTTTAGCTGACAAATAGGATAGCTTCATTTTCACGTTAAAAATCTAATGCCAGCCTATCTAAATCAATCTTGTGACATTATGGTGGTACAAAAAAGTTACACGCTTGGTTTTCATACGGATGGCGGGACTTGCGTTATCTATTTAGATTTATACCTGTTATCTGTGAGTTTAAATTACTTCTTTTATGATAGCGATTGAAAACGATATTTATAAAGATCAATTTTATATTCCTTATAAATAACATTGCAAGTATAATGAAATGAAGACCGTTACAGGTATATTATAACATTATGGAGGTGCAAGGTGGATGACACCTCCATTGAAAGGGAAGATCTTCCGCCAGGCTGGGTCATCGTGCCTGGGGACCGCGGTCCAACTGTACATGTCGGACAGTTGTATATATGCAGATTCTCGAGAAAACTTCTTAAGCGCGATGCAGGATGTAGGATAATGTGGCGCCACGCCATCTATCTTTCAGTGTGTGAACTATCTCAGTGTTACTGATAGATGGCTGATAGATGTCGCTACAACATTAACGTTGGTACACACGGCTACACGTCAAGATATACAATTCCAGTATAAGCTGATCTCGCATTGTATACGATTTCAGTACAATGAGAGGTAGTACCTATTCACAATAGGTATTGCCTATAAAAACAGATAAGTATATAAATGTAGATATTTAAAAATGCAATGAAATATTCCATCAGCAAAATATGCTATCTACAATATTTAAAGTTATGATAAAAATAAATAAGGATAACTTTCGTGTAAAATTTACCGAAACTGACCTTTAAACAACCTTGAAATATATGATTCATAATGGTAACAAATAAAGGTTTTATTCATACTTTGTGAACTGTTGCGGTATAATAATTACATTGTTTCTTTTCCGAAATTCGTTGACGTATGCAGTTTACCTATAATATGGTTATCGCTGACCCTAAAGCAGGCAAATTGTACATACTTGAACTTCACTAAAGAGGATTACAAACTTTTTGGCGTCAAGCCGTATCCAATTAATACCTACCTGTGTATTACTTGAATATCCTTATTCTATGGTATTACTATTGTTAGATGACGCTTTTGCACAAATTACTTGTAAATATCTAAAATCCTTTTTTCCCTTTATCCCGAGATACCTATTCGTTTTTTTTTTTGTTGATTTTATTACGCCGGTTTTGGATGCAGATTCGCATAAGTAATAGATAGTCTTTGATTGACATGGCTTTATAGTTCATCATTTAGAAAATATTTTTGATACAAACTAATTTTTAATTCTACAGCATGTATGTGTTTGTACATAATCTATTCTTCTTATTTGTTTGAATGCATAATTCAAGAAGTGTGTTATACGATTATAAAATACACATTACCTCGAATTACATAGTATTTACATAATAAAACAAGCCCTCAACATCTGATTGTATTTATTAAATAAATACCTAGTTGGCAAGTAGAATTTATTATGTTACTTCATCATGTAAAAAATTGGCTGTTCTTCGCAATATGCCAGATTGAAGTCAAAATTTAGTTTTTTACGTGCAGGTAATAAACAGTGAAAATACATAATATCTCAGTTTTAGATTTTATGTTTCAGTGCGAAAAAATCGCCCAATACCACTGTACTTTCAGGTGTGTTCTTGGTTCACGCGAGGGACGCGCGTCCTATTATAACAATTGATGTCATTGTTATATTTTCAACCGCGAGCCAAGCGATTAAAAGTTTCTTTGTACTTTCAATCTTGAATTCTATGCTGCTACATGTTTGTGCGATCTTAAGCCTTAGCATTATAAACATCATTTTGTTTTAGAAACCATAAAAGTATGTTGTTTGATGTCACGAGCTTTTTGTTCGAACTTGGCCACATACACTGCTGTGAGATTTATCTAATTAAACAAATCGAAACACTGGTTTTGGGGCTATGAATGTCACAAATAAACTTACTTTTTATACGTTACCATACCCTACTTCTTTATTAATGTAAATATACATAAAATTGTTTTTGTCGAGAACTTAATATTAACAATGAATAAAATAAAACTACGTTCACACCTGAGGAGTTTAAAATGCACATTATTATATGGTTACCTGATACATTATTAAACTAAATACCTACTATAATTTCTCCTACCTACACGCAACGTGCTTTTACACATGGCTTCACTCGTGATTCACTGAAAATTACCCTTTTCAAAAACTATGGATGAAAGTTGCTTTACATAATTTTCAACAGTAAGAATCAATTAGTGCTCAAATTTGTTCGAAATTCATTCAAACAATTGAACAACACAAGCCCATTTTGTAGTAATTAGAAAGGACTCACTGTCATGTTTTGAAAAATAGACGAAATATAATATACCTATATATAATATGACAGAATGGACGCGCGGCCTATAACTATACTGAACTATAATACTTAATGAAAAACCGACAAGTACGTGTCGGACTCGCACACGAAAGGTTCCGTAAAGACGTTTCTTGTATGAATGACACCTTTAATTTTATTTCATTTTTATTATTTGTTGTTATAGCGGCAATATTAATTATAATATAATAATGTATTAACATTCTGTGAAAATTTCAACTGTTTTGTTATGGTTTATGAGATCCAGGATACAGGCCATGGAAGGAGGCTAGTAATAATAAAATTCCATTGGGTACGGAACCCTATAAAAGGAATTGATCCAGGAATTGCCACGTTATCTTGTATCTTTGGTGGTAATCATCCAATGACGCGGTCGGACGAAAACCACGTTGGATGAAATTCATTAAATGGTGTTCATTAGTATACGCGGTCCCTGCTATTCAAGTGAATATAAGATACTCCAAGATGATTTTAGCATATCTCTTGACACTCATGAGGTAATTAATGTTACCTTATTTTTTTATTGGTCGTAATTCATCAACAAAACACGATGTTTTGGTGCGTCCATGCTACCAGAACCGAGCACGAGCCGAGCCACGAACGAACAGAATTCGTTCGATGCTCGCGATGTCAATTGTGGACGAATGGTGAACACACACTTATCCCAACCGAACGCGTCGAACGAATCGAAGTGAGGGACGCCTCGCACCTATATCCGCACCGAAAGAATCGACCGCGCCAAAGAAAAAAATGAAAACTCGCGTGTTGCTCTGGCGTATGCAACTGATAGAATGTGAGCGCAGTCGTCGAGTCAACCGCATAAGCGGCGGCGAATCTGATGACGTCATTCGAATTTGTCTAGGATTTCTAGGGTTCTTACAGATTCGGACGATTCGACGCGGGCAAGTGTACGAGCTTTCATAAGATTTTATATACAGAATTCTAAAATTCGTTTCGTTCGATGCGTTCAACGCGTTCGGCTCGGATAAGTGTGCGTTCACCTTAATACGAGCCTAAGGCTGCTTTTCCACCAGAGGTGTGCTATGCAGCTATGTTTCCATTGATACTAAGCTATATAGCGGTGCTAGTAAGATGTGCTATGAAGATGCGCCGCCGCAAAGTATGCCGCCGCAGCTATGCTATGTATCGATAGTAGGAAAGCGGCAAGGGCGCGCGGGTGGCGTGGTTTGGGGAGAGGCGCTACTACTTCTACTTTCTATACTGTCTTCTTTCAGCGACAAACGCGGGCCTACTGTAGGTACTCTGCTCTGCATATAGCTACGCCACTCGCGACTATCCATAGCACGCATCCATAGTACGCATCCATAGCACGCATCCATAGCACGCATCCTTCCATATAAAAAACATATCTTAGTTGAATCCGTTTCCACCAGTGCTAAGCTATGTGCACCAATGACTATGATTGGTGGATATCAAACGCGTCAATAGCAACGTAGCATAACACATCTCTGGTGGAAAAGCAGCCTACAACGAGCGCGATGCAAAACCCTGTTTCCGTGAAAAAACTGACAATTGGGCGGAGCGCAGTCCAGCTCGAGACGAATGCTCGTTCGAGGCTCGCAAGCCCGTCCACGCGAGGTCCACGCTACGCAAACAACGAACGAATCCTGTTCGGGGTCGGCTCGTGCTCGCTTCACGTAGCATGGACACACTATTGGTTTTTTGCACGAATAAATGGTAAAATCCAATAAAAACCTACAAGGAAATCTTTTGGAAATACCGACAGTTTGCTAAAAATACAAGGTAAAAAGGAAGCATGGAAACTTTTATACAGATTAAAGATATTTATAAAGCCGATAACATCATTAATTTACTTCCAATAGGTAGGTATTTGTGATAACTACAAACGTATTATTAAAGCTGTGGTTAGAAAAACCTCATATTATCATAATATCTCATACCACGCATAATTATCTGGCATAATAGTTATACCTACAAGAAAAGTCTTCTATTATATACTGGGGTATCGTCGCGTCGTATCATAACTTAAAATAGATTATTCATATTCAAAAAAATATTTTGAAATGCATAAAGGATGCAAGAAAGTACTATATGTATAATTATTTGGTTTCCACTATGGAAACAAGCTCTGCTTAGTTTGGGATCAGATGACCGTGTGTGAGGAATGTCCCAGGATATTTATTTATTCTTTATTTATTAGAAACAAGAAATATAAATGCCCATTGTAACACTTTCTTTATTATTTTAAGTTTTTTGTATATTATTATCTTCTATACATACAAAATGCTTTGTCCTGAATGACTGACTGACAATCAACGCACAGCCTAAACCGCTGATCGTAGAGACCTGAAACTTGGAGGGTGTGTTCTTTGTATGACGTAGGCATCCGATAAGAAAGGATTTTCCGAAATTCTACCCCTAAGGGGGTGAAAAACGGGGGCAAAGTTTGTATGGGACAACGTGATTCCTTGGTCCGATCTACTTCAAATTTTGCATAAATATTTTTTAACAGAATTGATGGAAGACGTGTTTCATATTTTATTGAAACTCATCGCCTAACGGGGTTAAAAAGGGGTAGAAAGTTATTTTAGGGGTGATTTGCATCGAAGTTGATATCAATACTCCTTAGTGCTTTTGATTTAAATATTCTTTGATATTTGACATTCCAATTTTAAAAAGAGTATTGCATTACTCCATAGACGGAGAATTACAGGTAGACAGGCTAAGATACGCATATGTCAAAACGTGTATGTGTGAGCAGGACTAAGCGTATTTTTTTGTCTCTATAGGTTTTTATTGTATGACCTCAGTGTCGTTGAGACCAAAAAAGTTTGTGTATATATGACATTTGTTGATGGGAGCAGTGAAACTATGAAACCCCCTAATTGTATGTTATTTGTGACTGCGTTGCCAGATGTCCCGATTTTTAGCCCAAAATTGAATGTCCCGCGCGTCACAGGTTCATTCCCGCTTTTCGAGGATTACTCGACGGTGAAATCATCGTTGGACGTAGAAGTGGGAAATTATAAAGACACCACTGCACAGAAATGGCAACAGCTTTCCCGTGACGCGTCTTAACCACGCTAAATGTCACTGCGATGTACAAAAAACAAACTTCTAAGTCAACGCAATCAAAATATACGGCCGTATATGCCGCATATTTTGCCGCTCGCAAGGCACAAAACCTATAGGGTACTTCCCGTTGACCTAGAATCATACAATTTGGCAAGAAACAATTCCACGTAGCACAAGTAAAGGAAGAAATCCGAAAAGCGTTTTGCAGTTACATCGCAAAAAGAAGAAAAAAATTGCCATTATATTACAACATAATCGAAAATAAGGGGAAAAATCACCGAGAATCGATTCCCGTGATTATTGAACTATTAACATAGTAACCTACAAGTTTCTTCGGAATTCTCGGTGCGTGAGTCCGACTCGCACTTGGCCGGGTTTTTTTAGTATGCCCCGCATTCGGCGATAGCAGTGGCGTAACTATACCATCTGGGGCCCGTGGAAAATTCTTTTGATGGGGCCCTATGAGTAAAAATCGTCACGTTGTACTCTAAACTTCGAAATTTTCAGCGTACTCCATTACACGTTGTATATGTCCCACTAATGGCCATAGGCCTCCTCTCTTAGGCGAGAGGGAATGGTCTGTAGTCCCCACGCTAGCCCAATGCGTATTGGAGACTTCACATCCATAGAACATAATATCTCAATGCATTCATCATCTATTTGCTAGCTTTTCGGTGATGGAACAACATCGTGAGGTCTGTAACTCAGGTACAATGTATAAAAATATTTTTGAGATCGCGGCCCCTGGGGCGGGGGCCCTCTTGGGTCGGGGGCCCGTGGCATTTTGCCAGCCCTGCCACCCTATTGTTACGCCACTGGGCGATAGAATCCCGCTTTTTTTACTCAAGCAGTTACAAAATACCGCTTTGACCGAAAAAAAACTGGCAACGCTGCTTTGTATATATTCTCAAAGGCATTGTTTGGTGTGTAGTGATGGTCCTATGGTATGTCCTTCTCCATACCATAGGCTTTATCGGTTCAGCGGTTTAAGCGGGAAAGCGTAACAGACAGATAGACAGAGTTACTTTCGCATTTATAATATTAGTTAGAATTATGTCGAACTATCGCTATCTTCTTCGCTATACGCTGACAGCCTATCTACCTACAATTCTCTATGTACGCATTGCACCAAGCTTTTATGTGAGTTCCAACTTTAATTTAAATGAAATCGGATTGAGTTTTTAAGGCGCCGATCCCACTGAAAAGAGTTCTAGAGTTCCGAGTTCCGAGTTCTGCATTCCGCGTTGATTGTAAGCTATGTGGCGCCTTTGAAAGTAAAAAAAGTGTATGATGTGTGATCAGTAGCGAATATTGCAGGACTCTAGACTGCTTGCTGTGTGCACAATAACACCGAATGCAGAACTCGGAACGCGGAACTCTAGCCCCCTTATTAATAAATAAGGTGTAAGTTAGTCTTGGAATAACCAGGTATTAAGATAGCCTCATCCCTTTTTGTTTATATGACATTAGAAAGTGACGGATATATATTAATCCTAGGTTTAACTATACTTGACTTACACCTTATTTATTAATAAGACGGTAGAAGTCTTTCTGTGGGATCGGCGCCTAAACATTTTTGTCTGTCTGTTCCGGTACATAGTTAATCTTATAAAGAGTAACTAAACTACTTTAATTTTTGAAAAATCATTAGTGTTCCGCGCAAATAAATTCAAAACGTTCGCGGGTGAAACCGCGGGGGTCTGCTAGTGTTTTATATTACGAAGTCGGTAACGAACATACGGCCCGCCTGATGGTAAGCAGTTACTGTAGCCATATGGACGCTTACAACACAGGAGGCATTATACACGCGCTACCGACCCTTCCCCCTCCCCAATGAGTGTAAGTGGTGCTTGAGAAACAAAGTGACTGATAAACAATACATTACACTGTAATGTTCCTATTTTAAGTATGGATTTCTAATAGCTATGTTTCACAGTAAAGATTGTTTTGCACTGCGTCACTGCGGTTAGGGTTCAGCCCCATTCCCTTTCAGACAACTAGGCTGCCTTCAGCAATAAGTAGGTACATCCATTATTTTTAATTTGTATAAACTTGAGTATAATCGTTGCGAAAACTTGTAGACAAGATAAAACTATATAAATATTGATACTTACTTAGCACATTAAAATACCTATTTGATATTAATTTTGAATGGTAAGTTTTTTAATGTTTAATTTGCCAAAGTAAACACTGTTTTTTTTAATATTGTAACAGACTAATGTCTCAGCATAATTCAACAATGGTAAGTGCTGATGTGGCTTAAAGTGGTAAGCAAACAAAGTCGACAAGGGAACTGGTGTTTAGCCACAGTTTCTCAACTTGGTCACCATCAGTGGTCAGTTAGGTAGGTAGGTACCTACTAAGGTTTTCTTACGAGTTTTTCTCTCACTGAAAGCTCAAGCTCAACGCAGGGTTTGCAAGGTGAACCTTTGCTATGGCATCAACTTTTCGTATTATAAGATCGACTCTCACTACGAGGCGTCCGACAACTGCAATTAGGTAATATCGGTAACCTATTTATCGACCATTTCTGGCCCCATATTTAAAATAATACGAAATCAACTGAAACAAAAATATTAATCAAATATAGGATCTCTGTAATTAGAACACATTTCAATTCATACAGTTTGTCACTTAAAATATGATCAAAATAACTATTCGTAATAACCAGACTGATCTTTGGTAATCATAGGTCTACTGGTAATTTTGTATGTCAAGAAGTATGTGTCATAACGGAATTGTCCGAAATTACATCAACAATTGAATTTATTAAGAGCATTAAACTCGGAGAAACGTTATCGGTTTAAATAAACAATAATAACAGAACTAACATATAATCGAAGAAAATAAACTATTTAATATATTAACTATATACAGAAAATAAGCCCAAAACGCTGCCCGTGCAAATGTACCATTAAGCTGAAGTAAAAGATCTAATGAGTATATATTAGGTAGCTCATTAAAGTCATTAATTATAGTAATACTTATAAACCTGGAAAACTTAAAAGTATAAAAGCTAGATTTTTAATAGGTTTCTTTTTATGTCCTGCTATATGTATTATTATACTTAATTGTTGTCTGTGAATGGATTTTCCGCATGAATTATTTCCTACGTATAATACTTTTTTTACTTTTCAGTCTAAGGATGTCAACTACTACAAATTCGGTCCGGGGCAACTTTACTTCATAAAGATTTTCATAAAGACTTCATCTGTTCATCTGTTTCTATGGCTCATTAATATGGTGATTCAAATGACCCTTTCCTTCTAACTTTAATGAACCATATTTTTTAAGTAAAATATGGTTCATTACAGTTTCGAACCAAAAAGGTAAAAAAGGAACCCTGCCATTCCGTCCGTCTATCCGTCTGTCTGTCTGTCTGACCATCTGTCCGCCTATCACAGCGCTATATTTCGGCAACTACTAATGCTTTTGATTTAAAATTTGGAAGTTTTAAATATTGCTTACCCTATCTTATTGCAAATGAAAAATTAAGAAAAGGGGCTGAAATGGAGTACCGACATTTCAAAATAGGGTTACAGTTTAATGAGCTACCTTTTCATATTAAAAGGACATTGTTTGTAAATTCTAAAACAGGTTTTTATTTTATTTTGCGTAGTTTTTGAATGTAAAAAAGAACCCCCTTATATCCGAATTTCGCAATGCGAAAAATCTGAAATAATTACTATCACAGCCTAGGTATCACAGAGCTATATTTTTTTATCTTGAGCTAATCTCCGGCACACTCTCCAATGACTCTTGATCTTTTTTTATTACATGGTTTGTATGTATGTGTATGAATATGTATATATGAAATATATTTATCATTGGCCGGCTGGCGCAGAGGTTAGATGCCCTGACTGCCGCGCCAAAAGTCGTGGATTCTATTCCTACACTGGAGAATAATTCAATGCTGAACGAACATGAACATGTGTACAGCATGTCTGTTTTTTCTGAGTCTGGGTGTAATAAGTTATTGTTATAAAGATTTGCTATACTTATAACTACGATACTATATTATAGAACTAAGCCATACACATACCCCCTTATTTTAATCGCTTTTTAACTAAATCAGTGTAATAGTGTGCCGCGTCTCACTCTTTCGATCACCAAATGTCACCTGTCAGATAAAGACTTCGAAATTTTAGCTAATCAACGTTTGATAACTTTATTATGAATTAGGAGGTTACAATATAAGGCTTGTCTAGCAGACCATCGATGCCTACTAATAATATAAAACCATATCAAACAATCAAGTAATATAAGTGGAGAAAAAAAAACAGAAACAAATGTTTCTTCAGTTGTAAAAGTAGCGTCAATTTTATATAGGTATAACAGGGCAATTTATAAAGATAGGCAGGTACAAATTCAAATCTTATTTCAATAAAAATAAACAAGCCTTACTTAAACTAGAATCAGCTTGACATTGTGTTAAAAATCCAGTATTATAATTATATTAATAAACATCTATTATTCCCACAATACAAAGTAATAAATGAGGATGTTGGTCACCCTAATAACAATTAGACGCGTTTCGGTTGTGACTACCTATTAAATGTCACGTCACAGCAGCGTCGCGAACATTAATTACCCATTACATTAAACTCCAAAATGTTGGCCTTTGTCCAACGACCAGTCTCGATTGAAATCTCGACGTCGATGGTCGACCGCGTATCGAAAAGCCACGTGTATCTCGTAAACTTACGGTAAACTTTTGTGCGTTAATAAAAAACCGTAATAATACACTGAAGAACTTTGATGTAGTTCAAATGTTTTTGTGTTGACAATCTGATTAATTCTAAACTTATTTTACCGATGACATAGTTTCCGGGGTTTTTTATTTAATGTGTTCATGATAGAAATATAAACTGCATTCAATAAAGTAACTTAATCGATGTTCTTATCTTATGTACTTTAGATAGGATTTGTATTGAATGATGAAAAACGATTATTATAATATCAAATTATGTTTAATTTAAAAATATATCCGCATTAAAGTTCTTTGTCGCATAAAATATTCCGTGGCTGGCTTGTAAATTAAACAAGAACTTGTCTGGAACCGGTTTGTTGAGAATACTGATGAGTTGATCAACTTACGTTTGGCAAAAATATGCACTTGATATATTCAAGATTTAGTATAAAAATGTAAACACGATGACTCACACTTAAAATCCGAAATTCGTTAAAAAATTGTATACAAAGAATGTTATCTGCCTCGTGAGAATTGCAATAATTTATTTACCTGTGCGTGCGGTTATGGAATTCCCTCATTGAGTAATCATCAGCCATAGAAACTACTCTTCATAACAACTGACTAGTCGTTCGGTGACTACGGAAGGTGACGCCGCGCGGGCCATTTAAAAATCATTATACAACAATAAATGATTCTCTGTATAATTTAGTGACGATATCTCAGAAGACATGAATTAAGAATACAAGATGTATTCAAAACTAATATTGCTCATAGTGTTAAGTTCAAAAAGTGTATGCTCGAATTCATTTTGTAATCCAAAAACCAGTGTGGACATATCTAAAGGAACACATCTTCCAAATGGAGACATTTATTTTAATGGTGTTAAATATGATCAAAGTGAATATTACAAAGACAATGAGACAAGTAGTGAGATAGGTTGTGTTTGTATGAAAAAGACTTGTATAAGAAAGTGTTGTCCTTTTGGATACGGCTATGATTCTAAGAAAAAAATGTGTGTTAAAGTAACAGACGTATTTAATCCTCCAGTATGGGACGAATATCGTTTACTAGAAGGTGTAAATGCTACAAAAGTTTTTCATGTTATAATAGAGAAGATGAATTGCACACTGCCAGAAATAAGACTTCAAGTTGGTAAAGGGACGAAAGACTATCATCTCAGATCGGTAAGAAATATCAAACAATATATTGACCTTTATGACGTAGCGTTAAAGTTAGCAATGCCATAGAAGATTATGTAATTAATAAACAATTGTCTTGTTTAATAACCGTTAATACGAGATAACTTGACAGGACAGTACTTTGTACTTCCATAGATCTTACATGAAATAATGAGAATGTAGGTCATATCAGAACAGTTGATTGATAATTGTAGGAAGTAAAAGATTTTGTATTCACTCTGAAGACAATTCTGTGAATGTTGATAAATTAAGCACTAATCAAACTCGAATGAAACTCTTGATAAAGTTAAACTGTAAAATTAAATTTAGATCATCATTTATACATTTTAGACAAGAAGTATTTGGCATAAAACATCAAGTTTCACAGGCGCCAACTTTCCAAAATGGCTTCATAATAATATGTTTTTTACCTGCGATCACTAAGCGGCCGATGTGATTCAAATAATATTACTTTCCAATACTATGCAATGTGTCATGTTCTACGCAACATAATGACGATTATACTTATTAGAATACGGCATTACAGAATTTACCCGACGAAATCACAATAATAAATCACAGCAAAAGTAGCAAATGAAGATTTCATTGGTACAACACTTGGCTACAGTCCGGAGGGCTTTACATTCATGGGACCAAGTTACGGGTAATGCACAAATTGTCATAAAATTGTTTACAATTTATTATGATCCGCGTACCAGCGATAATTAAAAGCTCACTTCCTATTTGAAGACCTGAAGTAATTATATACCAAATTGTTATTAACGCTTCGCCCCTAGTTTCAGGAACTCTAAATATTTTCAAGTTCATAATACTATGCCAACCAATGCTATTAGAATCATGCTTTTTTTGCTGACGCATCAAGCAAGACTAAATAATGCGCTCGATTATTTCTAGGCAGGTATTTACTGAGATCTTCACGCTTGATTAAATTATAGTTAAATATAAATGTGAAGTGCAATGTCATAAATGTACACTTATAATACTACGTTTTCTCTATATATCACTTCGGGGAGCTTAAACGACAAACAAATTGGAAATATATTCCTATCAAAACCATAGGTACATATGAAAAACCCCAGGAATTCTCCTTGAAAATATTAAGGGGACATTACCGCGAGCCAACTAATATGGCTTACCGATACATAAGATACATTTTCAAAACGCGGGAAACGCTATTGTTCGGCATTTGCCGCCATGTTAGCGTGCGCCGTGCGGAGGGGCGTGACTTGCGAGTGAGACGGAATTAACAGCTTCAGTGTATTATGAACTTTATAATAGTGATATAACGTTGATTGTAAGTTTTAAGCATTCTTCGGGGCCATACTTTCTTTTCTGTGCGAACGAAGTTTCACGACGCGCCACATCAGTTGGGTACTACTGTATGTTCCTATGTAAATATCAAATCAACAAATAATACTTAATGAAATGTTGTAAGTAATCATTATTCAGTAACTAAAATTTCGTGTGTGGAAAGCATATTCTCGTTTTTTTCATGGAAAAATATTATATTTTTATTACTTACCAGGGAGATAGAAATAATTACTTTCTTATGCACTGTGTCACGAAATTAAATCTAATGCTTATATCTATAATTATGCCGTCACATCTAGGCGCCTGTGCGCTATCCTTATGCTATATACAAAAAGCGTGTAATAAATAGCTTTTTCATACAGCAAACATACAAGAATCTGGAAAATTCCTAAATGAATACTAATAAGTTCAATCTTGACATGTTTCGCGGTGATACAGGTACGTCTGGGTACGTCACACCGATCTGTCATGTGACGTATGATAATGCGCATAGTGGTGGTTATGACGGACCGAGTGTCCGACGGAATAATACTATTTTAATTACGTTTTTTGACTGACCGTACTCCTATTGTAGTTTGATTAGCCGTTCTTAATCGATCGACAAAGTTAGCAATCACCGGAGAGGTATCTATCCGGATGGGCGACCGCCTAGTGGTATTTCAACTGAAACGTTTTCCGTGCTTCGGAAGGCACGTTAAGCCGTGGGCCCTAGTTATAGCTTAATTGTGATAGTCGTTAAGACGAAACGATGGCTGCAAGAAATTTGAACGATAGGTATTTAACAAATCTATTGCTGTCGCGCTGTGGCCCGGATATCAATGTGTGAGTGAACAGACTGTGCATTGCATGGTGCAAGTGTGCGTGCCGTAGCTCGCACCGCTCCCACCGACCGCCCGCCCCTCGATGCCTCACTTCGCATCAACTTCGCATTTACTTGTAATATTATATTTCTGTGATTCGGCCGGCGACTGGCGAGTTGATATACCTTTCAGCGCTTGCAGTTCTGTTGTTCCAAGTGACATTAGGGATTTTGAAATTAGAACAAATACCTAACCATACGTTATTTGTATTTTGAAGTCGATATAAAAAAATAGATTATCTATACGACACGTATGTATGTAATATTATTGGAACTGCATTATATTCACATATGATAATCTATTAGGGCTTCCAAACAAATACCTATACAACATTTTATTGATATATATTTGTCCACAGTCCACGCATTTCTTTGAAACTATTTATCAAATTGTGACCATTCTTTTTTTAATGCCTTATATTTACTTCAACTTAGGGAACAGTGCGAAAGAGGACGTCGTATTCCACTGAAAATATTTCGCTGACTTCAAGACAGTATCAGATTAGAGTTATTCCACACTTTTTAATTACGTAATTTTTGAATTTTTGTGAAAAAGTTTCATCAAAATCGGTTCAGTTTTTTTCAAGATATGGACTAATACGTGTGACGGCCTAGCTTGATACGACGTTTTTATATGATTCTATAATATTATTTCAAGGGCTTGTTTTATACGTATAAATAAGCTCTTTCACTAGTAAAAAAAACTACTTCATAATACACAAAAAAAAAATGAAATAACTATAAACTGAAAATATCTTGAAGTCAGCAAAAGAGCACGTCGTATATATTAAAATTAAAAATATTATACCTAGCTGACATCAAGACAGTGTCAGATTACAGTTATTTCATACTTTTTAGTGTATTTTGAAGTCGATTTAGTTTTTTTAAATTCCTTTTTTTATTTCAATTACCAATTTCTTTATTTCATAATTTTTAGTTTTTCTTATATGCACTAGAATTTGACCAAGCTCAAGCCAAGCCATCGCACGAATTCCTTAGTCCATATCTTGAAAACAACTGAAACGATTTTAATAAAACTCTCACTGAGTTGAAGTAAATGTAAACCAATAAAAAAATGTCACAATCCGATTAATAGTTTCAGAGAAATGCGTGGACAAACATACACCTATGAAATTTTGTATATTAGTTTGGAAGTCTGACATTTTGTGAGGAAGTTTCATCAAAATCAATTCAGTAGTTTTCAAGATATGGAATAATTAATGGTCGGGCTAGCTTATTGATACGAGCTATGGGTGTTGGTTGTGTCAAAGGGAAAATATCTGAAAACTGGCCAAATTCACGAATATTTCAGAAAAAAAAAAACCAAGTCGATTTTAAATAAATATACCGGCCAAGTGCGAGTCAGACTCACACACGGAGGGTTCCGTACAATGTTAAATAACTCATCCTAGCTATGACAAAAAAAAAGACGTTTCTTGTATGGGCGGCCCTTTAATTTTTTTTTCATTTTTATTATTTGTTGTTATAGCGGCCATAGAAATACATATTCTCTGAAAATTTCAGCTGTCTACCTATTACCGTTCATGAGATACAGCCCACTGATAGACAGACGAACGGACGGATAGCGGAGTCTTATTTGGCACCCTTCGGGTACGAAACCCTAAAAAGTATAGTCACAATCCGATTAATAGTTTCGGAGAAATGCGTGGATAAACATACATACTTACTAACATACATACACCTATAAAATTTCGTATATTTGTTTAGAATTCCTAATAGATTATCATTTGAATATATTGCAGTCCAATAATACACACATACGAGTCGATTTGATAATCTCATTTTGTTAAGTCAATTTAAAATAGATATTTTTGTCCATTTATGTTGAAAAAGGTTACTAAATATTAGATATTATGATAACCTTTGAACGATAACATTTTATGTTCTTTAATCGTTCATCACTCAAAAGTAAAAAAAGAACAATCTTGGTTAGGGCACACTATACCTTACATGTAAGTTACCAAAGACGTTATACTATATCGATATCGACGAACAACACTAGGGCAGGTATCGATAATATATTATCGACTACTGCGCGACACTTCTTTGACTGTATATGTATTTGTCCAACCCTCTCTTCCCTCAACCCTGCCCCAATACAGGCGATAGAGACAACTGCAGCTTGGATCGATTATACCTATTTAAAATAGACGAAATCGCTATTTCGTAATCCCCAGTTTCCTCCTCCAATACTGGATCGATTTGAATTTTTTTTTTGAGAATAATAATAAGAAGGGCTTTGGCTATGTCCGTCGGTTTTTCTTTTATTTTTTATATTCTTCAAATTTGTTTTCTGGACGTCTGATAAGGGCAGTTAAAAATGGTACGTTTTTGTGATTTTAGAAGATTTTTAGTTTTTATAATAATTAATTTATGGAGAAAAACAAAACCGAGGGACATACAGTGGCACCTACAGATTGCATGGTAAAATAATCATTGCTCTAGGGTCATTAACCAGAGAGGAAACTGAGGATTACGTTTGTATGGAACAAACGCCATCAGCGTTTCCTCTTAAGCTGGTTGGATAGAGGCCTCATAGGCGGCTTGAAAACTCCAACAGTAATTCTCATTTATGAAAGGAAGCATATGCTCTACTGTGGGACATCATGGGCTGATATACAAAACTAGTTTTGAATACAGTTCTCTTCAAATTATACATGTTGTATCTAATTACCTGACTACTTCAATTTGTATTCGTAAATCCGATATTCACTGTTAAACGATCGCCAAGCCAAGTGCCCATCCCAAAGTAATTAGTATTTAGGATACTATACACCCACTTGGTAAATACCTAATTACTTTGGGACCAGACATAAAGAAATCCATTTGCTAAATAGTGTCTGGTTTTCATAGTACTTAAAATTGCTTGTTTATTTGGGACGGTACTGGTTAGTATTCTTTAGTAGTGGATTAAAAAGCTTGATAATTTAGCTAATCTACTTGTCTAGTCAAAATCCCATATGTCGCGTACTCGTATATCCATGCTAAACATTTATTTTTTTATCATCATCCACCTGCCCTATTCCCAATCATTTGAGGTCGACGCAATATCTAATATAATATAATATAATATAATATAATATACGCTTCTTGCGCTCGTGGTGTAGCATGATTAGCCGTTCTTAATCGATCGGCAAAGTTAAGCTACGCCTGTCGTGGTCGGTACCTGGATGGGTGACCGCCTAGTGGTATTTCAAATCGAGCGTTTCCGTGCTTCGGAAGGCACGTAAAGCCGTTGGTCCCGGTTATCACTTAATTGTGATAGTCGTTAAGCTAGTTGGATGCCTCCTAGGCGGCTTGAAAAATTCCAACAGTAGGTTGACCACTAGCCTACCTCCACCGATCCGCAGTGGGCACGCGTGGTGGAGTATTGCCCATTCCCTTTCACCTTCATTTGTGAAAGGAGGCCTGTGCTCAGCAGTGGGATATTATAGGCTGATGATGATGATGATGATACGCTTCTTCCATTCGGCTCTTCTATCCGTCATACACATTATCTTTCACACGATCCATCCATCTCTTTTTCGGTCTTTCACTTCCCGTATATGTTTATCCTGTATGAAAATCGACTTCAAGACCTGTAACGTGGTAGTGGGTCCAACGGTTTTAGAATGAAAGTCAATTTAGGCCCTAGGAGGGGCAACTATGAAGGTCAAAGCCGAAGCTACAACCGGTTCAGAAGTCAGCCTTCAACTGAGAAGAAACCTACAATAATCTTATGACAAACACTTTTAACTATTTAGCTACATTAAAATGTAAACAAACTTTCTATTGGAACAAAAGCTTTGTGTTACTAATTCCCCTTATTACGTGAGATAGTTTAAAGCAAATCTAGCAAAACCCAGGTTTTAAATATATCCATCACTTTCTAACGTCATAATATAACAAAACGAGCCAGGACTATCTTAAAACCTGGGATTTACTAGACTTGGCTTGAAACATCTCATGTAATAAGGGTGAATGTTGCCAGAAAATCTTGTTAAATTTCAAGATAAAAGGGTTAACCACATTAACCTGAACATGAAAAATATAGTATTCCAGGAACTGCAATTGTTATTAAGGCGGCCCTCTGTGGCCGGCGCAACTTCGATGCAAGCATAGTCTAAAAGCTTGTTGTTTCATCCAACGTAATGTTTGACTGCGAAAAAAGAGAGACAGCATCATAGCCGTCGATTATCAGTCGGTAAATTCCGCTGATCACTCGCGCCCGCTTCGCTAGGTCGTCATTCATGATTTCGCATTCATAAAACTTGTTCCAGGAGTATACTTCTTGTGAAAAAATCTTACAAGTTTGTGAAAAAAAAGTTAGTTATTTAGAATCTCCAATACATTTGCAAGCCTGGTATCTTAACGTTTTCTTTACTTTTACAATTTATAGGTACATTAGATATGGCCAAAGTATAGGCAAAAACGCTGTTTTTCGGAGGCTTTGACTGAATTTGTTTCACACTTTTTTTAAATTACGCCTAGATACACGGCTAGATATAGTGCACAAGATACTAATTTGTTCAAAACATCTAACGAAAAATGTTTAACAACGCCATAATAAGTACAGAGCTTTTGTATGGAAAGTATGACGAATTGAGTCCTCTTAAGTTGTGAATAAGCCTAAATGAATCATTAAAGAAATTAGAGCACTACTGCAAACATGGTCATGGTGGCGTAAATTATGTTGGAAGGTCATTTTATTATGGTTTTATTACGTTTTCCACAGTATATTACTACAATTTCAATTAAAGTGCATTTTATAAGTGAAAATAAATACTAAATATGTAAAGTGGCGTAATAGGAGTAAAGTAGGATGTCCTGCTTATGGATTATTATTATGCATGGTGGTAAGATATGAAGATACCGCCTAGTGGTCTTCAACTCGAGCGTTTTCCGTGCTTCATAAGGCACGTAAAGTCGTTGGTTCCATCACAAGCTAGATGGAGGCCTGCTTGGCGGCTTGAAAATTCCAACAATAGGTTGACCACTAGCCTATACCTAGACCAATCCGTAGTGGGTATGGGTGGTGCAGTATTTGCCCATTTCCTTTTTTTGAAAGGAGGCCCGTGCGTAGCGTTATGAACTGATGATCATGATGAAGAGATTATGGTGTTCGGTTGTGGATAGTACGAAAAATGCATGAATGGTAACATACAGAGAGCACAAGAAAACTAGCTTTCAAGTACAGCTCTGAGGGCGAACCACAAGCTCTTAAAACAAGGTAAAAATAACCTTATTTGACTTTTGTCTTTCTTTGACATCCGACGTCAAAACGGGACATGACAAATAAGGTTATTTTAACCATCGAAATAATAGTTTTATTATTTCGATGATTTTAACCTTGTTTTAAGAGCTTGTGGTAGGCGCCCTGGTCTGTAGGTCACTGAAACAATCTGTAGCCAAGTACACATTATATGGTTTTCTCATGATGTGTTTTATCGAAAGCTTAAGCTCATCATGAATTCGAACCTACACGACCTGTGTGAGGGTATTCGACTACCACTGAACTATGTTGCCTTTGTTTGTATTTATACTTTAGTACAAAAAGTACCTAGTATTTAGTAAATCAGGCATCTGGCTATGCATATCTCAGGATAATTATTATTACTACTAGTGGCCCCCCGCAGTGGTCGAAATTCAACTGTAATATAGCTTTCTGTACTCCCTTTTTTTGGGTATACCAAATCTCACTACTCAGTGCACGCAAAACGTTTAAAGAGGAGTAAAAAGTTTTCATTTATATTTTATCATCACATGCATTTTACCAACTTGGATTTATCCTTGGATTTATCTTTTTATGAACGATTTTTATTCGCGTTCTTTATGTTTTAGTTTAGTTCCTTTTTTTATTGTACATATTAGTAATTATCCCACTTGTAAATATGTATTTTCTTTTTATATTGTCATAAAAAGTCGTCTATCTATCTATCGATGTTTGGCCATAGTATTATTTTATGATAAAAATACGTGAAATATCGGTAAATATATCTGTTTTCATCATATTATACGAGTAATTTATTAATATATATTTATTTTTCGTGCATGTATCTGAGAACAAATAATTTCTATGATCTTTTTTTATTGAGAATAGCTGTCTCCCGCGGTTTCACCCGCCTTTCCGGGATTAAAAGTAGCCTATGTCCTTTTCCATACCCTAGGTATCATGTTTCATGATGATCCTTTGAGTAGTTGAGGCGTAATAAACAAAAAAACTCACTTTCGCATTTATAATATTAGGTAGGATTATAGTTAGTATATATCTAGCGGAATAAAAATGACCGCATTATTCGAATAAAGTACCTATTGTTTAGCTCAACTCGTATAGTATTCAATGATGTAATAATTATTCATAGATAAATGTTATATTAGTTTACTATGTTGGTAAAGAAAAATAACCATTCAATCAGGTTCAAATAGACATATTCATACATACAAATATTTATTTTGTGCTGGAAACCCATGAACTGCAGCGTGGCAATCAGGATATATAACATCCACACCAATTAGTGCGTCAATGAGTAACCCCATTAATATTTGTGTCA
Organism: Polyploca ridens; assembly: GCA_951394255.1. NCBI lineage: Eukaryota > Metazoa > Arthropoda > Insecta > Lepidoptera > Drepanidae > Polyploca > Polyploca ridens. The sequence goes on from OX596243.1 coordinate 13,727,367, forward strand.
CATAAATACCTCGTTCTTTGTCAATCGTTACTTTTAACCAATGAACTATGTACTTATAACAAGAGTATCATAATTATATTGAGTTGTTTTTCTATTGAAATTTATTCATCTTCATAAAATATGTTTACGAGATCTCATTTGTCTTAGAGGATAAAATATCTTTGCCTTTCCCTCGTTTCTGTCTTGATGCGTACAAAGTAGTTCAAACATCAAGATGACGTAATCTAGTTTGATATATTTTATTATTCCGCCATTTTACGATATCTTTCTTTTGAAGATAGGAATGTTTCTGATACTTTTTGTCATCTTCTGGTACCTTCTTTGGCCTCAAAATTATCTAACGCCCACAGCCAGTCTTCTCAATGCTTGTTAATGACACAATCCATTTGAAAGTATTGTATTATAGAAGCTTAGCGGGACAACTGAGTCATCAGCTGTATTTTGGTTAAACGAATCATTATCTATCAATTTTACGTCCGATAGTCTAGTGTTGGTGCTAAAAGAAACGTTATTTTTACTTATTACAAAAGCCAGCGGCTGTCAGTCGAATAGTAATAGATCTGTGTGTTAGTACCCTCCGCTACTGACCATTTCCAGAGACCTGGTGCTAGTGCGGCGGCTATATGGTACGCCAACTATTCCCTGTAAACAGAAACAGCGATTTCCTCGCAACCGTAGTCGGGCACCGTAACACGCTCTAAAAAAAAGGTATTTATGGTTGAGCAATGTCGTCTTTTATCTATCACATTCTTTTTAGCCATCACAACAATTTAAATCATTCCGATCAAACGCATCCTCCCGTCGTAAAGATTTTACATTGGATTAATAACAATATATATTGCTGAGTTATTATTACAATTACCTTTGTATTTTCGAGGCGGTAAATATATTATAAACGTTTATCTTGTGTTATGGTTGTTTAACTTTGTAATTTTCCAGAGATTATCTTGACAGGTGAGCTGCCTTACCAGGTACTGTTTGAATAACACTGACTTATCTCAAATGAATGATGATGAGCAAAGACATAAAATTAGATCTTTACTAGGGCTATTATTATCAGCTATGCGGGCTATTATTATTAGATATATTTGTTTTATCTATTTATCAACGCTAATGCTGCGGTATCGTCCTCTCTTAGGTCTATGGAAACATGACTTTTCTTCGTCTTGTCCCATAGATTCTTTATTTTCCGTTTATTTTGGCGTTGTGATCATTCATGCATCTTGCTACAAATTTATTCTTGGTATTTTTTCTGATAATTACTCAACTAGAAGCGCTGTTCCAATATTTATGAATAATTCAATTCAATCTTTGTATTACAATTATGTGCATTCTAGTCATAGTGTTCCAATCGACTACAAATTATGTTTAATTTATAAAGTGTGACGTAAAGAACTGGTAGTTGGCGTTATTATAAACTCAGCGGCATAGAATTTAACCCGAGTACGAAAGAAATAGATTTTTTTAATCGTCGAACATCATACAAAAATTAACTAATTCTGTATTTGTCCATTATTTGAACAACTTTAATGGCGACTACATCCAAGTAGGTACTCAAAGTTTAATAAGTTCACATTCTAAACTTTCTTCTTTTCTAAAATCACAGCGGTACTCAAAAGTTAATTTTTTCCCCAGGATGGAAGCCTCTACGTCGCCCTGCCAAACTCCATTCCCCCGTGGATGGTCCGAGACTCGGACCACTATTGTATTGATACATTCGTCACAGAAGACTCAAGCGGAATCAACACTCGACTCGATGCATTGATCTGCTTTGCTGATAAGCAGGATAATCGAATACAGTATATCTCAAGTTCTACTTGTAAGTACTTATACAGATATATCTAATAAATTAAAATAATTATTACTATCATTCTAAAATGGCAATATCAAAGCAAACAATTTTTATATGGAATGGAAATATGCTAAGTTCGCAAAACGGAGTAATACATTTTTGGGATATCAAAATTCTTCCCACAATAACATTTATCATCTTATTTTATAAGTATACTGATATAGTTCAAATCAATCAACACTGAAAGAAATCAGCAATCATGGGCAAAAGTAATAAAATGGTAAAATTTAAAAATACCCATTTGAAATTAGAATAACATTACCATCGTAAAGTTCAAAAGCACGTGGAATAATCTGGCGATCCCAAAATATTTTGACGGTAAAAACCCATTCTGAAATTTATGGAAGCCTGCTGTGTGTAATTTTATTTTTGTTGATATAATAAACCGATGAATAAGTTCAATAAATAAATTAAAATGTAACGTGCGATATCCGCCATGTATTTGTTAATCATATATATCTACCATTGCGTTGATATCTAAAGAAATGTTCAAATTGAAGGGACCTAAGCATGACCTAAGTAATTCTTTTTTTAAAAGGATGAAAACTATACTTAAAACCTCGATCTTGATCTTGATATGATTTTATAAACAAAGGGGGCTCTTACTCCTGCGATGACGCGCGCGTTTCACAAGGTAAACACCGTAAATTTATTTCATGATGATTAAGAATTATATCCCCATACTGGTATAAAATGCAGTAAAACTTTGGAAGTATTTGACGGTTTGAAGATTGACGGGCCAGTTGGCGCAGTTTACGCGCCGCAGGTCGTGGGTTCGATTCCCACACAGGACATGCATTTGTGTGCATGAACATGTTTGTATGTCCTGAGTCTGGGTGTAATAATGTATATTAAGTATGTATTCACAAACAAAAAGTAGTATATGTATTAGGTTATCTGGTTATCTGGTTTCCATAGTACAAGTTCTGCTTAGTTTGGGATCAGATGATCGTGTGTGAGGAATGTCCCAGGATATTTATTTATTATTTACTAGCTTTCCTCCACGTTCCCAGGATAATAAGTAACCTATAATACTCGGGGATAACGTAGCTTTCTATTAGTGAAATAATTTTTCGAATCCGACTGGTTGTTCTAGAGATTTATTATATTAGTATAGATTTCTCAGTAAAATGAACCAACCAATATTTGAATGAAATATATTTTGTTTTAGCAATCAACATAACTTTTTATAACCATCACAGTCACTATTAGTATTATTTTTTGTTTGTTGCCAGGCATGCTGATCTCCTGTGTCTTTATCCTGGCGACAGTGGCGGTATACGCCTGGCTTCCAGAGCTTCGCAACCTTCATGGCAGGGTGCTGATGGCCTACCTCTTGTGCCTGTTGGTGGCCTTCGCATTCCTGGCCTCTATGCAGATCCTGCTCGTCATTGATAACATTACTTTAAAATGCTGTACAACGTTGAGTAAGTATTTCTTTAGATTCTGCTTTGATTTCTCTGTTTTTAAGGTTGTTGTTCCCAAGGCGGTCCGGTTATAAGAATGAATAACGAAAGTTGTATTGCAAATAACAGAAAAATAATAAGCTTGCTTTTCAGGTTGATGAACTTATAATCTGAATAATACCTTTCTACTATATTTAAGTAGGTACCTACTGTATAGATAACTGTACCTACTATTGTAGGAATTATTCATTAAATAACGAGTGTTAAACTAGTTAAAGTAGGTACTTTGGTTTTCCCGTTATGTACAATAAAAACTTTCAAACTAGTTTTGCATAAGGAAAAAGTTTTCCGTTTATTTTCTTTATTTAACATTTTAGTTTTAACTGGCTTCCAAGAGATTCATCAATTAATTAACTTTTTTACCTAAGTCAAAAAGAACAAAAGGTCAGTGTCAAGTTCATTTATCTCGTTACTAATATTGTACTTCTTAGGTATAAATAAACAATCGAATGGGTAAAAAAATGTTCTCTGACCTTTGAAAAGGTTTTTTTTCCTGCAAACGTACTGTCAGAATAATTATGAATAAGCGTCAAGACAGCAAATCATTCAATGCCAATAGTACTTTTTTGATGCCTATTTATAAATAAAATACAGTCAACCATACTCTGATGGAAAAATATTGAATGCAACATGCAATTATAGTCTCTAGGTATAAGATGATACTGGTTAAAATGGCGAGAGTTAGACGTCTCGGTCTTCGGCGACGTGTCTTGCAACCGTCATGTATTAAAATTTAAAGATAATAATTTGTTATGACATGATGGATGGACAAAATAACGCTCATGATTAGGTACCAACGCTGTAAAAAAAATTGGCGAAATTGATTGGCTCTTACTGGCTATTAAAAAAAATTGCATCTTTACAATCAGGACAGTATAAAAAGGAAGTGCGTTACAGTCTTTTTCTTTATATTTTTTTATTACCGGGTGATGAAATGTCCGAAGGTGGTACAATAGTAACGGTAGAATAGCCTAGAAGTTTCCATATAATATGTTATTCTTTTGTTCAGGTTTTATGATTACAGATTTCCTGTTTGTTTTAACAATAGATCAGGATTTTATTTCACAATCTTAACTAATTGGTGTAAGAATAAAAATAATGCAATACGTACTGCGGTTTGTTATTTCTACCTTCTAGCTGTTTCCGTAGTTAAAATACTTTATTTTTATACTACTAAGGTAGCAAACAAGAATACGGTCCGCCTGATGGTAAGCAGTTACCGTAGCCTGACTTTTTACTGATAATCCCGCATTAAAAACCAACTTGAGGGTGGTAGCCAGACAGGTGGGTACTACAAAGTACCCTACACCCGTGCTATGGTTTCCTCATGGTGTTTCCCTTCACCGAAAGCTCAAGCTAATTGTAGAATTCGAATCGGGATCTTCGTCTCGACATCCAACGTTGGTAGTGGCTTTTTAAAGTGAGTTTTTTAGTTTCTTTTTAATTATATATTGGGTACATAGTTTTTGGGTGTAGTAAATTATTAGTTGCTTATATCATCCAAATGTGACACTTTACGACGTTTCGTCACGGATTGTTTCCTGATTGCATTGATGTCTGCTATCGATTTTGATATAAGTCATCCGTGGACGCCATTTTGAAATAAAATTTAAATGATGGAATGATAGGAAGGGCAGGCTCCATACTAAAATCTTCCAACTCCTTTGAATTCAATTTCCTCATATGAACGTAAATAATAATGTATACAGTTTCGTCATCTTTTCAAAGACTAATTTTGGTTCGTGATGCTGAACAATTGTCACTAAGCAGCTAATGACCAACAAAACTACTTTTTGATCGAATGATTGAACGTCACGGAAAAGAGAATACACCGTACACGGTGTAAGGGTACTTTGTAGTACCCGCCTGGCTGGGGGACATCAATTTCAAAGTAGAGTAGTAGGGTATCATTATATCATAATGAAGTGCTACATTGTTTCGTAGTTTTGGACTTAATATGAAAAATAGCACCCGGAACCGTCTCGTAGGTACGTAAGTTAGACGCAGACTCGCACTTAGCCAGATTTTTTTAATTGCGTATAAAATTAACCAAACCTTAAACAAAACGTAGGAAATGTATTACTTACGTATATTTTGAGGTGCACAAATAGTTATTGTACTTTAGAGCTCGTTAAACATCCATTAGAGTTTTTGAAATCCCCAAACAATCTGTTAAGCTTATTCTGTGGTTCAGCTTACGTTTTATGTTCTATTAAATTTAATGTTCTTACAATTTATAGACAATAATATGTGCTCATATAAATGTTTTCGTCGCAGAGTATCACATGTGTTAATAATAGATACAGACAAACCTAATACTTGAGAATTTATTATCATTGTGTTTTATATTTTAAGCACATATGTGACAGTCTGAGTCATTGGCATTTTGGAATTGAAGCTACTTATTTAGTATGTTCTCAGAATTTGTTTCGTCTGTTTTTATTAAGCCTTAATTTAATTTTATTATAGATTGGATGACTTTTATTTTTTTAGAATAGGATGGATGGATAGAATAGGTAGGAGGATCGATTTGTATACCTAAAAACAAGAGTTCTAATTTTACTAGGCATTAATACCTAGTATACAGTGTATACGTTCTATGCATACCTTGTATCCTGTGGGCAAAATATTTTTTTACACAAAATGCAAAAAAAATCTTCATATTTTTTTTTTTACTATGGATACGATATACTAGTCTTAGACTATAAACTCATCATTTTATGCGATAATGTCACCAAAAGAGGTAATTAACATAGATAGTCTGGAAAGGGACATGTCATTTAAAGAGAACCCACTCACTCGTTAGCTTGACGATAGTCTATAACACCTTCATCAAAAATTGGACCATCAAATGCAAAAAAAAAACTTATCCGACAAAGTATTCAAGAGAATAGCACTTCCAAACAAGAAACAAATAACCTCTTTAGTTTTATTATATTACTAGTTCTCTCTCGCTGTCTCAACCGCGTTCCCGGGTTAAATTCTTAAGCACTCGGGGATAACGCTGATTTCTATTTCGTACCAGTGAAAGAATTGTTAGAATCAGACTGGTATTTCCAGAGATTAACGCGATATAAAAAATCCACTCTTCAATTTTTATTCGTATGTAGATTTGGTGGTAGCATCAGACGGGTACCTACTGCATATTATTATAAGCACCCTACTACTGCTATGGCTGACAATTTTTTGGTATTGTCGTCATTTTCATTGTAGGATATGAAACTATGACCTTCACCAGGCATTCAATATTTGTTTTAATCAAATGTTTTATTTTTATCTTATTTTCAGCCATCATCATCTACTTCGCACTACTGTCGGCATTCTTCTGGCTTAACGTCATGTGTTTTGACATATGGTGGACATTTAGGTATGTTATCTTACTGTCCTATTGACTTATGCTGAGTAATAAGCTTCCTTTTTGTGTCCTTCTTTTTGGTATATAGATAATATTGTCTTGCTGTGGGTCAGTTCTCAAGCTTTCCATCCATTACTGATCGAAGAATGTTTGTCAACGATTGAATATCACCTTCTTTGCATTGTTCTTGTTTAGGATCGACTTTATATATCAAAATACTATGCATCTACGATGTGTTCTGACGTTGACGTTATTCTGTCAAAAAGCAAGCCCGATTACGAAAAAAGTATCTGTACACATTTATTTTCATAATGACTTAAACATAACCTAAATAAAGGATGTTGTAATAAGCATTAAAATTGGTACTGCCGTTGCATTAACCTGAATTGAAAACAAAGCGTTGATTATGTAACACTGGCTACCTAATATTGACTTCCATAATTAATTGCTGTCTGGGAGAATCGCTCTATCTTATTACTGCCTATATCGTAATCGCTAAGTGCTTTAGTGATGGCTTGCTCGTTATTTTCCAATCTGCCACCATTATCATTTCCTGATTTGTTTCACAGCCTTCCATATTCAAATGTTTTCTAGTCTCGTCTCGTCCTCTTGCATTTTTTTAATAATTAAAAAACTCCTTTTGATCTGTGCAATCATTTTATGCTCTCAAGATCGTAACGACACGTCATCTGCTGCTGCTTGCAGTCATGCAGCCGGCTGCGAACCGGAACCTTTAGGGTACCAGTCCATTTTAGTATATGATACCACTGAATCAAATATTTCTTTTGCAAAAAGGCGATAATACAGGATCAGCCTAGGGAACATAACGGCATAATGTTGGTTTTTTAAATCCTTACCCTCAGCAACGGGAGCTAGTTTGTATACAACCTATCAGGAACTTCAAAACCCATATCTTTACCGTTACGGATATTCATCATGTCTTTCATGTTTCCCTCTTTGAGTAAATATGATGATACTTAGTTATCATGACCTTGAAATTCTAATTGTGCAGGCGACGTCCATCTCAGTCAAGTTTCTGAATCATAACATGTACATACAACTCAAGCTAATAGGGATGTTGCCTGGGTAAAAATATAATCATTCTAATTAGTCAGTTAGATTATCAAAAAATATTGGACACGTATTTTTTGCTTTACCAAATCATTAACAATTGACGAAGATAAAGCGCGACTAAGTTCGGGAGTGGGGGCTCGTGACGTCACTTGTTCCTAAAAAGTGTACCACACCGTGACGTCACGCGGAACTTCGACACACGATATCTTCGTATTTTTTTGTTTAATTGACAAAAAAAAAATTCTAATATTTTTTGATAATGTAAATGACGGACTAATTAGTTTTTTTTCAGGAAAGTAGCCTATTAACACTATAAGCCGGCCCGCGAACTATGACTGATTCAACCTGAGGATTCGACCCACCAACGGCTTGTTTATAATTGTTTTGTATAGTTTTTTTTGTGACAAGCAGTTGGTTAAGATTCCACCTATAGCGCCGCAGGTCGTGGGTTTGATTCCCACACAGGCTATGCATCGGTGTGCATGAAAATGTCTGTATGTCCTGAGTCTGGGTGTAATTATGTATTTTAAGTATGAATGTACAAAAAAAAGTAGTAGGTATATGTAGTATATCAGTTATTCTGGTTTCCATAGTACAAGCTCTGCTTAGTTTGGGATCAGATAGCCGTGCGTGAGGAATGTTCCAGGTTATTTATTTATTATTTATCATAGCTTGACTTGTAGCTACAACAAATTCGAAGTGAAATCGTGTTGGCCAAACTAGATGAACAGGAACCTTAACAAGAAGTCGCTTGGATTTTCCAGCTAACGGTTGTTTTGCGCATTCTGTTAGATAACCTACTTTTGCTTTGTAATTATGATGAAGACATAGTTATTTAATTTGATGTTTGAGAATCATTTGAACTTTATGTTTCTCATTATAACTTTAGCTTCGGCAAAATTTATAACCTACAATTAAAAGCCAAAACAACAATATTTGAAATTGCTCGATTGTTTCGCGATTTAAGTAGATATTGTCCCACTATTGTATTTGTAGTATTAAAATTATTTCCAGAAGTCCACCAGAAAATTATGTATCAAAGACAATCAAGTTTTAATAAAATGATATTAAAGGTAGTATACAATATTTTAACTTTTCACAATAGTAAAAAACATATTCACTGTAGGCGACGGTAACGGCTATTTAGGGATACTTTTACGGAGCTTTTAAACTGATTAATTATTTTGGAATTTTCCGCATGTTAAACGAGTAATAGCATGGTTCCTACAAATTAATTGTACAATATGCCTTTAGGCTTGCGACAATTAACTATATACGTCGACACAATATGATGTAAAAAATGTATTTCATTTAATAAAGTAGCAATTATGTATGTTTTTTGTAATGTTTTTCTATTCCACAAGTTATAATAAATTCTTTATGATTTGTTTTCTTTTTTTAATGTTTTAGAATAAGTTCAAGCTAAAAATTTGAAATATGAAAAGCCAATATTGATAGATTGTCCTAAAAACATTTAAAATTAAAGGTAGCCTATAGTAGATTTCAAATAGCATGAGTTCGGTGACACATGGTCCAGATTATTAGATTTCTCAATGGTTAATGTTTCATTCATAATGTTTCATGTTGGATTTCGATATAATAAAGGAATACTATGATAGAGCGAGAGTTTCATGAAATATTGTGAGAGATAATATTTCAGAGTAATCAAATGGAATTTTACTAGATATTGGTAAAAAAAACCCTTGACCTTGACGACTTATCCTATGTGAAATAGATCCTTTGCCGGTTCTTCTCAGTTGAGGGTTTACTTTAAAACCGACCTTCATATTGTGCCTCATCGGGGTCTAAATTTAATTAACGGCGTTGACTTTTAATAGCTCAATTATGCTAATGTAAGAAAATACGACCAATATAAGCCTACCAGATTACAGATATGGGCATACATCATCTTAAATTACTTTATTTAGCTAACGAGTAATATATATTTTTCTGTTTAATTTAGATTTATCTTCTTTTACATATTGCTTGCCATTCTATGTAGCTCCTCTAATTATACCTTATATTTGTTCCTTTTTTGTTACAAAAGATATAGTGATTATTATTAGTTTAGATTTTAAACTAGATTTTCCTTCCTTCCTCATAACATAAATCTACAAATTTCATTAACGTCACAGTATTGACGGATGTCATACTTTGTTGTTTTCCTTTGTTTTGGGATTAACCTATAAATTGAGGATACTATGATTCTTAATTGTGTATGAATAATGTTCTTAATGATTGTAATTTCACCGCCAGTAGTCACGTTCACATTTATTTTACTAGTCATAGTTCTTGAGACATTTTGTAAAATGACGACGGAATTAAACTACTAGTGAACATATCCAAGGATTTATATGTTGATGAAATTAGATTTCAGGTCAATGCCATTGGCTTTTACAAAATTCACTCTGATGTAAACAATATTATCTACGAGAGCAACATAAAAATATACCAATTGCCTATCTATTCCTATCTATGCTACTATAATAGAGCTGAAGAGTTTTATTGTTTGTTTAAACGCGCTAATCTCTGGAACTATCAGTCAGATTCAAAACATTATTTCACTAATAGAAAGCTACATTATCCCCGTGTGTTATATATACTTTGTCTTTACGGTAACTTTTCCTGTTGTTATTGCGAGCTAGGGAGTAAAGAATCAATTTATTATTTTAAAGATTTTGTTAATTGTATTTATTGTAGGCAACTCTATCTCAATTCATGTTTGCTGGAATTTTTAGATTCTATAACATTACCTTCATTGAAAATTAAGTACCTAACACCTTTGTTTATGCTTCACAGTGGAAACCGCGGTCTTTCATTGGAAAAGCTGTCTGTGCGTGGACGGTTTATCGCATACTCATTTTACGCTTTTGGCATCCCAACTGCACTCACAATACTTCTTGCCGGCCTGGAGTTCTCTGGACTACCGTTGCATCCACTGATGCCAATGTTAAGAATACAGGGATGTTTCATATACGGTAAGTCTATAATATAGGTCAGTGGTTGTCTCTAAAGAAGTGGTAATGGTTATGGTTTCAATCCTATATTGTGCTGGAACACTAAATGAATGATATTGTCATGAAGAAAATAAAGTTCGGTACGTTTGCAGTTAGAAATCTGTCATCGAACACCTAGCTATGTATTTCGGCAGTGACACTTGAGGGTCAGTTCCCTTAGTTTATGTTTACCATTTTCAGCCATATCATCACATTCCACGGTTAGATTGTCATCAAATACAAGCCTAATACCACAGTAAAACAAATTTTAATTTAAAATAAAATTTAGGTTAGTAGTAGATAAGTGGACGTATGAATGCCCATAAAATCCATGTTTAATTATATTATCAATATTTTCAGGTAAAAGCAAGCTGTTATACTTGTACGGTCCAATAGTCATTCTATGTATTGCGAATATGATCTTCTTCATATTGACGGCAGTAAAAATAACGCAGATCAAAAAAGAGACTTCGGTACTTAAGTCGAAGGAGAGCTCCACACATGACCCGCACAGGAATGACAGGCAGAGGTAAGAGTGACTCTTGCACAAAAGTATCATCAAGATATAAAAAAAGGTATCGATGTCAATAGAGTATGATAAAATAGGATCTAATCATAAATTACTTTCTCTAGATTAAGTAAAGAGTACCTACATTATTTTATTTACTAGCTAGAAAAGTACAGTAGCCTAAAACACTTAGGGGTAATGTAGCTTCAGATTAATGAAATTTTTTTCTAAATAAGGTCAGTAATTCCAAAAATTACATCCTAGATTAAAAATTACAAAATGTATCCCTTTATTATATTTATAAATAATTATATAATGTTTGACTACATTTGCTCTGCGGTTTCACTGCATGTTTTCAACTAAAGAAATGGTCGGCTTCGTTTTGTACAGCATCATTCATCACTAAAGGTTTAAAAATGTATATTGCAGATTGTTGCTCTACATGAAGTTGTTTGCGGTGATGGGAATTAATTGGATTTTGGAGGTGATCAGCGCCATCTATCCGGAGCTAGAGCATGTTTGGCGCATCACCGATGCCTACAACGTGTTGATCGGTCTAATCATCTTTATTATCTTTGTCTGCAAACGGAAGATATTCAGACTCATCAAGAAGAGGTTCGTTATTGATGATTAAAAATGCAAATGCATCAGTAATATTTAAACTATTCCAGGCTTAGGAAATTTAGGTTTATTATTATGTGATTAAGTTGAAATACCAATCATTCCAATAAGGACTACAATGGTTTGTAGTTTTTATCAGCATATTTTTAAGTTTTGAGAGTGAACGATAAATTGTTATGGTTTAAAAGTATAAACTATTTGTTCTATGCTCAGGGTAAAGGAAAAATTTCATCAGTCCAAAGACGATCTTGCACAGTTGAGGGAATTAAAAAATAAAAATTTGAGAATCATTCAAGATCAGAGGGCTAGTCTTGATACTATAAGAACATCAATAGGTGTAGATACCGACATAAGCGGTATCAGTGATTCTACAAAAACATCACAATTATAAAAAAAGCTAAATTGATTAAGAGAAGAGGCTAAAATATAATTAAATGAGTACAGTGAGCTACAAACCTAGAATAACAATCTAAGACGATCGAAAATGAGAAGATTAATAAATAATGTCGCACAACAATCGAAACTAGAGTATTCAAAAACTGCAAAAGATGTAAGTTTTTATGAGCTACATAATGTCGATCTATCTCCGGGTGCAACTGAAAAAATATGAATTATTTAGATGAATGAAATACATAACTGCACGAATAGAAACAAAAATGAGAAGCAAGAAATGAACGATATCAAAACAATGAAGTATCAACAATTAATTGAGATGAAGGTATATAAACCTATAAAATGAATTTAAGTGCAAATAACATTGCAATGCAGAAACTAACAATATTTTAACACTAACAGACTGTAGCTTGTTTATGATGACTGATAAAATTATAATAAGTATAAAATATTAATTTCTGCACATGGTTCTACAGGTACTACGATGAGTAAAATCATTAAAGGAATTTATTCTGTTTCTATCTTAGTAGTTCTTGGTAAAGGCATTTTCAATAATTATGCACATAACACCACTCTGTGGAATAGAAGAGACAATTTTGCACCTTCAAATTGTATTATTTCTGGTAGTTGCACTTGTATAATATACCTAATACTACTTTATTATTAATTTTTTGAATTTCTTAACACATTATAGGCAGAGGTTTCAAAGTGGGCAGTCGAGCAGCGACCAGACATTGGAGAATAGGCACCATGAGTATGTGCATTCACAAATTCATCAACATGATATTTTGGCTTTGGGGTCGCCTTTGTGTTGTGGAACTGTCATGTCCTAGGAATATCTATCTAGGTATATTGTTTTAGGTTCTTTTGATCAATGTTCATTAGCTAGCGGTACTGTTTTGTCGCACCCCACATTAGCATTTATTTCACACACGTTTGCAACTTGTACAAAAGCACTTCAAATTAAACAGGCAAACGAATACTCAAAAAGTATTTATTTATATATTAGCATTCCTTTTGTATGATCTGATTATTGGAAATCAAAAAAGTCTGTTAAAAGTATAAGATAACTCTCTACCAAATAAATAAGGTGGTTTGACTAATTCTTTACAGAAAATTACTCGTATCGCCAGATCAAACGATTATGAAAGAGGAGGTTTATAATTTAACTTTCTATTTTCAAAAATAGAAAGATATATAATTTATTTTAATCTATGATGATTATTAGGCAACAGTAAGTGAAGCATATATTGTGTGTCTTATAAGAATCACTGTGTTGTTTACATTTGTGTTCGTCTCTCGCTTTGAAACCTTTAACCTTTTGTAGTCTAGTATAACATAAGACTGTACTATTTTTATAAAATGCAATAATTTTTCTAATCCACAATAACAACCAATTAGGTTTGAAACCTTTTTCAATGATTTATGCAGCATTATATTAAATAGCCTTTTATGAATGTGTTTGGGTGTTACGTAAATAGTGGATATAATAGCTTTGCACCATGTTTTTATGATCCAAACTTAAAGTATTATTACCGAGTTTCAAAGTAATTGAAACGCGTTATTTTTCTAGATTGGATAGATTAAAATGAACAAAATGTGGTTGCTTACTTTCTGGTTGACCATTACAAAAACTGTAAAATTATATGAACAAAAACTTGTATACATTATATATGAAAAAAGATACTTCTCTGAATTGTCGGTTAAACAAATGTGAATATCTCTTTTCTCCCATGGAATTCAGAGTTGCTGCCATAGAATAAAATAATGTGCTTGGCAAGACCTACAATTACCACTATAGCTCATCTTGCTACAGTCTGGGGACGCTATTACCCATTCTTCTTTATATTTGAATAACAATGCTGAGTTTCGATAAAAATCGTAACTAATATTTTGTTCGCTTTACGCCTCTTTGTTTCAGTATGTAATCCTAATATAGTATGAAAAGTTAAAAAAGAATATATACGTGAGTGTAACTAATTCAAACAAGCTTAGAAAATAACATAAGTTAACATTATTATGATGACTATTAATATTAATGATAGTTATCTAAATGGTCTTTTAATCAAAGGATGCTGATCAAAACAATGATATGACAGAAAAACGGAACTTTAATGTACCGGATGATAATCGGGAGCTTTTTAAAAATTATTCTCTGCCTTTGATGCAATGTTGATCATATTGAATGAATTTGATCTGAGTAAAATTTTGTTATTCTTGGAAATGGCAATCCTGTCACTTAATACAATTATTAAAAGTCATGATCCCAATAAATCTTTACCACAGGTGTAGCATTTACATAACTCAACCGAAAATTATTAAAAGTTAATATCCCTAATGATATTTGAAATTGAGAAAAATAGACACGAAATAAACGGCAACATTTAAAAAACTGGTTATTTATACTTACAACAATATATTTGTAGCAACATTGTCCCAGAATAAAAATGTGTTGAGAGCCCGACATTTATGGTGAAAACGCCTGTTGTAAATCTAATGCCTCAAAGTCACTTAACGAGATTTTATAGAAAATTATTCCATTCAGTTTACGTTACGTGATTAATTTATATAAACTATAAAAACTTTTGGTGCTATAATTAAGAATAAATATTTTTATCCGCGTAAGGGTGAAAAAGTAATTTGCGGTAAACAACTTTTGTAGTCCATTCATGGAATGAAAAGAAATGAGTAATTTTAACTAAAATAATATCTAATTGTGAGCAAATTAATATGTACAAAGCTTTATTAATAACATATACTTTATTGTGTGTTAGAGCCGATCTTGTTTATTGTCAGATATCTTTTATCCAAATAAATAATATAGAAGATTGACAGGTTTTATATGAGAAAACTGTCAAAAATCTTAATTATTCCTTGAATAAAGTTAACCGACGAAGGACAAATGGGCCCTTAATCATTTATAAATAAAATTATTATCTTTGTCACTAATTAAAATAACTTTTCGTACAGATACAAGCAACTGCGTGGCGATCCCATGTCCAGAACGCAAACCACGACATCTACGCGAACAATTTCCATACGAGAAGACATGCAGATGGGCTCAATTAAGCACAAATGAAGATAACAATAAAATAAATCGCTCATTCACTTCATTGTCCCTTATTTGGCTCTACCTTTGCGAATCTCAGCGAAGAAATGAGTTCCAGGCAAAGAATAAACGAAGAACGCATAAAAGTCAGTTATTCATTCGCTCGTTCATTTAACTGCATCATTAGAGATTTGTTAATAAAATACTCAAGTTATTATTACCTAAAATGATCAAGTCAAAACTTTTGTAACAAGTAACATTTTATTAGCACTTTCTGTGACATCAAAAAAGACGACAAATTACATGCATAAATATAACTTTTAACCTTTAAGAACTAGTATCTTAAATTTATTTCTTGCACCCTTACTCATAAAATGCTATTTCACTAAAACAACTATTTAAGTTGTTACTTAAAATACGACACATTGTTTGACAATGCCAGTAAGGCCGCGTTATTAATTTACATGATTGTTCATTCAGTATCTATATGGATATAATAAGCCGAAGAGAAAACTTTGTGTCCCTTTATATGCATATTGCGCTTACGGAGGAGTGCCAGATTTGGCATAGTTAAAGCTTATACGGAGGGAGCGCAGAAAGCTAAACCTTATTTATATGAAACATGGGCGAACTTAGTCCACTGTTGGACCATTTGCATTAGTATAAATTAAATAGCGTTTTATGATAAGGGCGTATAAAGGCCGGTTAACTAAAGCTGGCACGTTCACAGTTCTCAAACTTATGCAATTTCACGATACAGTATGTTTTATTACATTATTGCTTCTAATCAGTAAATTAATTGTAACGGTCGAATGCAAAAAAGATCACTCTATATTTATGAGCAGTAGCAAAAGCAAAACAATAACTGTCTCCTTTATACTCATAAGCTTGACCGCACGCGAGGCGGCGAGAGAGACGGAGAGACATTTCATGATGCGCATGCAGTGTGACGTCACGCCGCGCGCTTATTCACAAACACTACACAAGCGCAACGTGTAAATGTGTTGAACGTGCCAGCTTTAGTTAACCGACCTTTAATCGCTTGGCTCGCGGTTAAAAATATAACAATGACATAAATTGTTATAATAGGACGCGCGTCACTCGCGAGAACCAACGGGCTGTATGTTGACTAATATTGTATAAGCCATAGATATTATTTTTATCTAAGTGTAAACATTAATGAGGTAGATTACCTACGTACCGACCCGTGGAATGTGTGACATTTGTTGTAAAGAGTAAGGTCCGATTTGCAATCACTAGATATATCTTGGATAAGACATTCCTCTGATAATTCTATACAAGATCTATTCTAATTTCAAATTAACATCTGGATACCGCTTGTATTTTGACCATTGAAAAATTAGTCCTAAGTCGCATGATAACAGCGAGCGCTGTCAAGTGTGTCATACAATTGAAAATACAAACATAAATAAACATTGCCTATCTGCCTGATGATACTTCAATAGTTAGTTTCTTTGTTCTAATTAATCTGTAAATGATACCTATTCTATATTTTTTTATTGCAACTGAGACCATTAGGTATTATTATTCTTATATAGGTACCTATATATCAATGACTCAAATTGAAACTGATTGCAACAAGAAAAAATATTATTATTATTATATTGTAAGATGTCTCATAGTTTAAGTGCATACGATGATATTTGCAATCTTTACACAATTATAAATATTGATATCTACCTCACTGAACTTCAATTGTATGATTATATTTATTGATAAGATTACATCATCTATATCTAAGTGTAGCAGGTAGGTAAGCTCTTTTAAGTCCCTAATACGATTTGAGTCGAAATAAACATGGAAACTCAAAGTTGCTTGTGAGAGTCCCAAGAAAGATTCTTGGTAAGCCCCTGAGGGCTGGATTTGCGCGTATTTGTACCGCAAGTTGTTGTAAGCGATCAATAAAACAATAGAAACAACAGCCTTTGGATGAAACAAGGAAGTTAAAAAAACATCTGACGCGGGCCGCTTTGTGATCGTCGGAAAGCAGATGCGGTATCCATCGGATCGGCAAACTAGCTTTCTTACACCAAGCGCTTTATGCAAGATCTTCTGAATGGTTGTCCCTGAGATGCCTAATAGAGCCTCTATATCTCGATACGTCACATGACGATCTTCGAGAATTAGTTGTCTCACAGCAATGATGTTATCTTCAGTGAAGGCGGATTTTGGGCGTCCTTCGCGAGATTTGTCACTAACACTAGTATGTCCACGCTGGAATTCTAAATACCAGCGTTCGACAGTCCGCAGACATGGGGCTTCATCACCAAACACAGATGTTAGCTCTTCAAAACACTGAAACCGTGTCAGGCCTCTTCTAAAGTTGTAGAAAATTATTGCAGGAACATTTTCCTTAGAAAGATTCATTTTTGTACGTAACCTGACAGATTCCAATCGACGCTGTGACTAAACAATAGCATTAATCCTAATACTTTCAATTGTTTTGAGATTCATTTAAACACATTAGAATATAGAACAGTTCCAAATTCAAAATTGCCGGGATATGGAAACGACATAACTTAAAAGGCATGCCTAGTATAAGTCTTAAAATCAATTATTTAAGTTTTAATTGGTTTTAAAAATCATATTGCTTGTTTTTTCATCTGTATGGTGTCACAATATGTCTGTAAGTCATTCCTAGTTTCATATTGAACACATAGTAGGTACGAGTAGGTACCTAACTACTATAGTCACACAAAAAAGTACTCAATGGACGCAAATAACTTACATTAGGGCCTTTACTCATAAACGCTATTTAACTAAATCTACTGAATAAATGGTCAAATAAATAACGTCACCTTGCTGTCATTATCAAACAATTTGACGTTATTTAGGTGACCACTTAATCAGCTTATTAGTTAAATAACGTTTTATGAGTAAGGGGGTAAATAGTTATTTAATACATGCCAGTGCATACCGATTGATTCTTAGGTTTTTTTTTTTCAATTATGTTTGTTCAGTCTATTTCATACGTACCTATCACTAAGCACAGCATTTATTTGATTAATTGTATTTTTATTAATCTTTTATGATTACAAACTTTAATGGGTGGAAGAACATTAATACAAATAAAACTATGTAACTAAATATAAAATAGAAATAAAACTATTTTCTTTGTTTTATATTTTTATGATCGAGGGAGAAGTTTTGATCAACAAGTTTTGATTATTTTATGCTAGTGATTATTAGTCGTGTATAAATTCTTTCCTCAGAGTATTTTCACGTTTAACGTAGATATAATATTATTATGCACCCTTATTATTAACACTTTTATAATATAATCGATAGCATTTTATAGTTTTATAAGCTTCAATGACATTAAGTTAAATGAATAATTTCCAAAGAGTATTGTTATATTATTGTACATATTATTTTAATAAGATTATATGATGATTTTGTGCACGTTTTGTAACAGTAAATATAATAATATAAATACTGTGAAAATAACATGCCATATTGAGAAAATCCTAATGTTTTCTTTTAATAATGCTAAATCCTACCTGAAATAGTTCTTAACCAATACTACACTCATGATGAGAAAAGCGGGAGTTACATAAAATGCTTCAATGACATTAAGTAAAATGGGCGTCAAACTGTTTACATTTTCCGAATGTAACCGAATTCGATTGTTCCTGTGAGGGCATTGTATGTGTGAGTGAGGGATATTTTACGTGTGGAAATAAATGCATGCACGGGGTGTGGGCAGTAAGACACATGTGAGCTGCGATGAGAGATGGCTGCGTTCTTCGGCCCCCGAGATCTATCTTTCTTTCTTTTCTTGATCATTTCTTTATTTCTAATTATCAAATAGTTTCTTGAATACTGTGGTCTAGCTACAGTGGCACCGTGATGTGGCTTCCTCACGTTTTTGTCCGAAGGCTATAGATTCAAAACCACGGCCATTGCCACAGTATTCACTACTAGCCAGTGGTAAAGCTCAACAGCCATCATCGCTACACATTACACAAAGGTCTTGATTCCATTGTCAAGTGGTAAATAAGCAGTTATTCTGTTGAAATATGCTGGTATAGCTCATTATTACTCACTTCGTGGAAATGGGTAGAATGGAAATTAAACTACCGGATACCTACGTAGGAAATATGTTTAAACTGTTCTTGCAACCAATCCTACCTATTCTACTTCCTACTATCCAACTTTCTACTATAATATAATAAATGCTAAAGTGAGTTTGTTTGTTTGTTATTGTGTGACAATTTACGTCATGCATGTTTTGGTACAGTATTACCCAACTTATATGGCGCGTCGTGAATCTTCGTTCGTACAGAAAAGAAAGTACGGCCGCGAAGATTAACGAAAGAATGCTTAAAACTTAAAATCAACCTTAGATCACTACTATAAGGTTCATAATCATTTCATAATACACTGCAGCTATTAGTTCCGTCTCACTCGCAAACCACGTCCTTCCGCACGGCGCGCGCTAACATGACGGCAGCTGTCGGCCAATAGCGTTTCCGGCGCTTTGAAAATATATCTTCTGCGCAGGTACATCGGTAAGCCATATTAATTGGGTACTACTGTAGGCAACTTTAGGTAAAACCACATTAGGTATGTCATGTATGTATCGGCGCCAAACAATTCCGATCATCGTGTCGGTATAAGTAATATTTAAAACTGACTTATTTAATGCTATTCTAAAGATTTCAAATGGGCAAGAATATGTTTATTATAATTTTATTGTTCAAATGATTGTGATTTCTTGAATTATTTCAGGTTATATTTATTTACCTTTTCATATTTTATAATCATTATTTAATTCTTACAAACAATTCAGTATTTTAATTGACAGCTCACTCTATGATTTTAAATCAACCGGAAGTCGTTCATTTAATTCAAAATAAAAGTGTTGATCGTTGAGGGTAGATTCCAGGCGTATAAAAACTATAAAAGCAATAGCGAGCCGAGCTTGCAAATTCCGTAACTCGTTCTAATAAAGAAGTCCGTCCCCTCCCCTCGGTAACAGCCCTGAGCCGAGGCTCGGCCCCAACTGGGGCACCCTCAGGCCATGTTACCTAAATCTAAACCGGTTGAGAGCTTGCTCGCCGAACTTGTCCGCGTAAGGGTACTTAGGCCAAATTTGGGTCAGTACATTCAGGTCCATTTAAAAAGAAAATAAGCTTGCAAATTCATTCCGTGCTCAGACGTGAAGGAGTAACAACCTTGAGTTAAGTACAAGCTTTTTAATATTTAATTGATATATTTGCTATATTGTTGAAATATTTTATGTGTGTGCGTGTTCTAATTTAATTATTTACAGTACACGTTTCATAAATAGATACGGTTAATATGAATAACAGTGTTTTCAATACAAACGGCGATTGTCCGCCGATATATGTATAATATACCACAATCACAGCCACAGTACTAATAGTGGTTGTGATATGCAAACAAAAACATATAACAAATTATACCCTGTGCGTATAGAGGGAATACCACATCGTTTGGTCACATGACTAAAGAAATGGAATCTTTACTCATGTGGTTTGTGTCGTTTTATAGGTCAAAATACCAGCCAGGTGCGTGTCGGAACACGAGCTGTGTAGGGTAGGGTTATGGAATCCTCAGTACTCAAAGTAATACGGAAATCAGTAGTATCTGCTTTGCTGACTTACGTACTACTAATGCCCGGTTTCAATAAACAAAAACGAATCGTTTTGCTTACCAATGGTAGGTTTTTTTATTGCCAAACTGGGCATATAGATCATTTCGTAAGCTAATTTTACCTGTGATAGCTAAGAACTTCCCTATGGGAGGGTCTGCTATGCAAAGCTTTGAGGTCTTTGCTTCATTATTAGTAAATATATAAGAGTCATAATTTTAATAAATCTTAACCGATACCGGTCCGTAAATTATTGAAACCGAGCCTAAGTCAGCAAAGAAGCGTACGGCCCGCTTGGTGGTATGCGGTTACCGTAGCGTATTACGCTTGCAACATTTGGGGCACCACACCCAGGGTATCACTTACCCTTCCCCTCTCCCCGATGAGTTCTAGCGACCATACTCACGCACAGGATCACAACTTTAAGTTATTTGGCAGCCATAGGTATTCTGTAAGGTGGCGTGGATGTTCATGAACTGAGCAGATCATTTTCCAGCACATAAAAAAAAGTGAGTTCTATTCACATGCAGGTGAGTTCCTGATACTTTTTAGCGATAGTTCTGGCGATTTTAACTGAAAAAAGTCAAATGAAAAAATGATCTGCCAACTTCCGTTAGCAGATCATTTTCTAGCAAACCGAACTAAAAGTGAGTTATATTGTCTTGGAGCTAAGTACAACAGTTCCTGATACTTTTTAGCGATAGTTCTGGCGATTATACATGAAAAAAAAGCGAATGAAAAAATTATTTGCTAACTCCCCATAGCAGTTCTTTGTTCAGGAAACCATAATTGAGCTGAGTTATTTACGCATGCGAATCAGTTCTGTAGTGTTGATAGTTTTTAGATTTTTTTAATTACACTTCAGAAAGTATCAAAGAAATAAAGTGTAATGAACTCACGCTTTTGAGCCAGCAGATCATAGTACAAAAGTAAAATATGAAAAATATTCCTAGAAATTATTTATTAATCTCAGAGGCTGGAACTCATCGATTTCTTATAGATTATGAACAGCACTTTGATCTTGAATAAGATTTCTACCCGTAACTCATGCTTGAGAGCCCACAGATCATAGTACAAAAGGAAAATTGACGAAAAATATTCGCTGAAATTCTTTATTTATCTCAGAGTCTGGAACTCTTCGGTTTCTTATAGATTATCAATAGTAATTTGACCTACTTGTACATTAACAAGTTAACAGATGGTATAGACTAGCCTTTCGCCCGGTACCCACTTGACGTTGAGTATTGGGATATCCTGTATACAGGGTGTTGTTTTGGTCGGCGACAAGCGACCCAGGAGCGGTAGTACAAAATATATATTCCCCAAAAATGGACTTAATTCCATTAAATACTGTAAATATGTTGAGAAATACCTTATTCAATTTGAAATAAAATTACCGCAAAGTATGGTTACTAGGCACGTGCACAGACTAGAGCTAGGCACAAGCCGCCATCGCCCCACTCCTTTACTCCCTTATACTCCCGTTGAGTATTATGTCTACACTTTAGCTTATTACATGATATTCAAAATTTTAATTTTTTTATTTTTATTTTTTTAAGCACCAGTATCTATTGTATTGTCGACCCTGAGTCGCTCGTCGCTGACCAAAACAACGACCTGTATAATGAGTAGGACAGCCTGTATGAGTGAGTGAGTTGTTACTCGTAATCATGGGCGTACCCAGCTTCTGGCCCAAGGGGGGGCACATCAGTTTTTTTAAGCCTGGTTCCCCGCTCTTGTTTTGCCTTACACACGACACAGGGACACTCCATACTTCCCGCTTTCCGCTGTCCCCAGTGAGGGCAAAATTGTCCCAAAAAAAAAAAACAATCATCATTTTTTGTTCAATTTAGGCCTTTTTTAAAAATAGACCAAACGATAATTCGATTAATTTTTTTGGGCCCAAAAAGATTTTTATCTATTTTATATTTATTGACAAATGACCAAATGCAGCATTAAAACAGCAATTTTGATTAACACTAACATCAACAAATCATGTAATGAGGTCCATTCCTACTTTACTTCAAAAATCTAGACCCGACATTTTGAAACTGATTTGTTCTGCATATTAATACGAAACAACTGCTTAGACGTTAGAACTTAGAGAAGTCAAGTCACTAAGGCTAACATAGTAGATTTATTGTAAATTGTACAGTAGGCATTCGAAATCCAGGGGGGGCAGCTGCCCTCCCCTGCCCCCCCACCCCCTGGGTACGCCCATGCTCGTAATCATAACTTGTATATTATGTTGAATTATTAATATTATTTACCGCGACATGTTGAGAGAAGCACGTTCATTTTATTCCTTAACCGCGCAAAATGCTACTTTTGGTGGCTTTATTAATTTCCTTATTACAAATATGCTTTACGAGCACAATAAGAAATATTGATAATAATTTGTCGAAAGCAATCCGAATACAAAAATGTTGCCAATTAGATCAGTATTTTGATGATACCAAACAAATATGTGTGCAAAAAAAATTAAATGAATCTTTTGATTTTTCGGATCAACCAGTCTTCGACAATGATATAAATGAAGTGAGGAGCACCGCGAAAGATAGTTTTATTCTAACATTCAATAAAGAATTCATGAAAATAAGTGTGGACATCGATTTATTTGGTGTGAGACCTCGCCTGACTGAGGTAAGTTTTATTTTACATTCTACTGTGACTATACCTATACACCTTTTACTATCCTCAGTTTCTATTTTTATATAATATCTCTTTACTATGTAAAGGTACATATTGACTGGTTAGGTACGATTGTGGTCCAACCTACTATGTAAACAAAGCATAAAGGGGTTTCAAGAGCATATTTTTCCAGTAAACAGCCACATTTTAAAATATCAATTCATTATCAAATAAAAACGACCATGCTTATCGACATCCTGTAAATGTAGATAGCAAGTACCTACAACTAACTAACTAACAATGGAGAATAAAATAAAATGACGCAGAGGCGATAATAAACTTTGGGCGGGAACTATGCACAGTGACGTTGCGTTTTCATTTCATTTTTGATATTGGCTGAAATGTCCTAAAAAGACGATTGCTATTAAAGAAGAAAAAAGGCATTCCAAATTATTCTTTCAAATAGACCATTGCAGGGTACCCAGCAGGTATTAGGTACCTATCAGTCACTTATGAATAGCGTTACTCTAATATCAGTTCGAAAGGTTTTACCTGCTGAGAAGAGGCGGCAACAAACTCGCTATAACTCATATATAACATTCATTACAAACATCAATCAATAAACATACTGCCTCGGTGGCAAAACTATGCAGTAAATAGCATTCAAGCATATAATAACCATACTACTGCAACATTTTAAGACTTTCTATACCTATATCGAAGCCCATATTTCCGCACATCTGTGAAAACTATATGTATGTCTTTATTTTGCAGAATGGCGTTCTATATTTAGAATCTCCAAATTCTTATTATAGATGGAGCCCTGTGCCTACTGACAAATATTGCTTAGATTATAAAGCAACTTCAAATGAAGCTCCAGTGCCTCTTTTCCGGATTGTTTATGATCATGTTGAACCACCCAGTCTTGCAAAAGGTAAGATAATATTTCAAGTAATCTATGGCCATGCTAAGAAGTCATATTTGACAAGAGGGAGAGATCTCCTTGCCGCACTAAGTTTGTCCATATAGTTTGTCTCTTTTTGACACATGGATGTATATGAGCTATCAAAAGTGATCTATTAGGAAGGCCCTATTATAGTTTAAATAAATACGGATATTACAAAAAACGTGTTTTCATGGTGCCTCAAATTACATTTACCCTACCTCCACCGCTCCGCAGTGGGTACGCGTGATGGAGTATCTGCCCGTTCCTTTTCACCCTAATTTGTGAGTGGTCTCAGCAGTGGGACATTATTGGCTTATGATCATGATAATAATGATGATGAATATCCAAGCTCTTCAAGAAAATCTTATCGTCACGCATATTGAAAATATTAGCTACTCAAAAGATTCATAATCCCAAATCTCCAATTCGGGGTCAGGCAGAAGCAAGCATGGCATCATCGAACAGGTACACAGAATCATTTACCAAATAATGAAAATATTGGAGCACAGCGAGTAACGTTGGGTAACCTTCCTAGACATAAGGCGGGTTTTTGATAAAATCTGTCACGAAGGCTTACTCTGTAAAATCAATATCCTACTACCTCAGAGTATATAAATACTACGTACAACTACCATACCCCTTCTTTGGGTAACTTAAATCTTGTAGTATTTGAGGTATACCTCAAAAAGAATATGCCAAGCCTAATACTTACGGTGAATATAAAATTAAGTTCTAACGACATAAACTGTGGGAGTACCACAACGATCGACGCTGGGCCCAGTCTTATACACTATTTACACTTGACGTGACCTACCAGTACCAGTTGATGTTGTAAACACTACATTTGGAGATAAAACTACTATTCTGGCAAGTAGTAATGATCGTAAATTCGTAGTTAGCTATACAAAGTATCCAACAACATCTAGATAAAATTAAAGAATGAGTCAAAATTTTTAGTTTGTGCCTGGAAATGAACCCAGATAACATTTGCTCTCCGCCATGGAGACTGCCAACATATACTAGGCTAGAAAATACCACGCTGCTACACAATGACTGAAAAATACGCAGGCATGCACCGAGGTCGAAGGCTTACTTGAAAGTAATACTTACAAAATAATAGAGATACAAACAATATCTAACTTTGGCACGCAACTCCAAAATTACAATCATAAAAAAAACCTGTGGTTTTTAAGAAAATTCTAACTTCGCGAACAAGCAATGCTCCATAAACTTCACAGAGTTACGTGCTATTTATGGAAATACTGACAATCAACGATTCTAACTGGATTTGAAGATCAGTGGACCGCTCCTCCCATAGGTTTTAGAAACCCAACAAATCTCTTGTCTCTCATGTTTGGGAATTGATTGCAGATAAGTCTTATCAGTTTTGTAGTCTGAGGAAAATAAGTTTTGCTTTCATATGGGGTAAATATAATATTATTAAGTATGTGCCAGTTCTAACAGATTATGTATACGAGTAGAATATCTTAGTTAACTGATATTTTTTTTTTAGGTCAGCCAACAATTGTTTACACAGTTCATTTACAGTTTTTGGATATTAATATTAACATTATTAAGTGTAACAAATTACTTAAAGGCTAACACCACATTCATAATTAATGGTTTACAACATAGTATAATAATAATACACATTCAAATAATAATACTTTACATTCATATAAAAACCCAAACAAAATATTAATTTGTGTTGAATAAATTAATACAATAGTAAATTAATTAAATTCATCTTATGAAAAGAAATAGTAAAAATTATAGAAATTGTACATAAATCATAAAATAAATTAAATTATAACATATTCAAAAAGCATTCAATAAACAATCAATTTAGCTGTAGTTTATTTGAGAATAATGTTTAATGATTATTTTACAAAAATTTCCAAACCTATCATGGTGTACATCCACTAGGTCACCACGACTGTTTATAATTTTTGATAATCTCGGAATTGGCGAGTTTACACCAAGAACCGTTCTTCGTAGAGGTGGACATAACGGTGTAATAATATTACGTGGGTAGGGGCCCGAAAATTAATCATACTCAATATCTTAGGGCTGTCAATTTTATTTCTTAAACGTTTATATAGAAACAGAGCAGCGAAGGCAGTTGTTTTGATTTCCCTCACGAGAATGCAAGGTGCCACAGAAATCTTTTTTGCAGCCGCTCTAATATAAGCTTAGCTGTGTGGCGTAGTGAGGCCTCCATATAATGCTGCAATACTCCAAGATGCTCCGTACGAGATTATTGTAAAGCATAATTTTCGAGCTGATTTGTTTGAAACCCTTGGTATTACGTATAACAAACCCCAAAATTTTGAATGCTTTATAGTGATATATTCAATTTGAGGCACAAAGGTGATTTTTTTATCAAACAGTACTCACAAATTGATGACTTACAATAATTATGTTTTGTTTACACAAGTTGATGGTTTACTTTTTATATAATGTTGCCAACTACGGTTATAAATTTTTTTATTTTTATTATTTTTAGACTACTACGAAGCCGTAGGTTTGATGATTTCAAGTTTCTTCTTGATGCTAGTACTCATTGTGTACTTATCGTTGGAATACCTACGAAATTTCCATGGGATGATTTTAATGGCATATACCTTCAGCTTGCTAATCACCTTCTTACTTCTCGCCACTATCAAAATTACTGATTATCCAGCATCAACATGCATTGTATTGAGTAAGTAATATTTAATTATTAGTAGGTAACTATAAGATTTTACAACGTACCATATGGCTTGCAGTGTCAAAAAGTTCACAGATCTCATGTAGAGCCAAGCTTATAACTCTACACGCCCTAACTCTACAAGCCCTAACTTCACAAACTCTACACCTTACTCAAAATGCCGCCTGATGGTAAGTCGTAGCCATATGAACGCTTGCAACAAACGAGGCACCGGTTACCGACCTTTCCCCCCCCCCCCCCCCCTCCCCAACGAGCTCTGGTGACCTTACACACACGCAGGAACGTAACATAAAAGTTATTTGGCTACGGTATTCTGTAAGGTGAATACGTCCACCTTACCAGTCGAGCTGCTCTTTTAGCGCATAAAGGCTTTCGTACAAATATGAACCAAAAGCACTTGTGCAGCAGAATGCATTGCAGCTACTCCCAAACATATATATTTCATCTTCAAGCTACCTTGTAATCATACATCCTAACTTATCCTAACTATAATCCATACTTAATATACTTATATAATAAATAATATATATAATATAATTTATAATTATATATATAATATCATAATATTATAAATATGAGAAAGTAACTCTGTTTGTTTGTATGTTTGTTACGCTTTCACGACTTAGCAGCTGAACCGATCGCAAATAAATTTGGCATGCACATAGACTATGGTATGGAGAAGGACATAGGCTATTTTTTTATCCCCGGAATGCGGGTGAAACCGCGGGGGATAGCTAGTACTAATATACGTAATAATAGATTTCAATTAAGGTATTCATGCAATACGCTTTTCATATCTTGTCAAAAATTTATATTTTTTTCGATGCTTGGATCTTGTCCCATAATAAAATGCGGATTGGCATAACTCCGCTATAAGTTAAAAAATGATGATCACTAACTCGGCTTATGTACCTATGGATAAAATAATTATGTATATATTATACATATACCTCCTTACTCATAAAACGTTATTTAACTAATAAGCTGATTAAGTGTTCACCTAAATAACGTCAAATTGTTTGACAATGACAGCAAGGTGACGTTATTTATTTGATAGCGTTTATGAGTAAGGTCGATAGTCGGTACATGTCATACTCAGTTGTATATAGCAACAGATTGATATAACTTTTGTCAATTTCGATTTGGGCTACTTATTAATATAAGGCGGATCCCACAGAGAGTTCTAGAGTTCCGCGTTCAGAGTTCTGAGTTCCGAGTTCACTACTGTACTCACAGCGAGCGAGCAGTCTAGAGTTCTAAAGGTAAATGGGCAAATTTGTATGGAGTTTGTCCCATTGGCGGCCAGCAATAATTTCTGTTTTTTTTTTCTTCTTATTTATTTATTTTCTGCAAAGTAGTTGCATTAAATGTAATTAGTATCCCGTACCAAAAGGTAATTATATACATACAGCAAGCAAAAGTTTGTTTACATTCTTTGTCTCGTCTCATTGGCCTTACTTTAGTTTCATTAGTGGCCGCTCATGGGCCTGAATGCCCATTGTCCTTTCTGCCTTGTGTCACTTAGTATATTAGACAATGATAGCTCACCTCAGCTGCCAGCTTTAGAGAATGGAACTCCAATAGAACTCGCGTTCTCTTGAACGCCGCGTTCTCTGTGTGCAATGATCAAAGGCGCCGCATAGATTACGCATAGATTACAGTGAACGTGGAACGCAGAACTCGGAACTCTAGAACTCTCTTTGTGGGATCGGCGCCTAACTAGAAAGTCAAATAATTAATTTGTCATCTTTCTTTTATCCAAATTTTCATTAATTTTGTAATAATTATTAATATTATGTCATCTAATTATTATAGGGATAATTTTTGAGTATATTTTGTTAATATATGACGTATACAACATACATTTAGGTACTATGAAACAGTTTTCTTATCAGTTGTTTTGGTAACATAGGTACACCACAAATGAAAAAACATGCAATGGGCAAATAAGCAAAATTTAATTATTATCTTTTTATTTTTGTAGTATACAAACTTAACGAGGCCTTCAAAATAAAACTGAAAATTACAGGAATAAAATACCTTTTCTAACTAATACAGTAAAAATATCGCTAATAATCTTTATTTTACAAATGATGTATCAATTAGTTGTATTTTTACAATTTAAATCCTAAAAGTATCCTAATGACCAAAATATGCTGTTTGTGGGCTTGTTTGCCAGAAGCGGCATAAGTCACCAGTCACTTGTGACCGGGTCGACCTTATATACTAGGAGGTGACGACAAAAATGGTAACGATAAGGTAAATGGGTGAACTCTGGTTCATCGGATAGAGGATACCTCTCTGATGCCATATAAGTCGGTCTGCCTGCACCAAGTGGTTGCGTTGTCTAGATATGGCGCCTGAAAAACTGTTTATCGTGACCAAAAAAAAACGATAAGGTAAATGGCTGAACTCGACGTAGAAAGTAAGTACTAGTTGTACTGATGTCAATTTAAAAAAAAACTGACCAAATATTTGGTTGCGTTATCTAGATATGGCGGCTGAAAAACTGTTTATCGTGACCGAAAAATAATGATAAGGTAAATGGCTGAGCTCGATGAATCATGGAAGTATTAGTGCATACTAGCTTAGTAATAACAAAAACTGACAAAAATTTTGGTTGCGTTTCGTAGTTATAAGCAATCTACGTAACAGTTATCACTATGGATAATTCGAGTGTTTTACGGTTTTCTCAGAATTTGCATGGTCAAAAATATGAAAATGATATCGGTGAGGGAGGGGGGCGCCCTCCTTTATACCTCCCGCCGCCCCGCCAGCAGTGAGCGGTTCTATTCATCCTCTTTTATAGTTTGAGTATTATATGAAATAAATGCTTAGTTGTCTGGTAGGCATGAACCTATAGTGATGTTTTTGGCGGCAACACGCCAACAATTATTTTCCATCTACCGTACGCAAAAAATAACTGCTGTTTGGAATTTTGAAATCAATATATTAGTTATTTAAAACATTAAAGTTAGTTGCAAAAATTTTATTCGGACATTCCCATAATATTTATGAATTTAGATTTTTATTGTAACGTGTCGATAGTTTCACAATTATTATAGAATCAACAATTTACTTTAATTTATTGACTGGCGAAAGACTACTGGGAGTTTATCAACAGGCATTGCTCCATATGTTCCATACATATCTTGCGCGTAATATGCCGATCCAATTCTACTTTTGAAGGTGGCATTGAAGAAGCATCAAAATTCATAAGACTTGTAAAATTTCTCATTTTTTTTATTAGGTTTGTTTTTTTTTTTTAAAGCATCTTATGGCGATCTTCTTTGACTGAATTGACATAGTTTTGCAGCCATACATGTCGCAAACAATCGGATTGCCAAGGCCCGAGCAACTTTCGTGCATTTGCGCCCCTTATGGTAGTCTCGGAAGCTGACCCAGAGTTAAGCTCAAGATATTCGGGTCCAATGTGAAGTCTGTACTTCTTCTGTACGGGTGTGAATCATGGAAAGTAACCAAGGCCATCTGGCACCAGCTCCAGGTTTTTGTCAACCGATGCCTTCGCCAAATTCTCGTTATCCACTGGCCCGAGAAAATCTAGAACGTAGAGCTCCGAGAACGCAGCCACGAAACACCGATCGACCAACAGATCAAGCGTCGCAAATGGAACTGGATTGGCCACACTCTCCGAAGGGACCCCGACCATATACCCAAACAGGCAATGGACTGGAATCCGCAGGGGAAACGAAAGCGTGGCCGTCCCAAACAAACCTGGCGATGCACTGTGCTTGACGAAGCCAAGAAGATCGGAAAGTCTTCAGAGTTTCCAGAGTTTCTGTAGACGCCCTCTGCCCCATCTAGGGGACACAGGATCATAATCCATGTCGCAAACAAATTGTTCTAATTTTTCTCATGTTTTATTGTTCAAAGGCTCATCGTCATAATATAACTCTATTAGTGCATCTTGATAATCTTTGTTTTTAGCAAGAATATTATATAATATAAATATTAAGGTGTGCTCGGCACTGTAAGTAGAATTTCTTCTGATCTGGTAATCAATTATGTGTATCTGGTACTGCGTTTTTCTTAGTAAACTTATGAAATAAAGTGGAGGTACTTTTAACTGCTGTAAACTTTTTATAACATGATAAATGATAACTACAATGACAATCTATGTTATTTGGTAATTATATGTTTGCGTACTTCAGATACGATTACCTCGAATTTGTAACACTTTTTTTAATGCGATCGGCTACCACCGTCGTGGTTAGTACCTAGATGGTATTTCGAATCGAGCGTTTCTGTGCTTCGGAAGGCACGTCAAGCCGTTGGTCCCGGTTATAACATAATTATGATAGTCGTTAAGCTAGTAGGATGCCTCCTAGGCGGCTTGAAAAATTCTAACAGTAGTTTGACCACTAGCCTTCCTCCAATTCGCAGTAGGCATGCGTAGTGGAGTATTGCCCAGTCCCTTTCACCCTCATTTGTGAAAGGAGGGTCAGCAGTGGGATAGACTGATGATGATGATGATTTTTTTAGAGTTCTCATTAAACAACACAACTTTTTCATTTTTTCACTATTTTCACTAATCTTTTTACTTTTGTCAACTCGTGAACAGTGCGAGTAAGCTTTGCCTGAACTTACTTGTAAGCTCGTGCAGGTAACTAGTGCAAAATCCCTGTCACAACAATGTTATAATCTTATACTATGTCTGTTGACTCGTGAATGCCGCTCAGTGCAGGCGGAGTAACTAATAACATTTTCATATTTTTGACAATGTAAATTCCGCGAAACCGTAAAACACTAAAATTGTCCATATTGATAATTATTACGTAGATCGCTTATAACTACGAAACGCAGCCAAAATTTTTGTTAGTTTTTTTATTACTAAGCTAGTATGCACTAATACTTCCATGATTCATCAAGCTCAGCCATTTACCTTATCTTTCGGTCACGATAAACCGTTTTTCAGGCGCCATATCTAGATAACGCAACCAATTGGCGCAGGCAGACCGACTTATTTGGCATCAGAGAGGTATCCTCTATCCGATGAACCCGATTTCATCCATTTACCTTATCGTTACCATTTCTGTCGTGCCCTCCTAGTCTAATATCGCTGACAAATAAATGAATGTTGTGTTACTGTGCGTGAGTAAGGCTACCAGAGGGTCTACTATGAAACACGATACTCCGAACATCGTTGTCAATCAGCCAATATAAAAGCACAATTTTTACGTCTGTCGAGACTGTTGTTCTTGCTGCGTATTGCAGCAAAACTATAATGGCTAATATTTTTTGACAACGGTAATCGGACTATCGTGTATAATTTTTCTTAGTAGACCCTCTTTACTCACCTACCTTACCTTACTCACGCGCAGTTACGACGCAAGGGTCAACAAGGGAAGGGTCGGTATTACCTAAAGACCTTACCATCACAAAACAAACGATAGCAAGTACTCGTACTTGACATTATTTTATAAATTATATTATCAGTGCAACCGCAAATACTTCACAGGAGGAAAATAACAACTTAGTCATAATTTTTGTATGTGATCGCGTAACCTATAACAAAAGCTACATTATGCGTAACTGAAGTTATATTGAAATTTCAACAATTTCCCTAAGTAGGAGTGAGAATAAACCAACCACGACGCCATGATCCTGGGTTTGATTCCATCAAAAACCAATAGTTTCATATAAGTTTTTGTTAAAAATTAAATTATTAAATGAAACAAAAAACCCGACTGCGTAAAACATTAATTAACTGAAAAGAGAAAAACAAGCTCTTAAATCTATAGAATTTTGAATATAACTTGAATTTTATAAGGTATTGCAATCAAATAGTAAGTAAATAAGCAGTACGGTAAAGGAACGCTAACAACCATCGCAACTTTGTGAGTTACGTACGGTAACGGCTCAGTAGGCTACTGTCCTTGCATTAAACATGGTTTTTTGCAGTTTACGTCAAAATGGTAGCATAAAAGTATTACAATATATACATATATGGAATGGTCTATTTCCAAGCTTTCATTTGATACCCATATTGTTATAATAACGAAACTTTTATTTTTAATACCCCCCTATTTTTTTTATTCTTAGGCGCCATATGAAAATAATATACCCTATGACACTCCACCAGTCAAGACGAATCTTACAACACCTCATATGCTTAAATCCATCAAGCCGTTTAGGCTGCAGAGCGGCACAAAGAAATAGACATACATACATACATACATACATACATACATACATACATACACTCGAAAAACATAACCCTCCTTCCGGGTCAGTCGGGTAAAAAGGAATCATCATTTCAAATTAATTGTAAGACATAATTGGACTGTTTTACAAAAAACTTAAACCAACTTCAAAGTACACTAAGAAGTAGTCAAATCCGTCAGATCTGATGACAATGGGACCAAACGGGAAGTGTACCCTAACTAATAAAAAAAGAATTTTCCGAACTGTTTCCGAATCGGTTCATAAATGACGGAGTTATGAGGTAACAAACATAAAAAAAAAACAACCGTATTGAGAACCTCCTCCTTTTTTTGAAGTCGGTTAAAATATAGCTGTTTAATAATGTAGTCAAATCAGCTAGCAATAATAATTACCAAACAAAGTTTTGTAATTTAAAACTTATAAACAATACAATACAAGTAAATATGTCTTAGTCAAGCAAAATGATTCATTGTTCGACATAAATATCAAATTGTACAGCACCAAAACTGAAATGTCCCAGGGTTTTTATAGATATCTAAAGTTGAACTTCGCATAATTATATATTATTTACAATGCATTTGCATTACCTACATTGAGTACAGGGATTGATCAAAACCTCGCACATAAACTATACTTACCTACTTAACTACACTTTTATCCTCAATGCACTAATGCCCGGTTTCAATAAACAAAAACGAATCGTTTTGCTTACCAATGGTAGGTTTTTTTATAGCCAAACTGGGCTTATAGATTATTTTGTAAGCAAATTATACCTGTGATAGCTACTTACATATGGGTCTGCTATGCAAAGCTTTGAAGTCTTATCTCGTCTCATTATTAGTCAAGATATAAGAGTGTTAATTTTAACCGATAACGGTTCGTACATTATTGCAATCGGGCATAAGTCAATTACATAGGTAATTATTATTTAAATTTTAGGTACCTGGTAACACCACCTAACAGAAAGTGCCCAATTTATATTTTATAATAAACAGATAATTCGTGTCTTACTGGACGCATACTTTATTGTTAAACATCATAATTTGCTTCATTACAGCTGCCCTGGTCTATTTCTTCTTCCTGGCAAGTTTCTTCTGGATGAACGTCATGTCCTTCGACTTATGGAAGACATTCAGGTAATAATATAGCATCATCATTAAATGTGATGTCACCAGCGATTCCAGCGAACTCAACAGGGTTTTGCAAACAGGCAGGCTAAACGTGATTGATGAATCATAAATAAGTATCTAACGACAAAAATATGTGTAACGTTCTTTACGGTCCATTATAACTTTATTGGGAAGCACTGATCTCGAAGTTGTGAACGAGTAGGTATGTAATTCCCATAGACAGTCTGACAGACGCTCTATGAGCTTACTCGTAACTCAGCTATTTACAAAAAGTAAAACAATTGATATTCCAGTGCTCTGTCTGTAATGCTGTATAACCTCATTATCATAACTTTGGGCTTGAGACAACTATCTACAAGTGTTTTTGAGTGGCATAGACGCAATAGTTTACGAGTAGGTATAAAGTTGTTTGAACGGAGAGTTTTTTGTAAGTGTTCCGTAGTCAATAAAAAAACAATACACTTATCGAATCACCTCTATGTCTGTCTATGATAGGCGTTAATTTAGGCGTAGCCCATTTTTTCCCATTAAAACAATAGTTTACTTCGGAAGCCTCTAACTTAACCAACGTCCTTATCTTTATATTCCGCCGGGGCACAAACGTGCCTCGTCGCGGCCCCCCTGCCCTGTAGCTCGGGCTTAGAATAACAGCTACGGTGTTCCCCTGCCTGTCGTAAAAGGCGACTAAACGGGGCCTTTGGGGTTGTGGGCAATCAGAGTGGGGGCTCTGTGCGCCCAGAAGCGACCCCGGGGAGGACGATGGGTCGACGTGGTCACGACTCATCGTGCGATAGCACAGCGAGGGTGCTGGGGGGAGGTGTCAGACTTCCCCCGGGACGAGCTATCAAAGCGCCGCGCTTGGAGGGGTGAGCAGGTACGCGTTCAACACGAGAGCCCGCCCCCCTCTCTATAGCGCAGATGGCGACCACCGTGGGGTTTTAGTCGGTACAAGTCCGACATAACCTGGCCGCTACCCCCGAGGCGGTCGGGTATCACATGAGGATTTCCCCACGCAAAAAAAAACAAAAATAAAGGCGTTAATTTAGGCGTAGCCCATTTTTTCCCATTAAAATAATAGTTTACTTCGGAAGCCTCTAACTTAACCAACGTCCTTATCTTTATATTAATTGATTACTATATTACTCTTTCCAGGGGTTATGTAAATGCTCAGCATACATCTCACCGTGGACAGAGCTTGAAATTCCGGATGTACTGCGCTTATGCTTGGGGAGTGCCACTTCTTATGACCATCGGGCTGGTAGTTCTGGACCAAAGTGATATGTCACACTTACCCTGGTTTATCACCCCGAAGATAGCTCAAATAGGATGTTTCATAAATGGTTAGTATAAATAATAGTACAAGTATATTACCTCAGAATAAATTAGTACAAGTATTAACAAAGAATCAAAATCAAATCAAAATCAAAAAGTCATTTATTCAGTTTAGGCCCTAGTAAGGAACTTATGAACGTTAAATTGGTACGTTATATTGTTGAATTTACTACCGGTTCGGAAGACACTTAAACTGAGAAGACTCCGGCAAGAAACTAACAAGGTTTTTTTTGTAGAAGGTATTTTATTATGACTGCGTAAAATATAAATTAACTGAAAAGAGAAAAACAAGCTCTTAAATCTATAGAATTTTGAATATAACTTGAATTTTATAAGGTATTGCAGTCGGGGATAAACAAATATTACAAAAAAATACATACTTAGGTTATTAGTTGTCCCCGATTGCAATACCTTATAAAATTCAAGTTATATTCAAAATTCTATAGATTTAAGAGCTTGTTTTTCTCTTTTCAGTTAATTTATGTTTTACGCAGTCGGGTTTTTTGTTTCATTTAATAATTTAATTTATTGAAATGAGTAATTGCCGAGTTTATTGCCGGCTCTTCTCAGCAAATGCAACCTTCCGAACCGGTATTAGAGTATTAGAGTCAGACTATTCATAAGTGCCTGCAAATTCTATTTGAATAAATGATTTTGAATTTTGTTTTTTTATTTTATTTTTATTTTGATCGATTAAGAACGGCTTATCTCGTTTAATAAGATATAAATATATTGCTCGTTTAATAATAAAGAACAACAAAATTCGGGATTCGCTCAAAAATACTCGAGTAAGGTCCGATTTTGAATCGCTAGATTAGTCCCGGATACACTCTTCCTGTGATAAGTCTATAAAAAAACCAACCCAAATTGACTAATGCCCGGTTTCAATAAACAAAAACGAATCGTTTTGCTTACCAATGGTAGGTTTTTTATTGCCAAACTGGGCATATAGATCAGTTCGTAAGCTAATTTTACCTGTGATAGCTACTTCCATATGGGAGGGTCTGCTATGCAAAGCTTTGAGGTCTTTGCTTCATTATTAGTAAAGATATAATTTTAATAAATCTTAACCGGTCCGTAAATTATTGAAACCGGGCCATATACCGCCGTCTGGCCATAGGAAAATAAGCCTTAATCCATTAAAAAAAAAATAACAATGATTTGTAATCTTTCAGGTGGTGAAAAGCTCCTGTATCTTTATGTGCCAATGCTTCTGCTCATAATTTGTAACTGGGTGTTTTATCTGATGACTGTATGCAACCTCTGGTGTATGCGTCGCGACAGCGCAATACTTGGCATTCGCCATGTTGGCAATAAAGCTGGCCAGCACAACACAGAAAACTGGTAAGGAATTTATTACTAACTACATACAGTTCATGCAAACTATGAACCTACCCAAAATATTTTTGCCTGTACGATGGCAAAAAAGCATGTGCATATTGCCATGGAGACATTAGCGTAAAATAATAAAATAGTTCCAAAGTCATAATGAAGTATAGGTGCTGAATATGACGTCATGGTGACTTTTTCTACCTAATGTACAGGTTTGTGCAAGCCTGTCTTTTTCAGGGTATCATGTCAGTTTGCTGAAATATTTTTGACCGAACTTCATTTGGCAGAAAATGAAGTTCTATTCTATTCTTGACTAATAACCGCTTCGGCCTTCTCAATATATATATTTATGTACCTAATTGGCTAATAATATTTCTCAGAAATAATGTTTAGTCGGAAAAGCGTTTGCTTAGTCATCTGACTGACGTGTATGTATCTGGGGGCACGGGAGTGCCCCCCGCCAAGACAGCCAAGCGAAGCGAAAGGGCACTACCTACCTTTTCTCGAAGCGCT
Organism: Polyploca ridens; assembly: GCA_951394255.1. Classification (NCBI taxonomy): domain Eukaryota; kingdom Metazoa; phylum Arthropoda; class Insecta; order Lepidoptera; family Drepanidae; genus Polyploca; species Polyploca ridens. The sequence goes on from OX596243.1 coordinate 13,765,099, forward strand.
TCGTCGTTTTTTTGAACCCTCACAACTTGGGTTTGGAATATACCAGATAAACAAAATTCTCGGAACATGATGTCAATAGTGAACTTATTAAGCATATTAAGTTTCAATAACATAGCTCTTATACTTTAGATTTTATTGATATCTAAAAAACCCCGATTTCGTCACTGACTCACTGATGATCATCAAAACTCATAGGGTACTTCCTGAAGTCCTAGAAAGCTGAAATTTGGTATGTAAGCTTGTATTAGTACACAAACAACAAAAAAATTATAAAACTTGGAAATTTCAAACAAAAAAAAAAGAAGTGAAATTCCACCAAAAACATTTTCATGTAAAATGTTGCCGCCAAGACATAAGGCTCGTACTGTCAAAAAGTTAGCAGATCTCATGTAGAGCCAAGCTTATAACTACATGCACTTACTCTATAAGCCCTTACTTCACAACCTCTACACACCGTAGTCAAAATTTGTGGCTTGGCCGTTTCAATACTATAAGAACTATTGAATAACAAAAAAGCAATGAACAGTGAATACATTTTTCACCTTACTCCCATGTGACGGTAGCGAAACGGCCAAGCCACAAATTTTGACTACGGTGTGTAGAGGTTGTGAGGGCTTATAGAGTAAGTGCATGTAGTTATAAGCTTGGCTCTACATGAGATCTGCTAACTTTTTGACAGTACGAGCCTTATGTCTTGGCGGCAACATTTTACATGAAAATGTTTTTGGTGGAATAACGGTTACAACTCACCTTGAGTATACGCTCCCTTTACATTTGAGGCTTTATTTTCCCGTTTGCAAATTGTTACATTTTATTTACATTATACCTACTATTTGAATAATATTGGAAAACAATCTATAAGGAAATATGATCCTCAACAGTGCGGTAACGAAGCATGAGGAGTGAGGAACTTGTCCAGAAAGGACGGATTCGCCGCGACTCTCGCACGTATTACAAGTCGAGACTTTGACGAAGTGCACGCGATTTACGCGTATTTTAAATTCGCGTGATGCTTGTGGACGCGATATTTACGCGCGTGTGCATTCGCGCGAAACTATCCGCAGTGAATTCGCTCTTTTTGGCCAAGGTCTTAAAATCCTGAAAATTATAATTGGATGTCGTATCAAAATAAAAATCTCGTACCTACCTATGTCCTATTATTATTATTTTCGAATTGAGGATTCCTTTTGATCTAGACGACCAAGTCAGAAAAGACGCTCTGCCGGCAAGGGGGCAAATTACAGGCTTATTACACTATCGATATCAAGACAGTCTTACTAAGATTTAGCAAAGTGTAATAAGAGTAAGCAAGGTAGTCTGTTTAATTAGACCGACCGAATGGGTTCGGCCGTGCTTGCTTGCTGAATATCACGTAGTGTAATAAGACTTAGCACGCTTAGACCGTTCAGACGGCGCGCGGCGGCGGCAGAGTGAAGTCCACGGGTAAAGTCCGTGTTTGTTTGTTGTGGCGTGCACAATGGCTTGTTTAAAAGAAAAGGAAGTGATTTTAAATTTTATTGATGTGCATACCGTGACATGCCATATTTATGGCAGAAAAGTCACAAAAATACTTCTTATCCTTCTTCACCCATATTTAACTTTTTTCTTTTGTATTCAAACCAATAGTCGTGACAAGAGCTATGGCGATTTTCTGTTGCATCGAAAGTCTTCCCATGACACCGCGACAACCGTCACCGGTTACGTATGCCTTGCAAATAAGTTAGCATGCAGTATTCAGCACGATGTAATAGCAAGCTTGTCTAATTAGACTTTTAGGCTTGATATTGAATAGTGTAATAAGGCCTTTACTCAAGGGCACAATAAGCGGGCGGTTGACAGCTCCCTTTGGGCAGTTACTGGGTATTAGTGGTCGAATGGTACGAAAAGCTGGGTGGAAGGTTTTCTAGCGAAGTCTGTTACGAGTCTGCGTAGTACTAGAGGGCAAATTAGGACCTTAGTGGTGGGTGCAAGGGTGACCATGATGGACTTACTTGTTATAAGTTCTGAAGACCATAAACCAAACCGTAGAGTTTAAGCGTTATATTAAATAAAAAAATATTGAGATACATAATATAGCCAATTATACAATGTATGAATAAGCAAAATTAAACACTTCTCCTCGCTACGTTCGTCGTCGCAATCTAAGTCTGTTTTCACTGTATGTCCGCATTGCGTACTGGCACAATACCTATAAATCAGGACCAGAGCCTATTTGATGTAAATTATTCCAAAATATACGCGATTATTGGGATCTACTGATGTATAGTTGGAAAGATGTTCATGCGAAACTTATATTTCAAACTATTCCTGCGTAGCTTCTGCTCCTCGTACCATAAAAAGATAATCACAAATTAAATGATGGAAAAGATTTGATCATACATCTCTATGGATTTGAGCTTTACGAAGCGAGGCTTACTATTGTAAGCTTCAAGAACTAAACGCTAGTAATATTATTTTATTCCTACAGGTATCGGATATATTTTTCCTTGTCGGTAGTGATGGGACTGTCGTGGTTGTTCGAAATCATCAGCTACTTCTCGCCAGACCTATTAGTGTGGCACATCACTGATGCGTATAACGCTCTTATGGGGCCGATGATATTTGCTATATTCATATGGAAGCAGAAAGTATTTAAAGAGTTAAAATCAGTGTAAGTATTAAATTTAATTTCAATAATCAAATAATTACAGAAACCCGATGATATTATTTAGATATTCATTACAGTAATTTCTAAGGTCCTAATAAATTTGTGAATTTCCTCATGAAGGATGAATGTATAGGTCATTGATAATCAAAAAATAATATTAGAAAAATAATCCGAGGGAAAAAAATAAAAAAAAGCCGCGCGGCTTCTTTGACTTGCATAGAGACAGTATGGCGACTATTTGGATAAATTTTGTTTTTTTAACCTATACATTCATCCCTCAAGAGGAAATTCACTAATTTATTATGACCTTATATTAAGCAATGTAAAGTCGGTTTACCGGAAATGTATTTCAGAAAGAAATAGGAGTCGTGGTCCGTCTATTATACGCACTAAAGAAAGCATTTCAAGGACAATTATAAAGTTTGTCAAAACTCATGGGGGTCGTTCTAAATTTAAAATAATTAACACAACAATGCAGATCAATATTATAAAAAAGCACGATATAAATTTCCAAGACTGCCATACTTAATTTACTGTTACATGACATAGAGAAGAGCACAAAATTTCGTCAATGGGCAATATGATATTCATTCATTTGATCCTAGTCTTAGGATAAGGTATTAAATAAGTTACATTAATAATATTTTTTTATTTAGTTACAGCTCCGAAAATAAACTTATATCCAATTCTAAAACGGAAAAGAACAATTTCACTGAAGATTTATTCATGAACAAGGAAACTGTGATGCAAGCGACAAAGCAAATATAGTGTACAAAGAACCGGTAAGAACCGGTTCCAAAATATAAAGAACCAGTTCTTTCAGTTCTTTCAATTCTTTCAAAAAGTCGTTTATAATGGATCAGTAAATTTCGTAGAACAATCAAAATACACAGTAGGTGGTGAATGTAGCAGCACGAAGAGAATTAGGGCGCTAGAGTGTATCGACACCAAAACCCCAAGACAACCCAGAAGTGGCACCTATGCTCCAGCCGAAAGCCGGAGCAGACTGGTACTGAAACTCCATCAAGTGAAATAGGCGTGAAAGTGGAGAGACCGCCGATATCGCAGAACATGACATTGTGATAAGTTTTAGTTCAGCTTATTTTCAAGCCAACACTCCAGCTTTTGCAGCCATTTCAATCTCCAATCTGCTCTTATTTACAAAGAGGATATTGGGGAAAAATTACATCGGCAAATAGCATGCACCAGGGTGTCTCCTTCAGCAGTTTCGACGTCAAAGCATCAATTACTAGCAGGAAGAGATATAGGCTCATAGCAGACCCTTTTGGTATAAGCCGATAACTCTATTACACGTATCGGTATCTATAAGTAATTTGTTATAATATATTTTCGTAAAAAAATCTAATAAACGTAAAAAAAACTGATTACATTTAAATGTTACTTTAATCTAAAGTGATTCTGAATCCACTGTTTGATGTTTATTCTAGTTCATATGCGATCTTAAAAAATAATATTTATAGTATTATCAACTTATTACAATATTTTTGAGGGTAAATTAATAAAACGAGTAAAAGTTTATAAGTAATTAATAATAGAACCGAAATAACCGAAAATACCGGGTACCCAGTTCTAGAGCAGAACCGGAACCGAAAGAACTAGATCCCAAAATACGGCCGTTCTCGATACCCTTACAGGGCCTGTTAGCTGGGGAAGAAGCGCCCAGTTAAAAAAACGTAGTCGAAGTGCAATAAATAAATACTCACAACAATATAATATTTAATGTTTAAATCGTTAGGATTATATGATGTAGTTGACACAAACAATATACAAACTGTATTTTTAATTTAGATAAGTTTATTTAATTAAAAAAATACGCATCGATTGGACCAAATTATATTTTTATGCCTTTTGCGGTCGAGACCATGGGACCGTGGGGGCCCGAAGCTCGCCGTTTTTCTCGTACTTTGTCATCAAAATTGATCGAGACCTCCGGAGACCAGCTGGAGGGGAGCTTTTTCCGCCAACGCATCAGCTTGGCTATCCAAAGAGGAAATGCTGCCAGCCTTCTGGGAACCTTGCTGCTAATCGGAAGCAGTGGCAGAATTGAGGAAATTTTATATATTTAGATTGTATTTTGTACGTATTTGGTGTAAATTTGTTAAGTATATTTCTTATTTTAAATAAAAAAGATCGACATTAATCATCATAACTCATATCTACATTTAATTTAAATAGTAATTTCCATGTATTGTTTTTGTGTATACCTGTATTGGTAATTATGTTACAATAAATGATTTGAATTGAAAGGTAACATACAAAATATAGTACGTTATTTGACAAAAACGTACAGTAGTACCCAACTGATATGGCTCGTCGTGAATCTTCGTTCGCACAGAAAAGAAAGTATGGCCCCGAAGATTAACGAAAGAATGCTTATAACTTACAATCAACCTTAGATCACTACTATAAGGTTCATAATACGCTGCAGCTGTTAGTTCCGTCTCACTCACAAGTCACGGCCCTCCGCACGGCGCGTGCTAACATGGTGGCAGCTGCTGACCAATAGCATTTCCCGCGCTTTGAAAATGTATCTTCTGCGCAGGTACATCGGTGAGCCATATTAGTTGGGTACTACTGTACTATATTTTTTGCACTAAAAAGTATATTATAATGATATAGAATTCGATAAGTAAATGGGTTAATAATCATATCCTGGTAAATTTTTCTCTAAGTTTAATTATTATTTTTTACAAGACTTATTGACTATTATACCTTAACTAATATCATGAATGATAAAAAAATAAAGATAAGTAGGTAGGTATGTACCTAGTCTACCTTATTTAATTTAAGGTGAATTGATTCGATTTAAAGTACTGTTATTAATTAATGTATGTTTTTATATATTTGCAATATAGTTAATATAATAAGTCTTATAAAATAAATATATACCTATACAGGTCGTTGTTTTGGTCAGCGACGAGCGACTCAGGGTCGATAATACAAATGATACTGGTGCTAAAAAAAATATAAAAAAAATACTTTATTTTTTTTAATAATAAAAATAAAAATAATAAAATTTTGAAAATCATGTAATAAGCTAAAGTGTAGACATAATACTCAACGGGAGTACGAGGGAGTAAAGGGGTGGGGCGATGGCGGCTTGCGCCTAGCTCTAGTCTGTGCACTTGCCGAGAAACCATACTTTGCGGTAATATTATTTCAAATTGAATAAGGTATTTCTCAACATATTTACAGTATTTAATGGAATTAAGTCCATTTTTGGGGAATATATATTTTGTACTACCGCTCCTGGATCGCTTGTCGCCGACCAAAACAACACTCTGTATATTATATGTATGCTGTTAAATTATTTCATTTTTTATGATTTTATTCCCGTTACCGATTATGTCGGTAAAGGTAAACATTACCACATTTTAAATAAAAAACTCTTGCATGGAGATATATGGGGAGAGATATATAGGATATAGATCGAGGGAAAACATAAACTTTTAAAACGTTAATGGGATAGACTCTGTGAGATATACTTTCCGATATGCCTTTCTGCTATTAATTTTATAATATTTATATTATAATATTTTATATAATATTTTTTGTACCTTTTTTTTCGTGGAACCCAGAAACCTTACCCAGAGTCTATTCAAAATTCAAAATTCAATTCAAAATCATTTATTCAAATAGACCTTCGCAGGCACTTATGAAAAGTCTGACTCTAATACTCTAATACCGGTTCGGAAGGTTGCATTTGCTGAGAAGAGCCGGCAATAAACTCAGCAATTACTCTTTTCAAAACAAGCTTAGATTCATAACATAATATTTACATTCTAATCGCACTGACAACAATTGCATGCCCGGCGAGGCGGCAAAACTACAAAGTAGACTGAATCTATATTTAATAAGTAAATAAATAAATGGCAAACATAAGCAGACCAGCCCTCACAAGCAGCACCTGTTCACAAGTATGACGCGTGTGGCAGCCATCGCCCTCCTCGCCATATTGGAGGGAAGTGAGCGACCCGTCACACGACGCCGCCGCAAGCAAAGTCCTTAAAGTAAGCATGACTTACTTAAGTCTGCCTTAGAAATAAAAACATTACTAAAGGGAAACTACTAAACACACAATTTGTTATTGTGATTATTTACAACTTTAGATTAAATATCATTTATATGGAATAGAATATAACAATTAGACATAATATATCGATAAATTTATATCAAAACAAATAAACGAAGAACATTGAATTGAATTAATTACAATAAGTAATTATCTGTAACCTAAAAAACATAACTTATAATAATAATGACATAGGTACTTTGAATTAAAATGGACCTTGAACTAGCTGCTAAGTGAAGCAGGTGCAGAGAGAAGCTACTTCCATACATCCTTGTCGTCAATATAGTGAGACACTTTATAATAGGCCCTACTCAACAACCGCTTTTTGATATGTTCCTTAAATTTAAAAAAGGACATACTGGTCACGCTATGAGGAATTTTATTGTAAAATTGGATACAATTCCCAAGAAAGGACTTATTTACTTTAGCTAATCTAAATCTAGGCACAGTTATTTTGTCTTTGTTTCTAGTGTTTCTATCATGATACTCACTATTGACTGGAAACAAATTAATGTTTTTACGAACATACATAATATTTTCAAAAATGTACTGAGAGGGCAAAGTTAATATAAAATACCTTTCGCAGAGACTCGCGAGAACCCAAACAGTAGATGGCGCGAATTGCCCTTTTTTGTAATACAAAAATTGATTCCAAGTCTGCGGAAGAGCCCCACAGCAAAAGACCGTAAGACATAAGACTATGAAAATATGCAAAATAAATTAATCTGGCTGTATTAATGTCCGTCAGTTGCCTTATTTTGCTGACTGCAAAAGCAGCGGAGCTCAGTTTACCACCTAAGGCTTCCAGGTGAGCACCCCACTGCAATCTACAGTCTATGGTCAGACCAAGAAAACAGTCTTATCTACTACATTAAGTTTACTACCGTCCATAATAACATTGGTATCGACTTTTGGTACATTTGGTAATGAAAATCTTATTCATTTCGTTTTTTTTAGAATTTAGCATAAGATTGTTGGCAGCAAACCATTGAGACACAGTTTTTAGAGCGCGGTTAACTATATACTGAAAAGTAAGCAGACGGTCCATGTTTAAAACAAAGACATAAATGCTTGCGCATAAACTAGGTACTTTATCCCATTCAAACAGAGCTCACGCAAAGAGTACGCCACTTCTTAGTTCCTTATTATCTTCTACATACTCCAATTCCAATAACTTTTTAAGCTTAGACAAAACTATTTCTATAACGAACGCATTCACTTGGAGCTCAGAGTAAACATACCTATGAGACAGAGCTATTTTGAGAGGGGTTGTGGTACGAAATATGCGAGAATGGGGTGAGTTTGGACTTTGTTAGCCGCAGTAACTGGTTAATTAGATTCACAAGGTTGATTTAAATTGTTAAGCAATTTTTATTTAATAATACATACATACGAGTAGTACAGACTACATACAACGCAAAACAAACTTAAACTCAAAGAAGTTTGTTGGGAATCGATTACTGAATTGATCTGATCTACTTTTTACTCACAACGGAACGGAGAAGGTATAATATGCGTTTAGGGTGACAGGTTGTGTGTGCAGTACAACAAAGATTTAGTTACGTTTTCGGTAAAAGTTTGTGATTCATCGGCGATGGTTTTTAGATATTATTAACTCGCCTTCAGTATGTGAACTGCTGAGAGTCTGATGATAGAGCAGAAGCACATCGTCCGAAACTGTGTGGTACATAATATTATGATTCTTATCATGATGCATTTGTAATTTGGGATAAGAGTTTTGCCTATTATCGGTCGGTAGGACGTTGTCAATGTTCCAACAAATGTTAAATGAGAGGAAAACATGTCAGGATTATCAACAGTAAACTGAGCTATGCATAGGCATAATATATTTGTGGAGCTTTGTCTATCAGATAACAAATTTAATTAATTGGTATAACGCCGCGCCGTGTCCTGAAGGAAGAAAGTCGCAGTTTGCATTTACGTTGCGCCCTATTCTTGATCGCCATACGTTGTCAATTTTTGGCAATTCATCGTCAACCTGTTTTCTTATACCCGTTGTCTCCTCCCACTGGGTAGTAATACATAGAGAAAATACAATTTCTGTATAGTCCAACTAAAGTAATCTTCGAAAAAAGACTGAGAGAGATTATCGAATTCGAATTTAGATAAGAAGCGCTTAGTTCATTTTTGTTCGTACCAAGCCAGAAAAATATGGCAATGTCAGATGAAATAAACTTATGTCTAATCTTCGCGTGCAGATGAGATGGAGATAGCGTGTTCCACGGAACAAAAATGAACTAAGCGCTTCTTATCTAAATAACTCGTAGAGTATAGAATATTTTAAAAAATCGTTAGTATCAGCCCTAGGTCATTATGTTAGTGATATTATTTATCGAATTTTTGTCTTAATTAGATACACCATGAACGAATAAAACCGAAAATTCATTATTATTAGAGGTAGCTTTGTGATTTTTTTCTATCGAGGAAATTTCATTCCATTATGTTTTTGCTCAGGCAGAACCCTCGCGTATATAATGAAAATACCCATATAAAAATATTTTTTCATTTAAATACTATTTACTTGGGTAAATTTTAATTCTAAGATTGTTATTTTGCTTTATACGCAGCCTTAAGAGAACATGTGACGCCGTACCTTAATGAACACTCGATTTTAAAAATGGCACACCGTCGCAAACTACACCTAGCATGTCTTCTTTTTGGCGTTATTAAGTATAAAACTCCCGCATATCTTTATGAAAAGATGTCGTGAGTGAGTGGTCGAAAATCGCATGGTTCGAGGCAATGCGCGTTACAACTCTCGACACACCGGCACTCATCGGCTGCTTTTAAAGGAAGTTTCCGCTATGCTGCGTCCAAGTGCTGGAACAACATCCCCCCGCCGATACGGAACCTGCAAATTATTAATGGCTTTAGAATTAAACTTAAAAGATATATTTTCATGCACCAACTTAACCAGGAAATGCAACGCCACGACACAAGTGCTATATAGGGAAAACTTTGTCAGATTTCTAAATACTTACATAAGTACATGCTTCGTATGAAACACTTGTTCATCACAGCCTTCATACATGTTATTTTTTGTTTCTCTTCGTTTTTTATGAAAATGAATATCATATCTATATATATCATGATATATATATATCATATAAATAAGGTAGTTGTACAATCTTTATGCCCGTAAATCTGTTTGTCCTGTTTTTTTTTTATTATTATTATTATCTTTGCTTTGGGTATTTGTTATAATATTTTATTAATGTTTTGGTTGTATATTTATTTACTTATAGTGTTGAAGTGTATATAAGGTAGTAATCCTGCCGTGTTTTCACTTACCGGCCCCAACGGAAGATCAGCGTTGGTTATACGTATATTCCTACGTATAGCCAACAACATGCTGAGTTGGAGGACCGTTTTGTGGCAATATTTAACTATTTTTTTTCTTAAACTGTTTTTCTATGTTATTTGTCACAAATAAATTTCTTTCATTTCATTTCATTTCACATGGCATACGGTACGCTCGTTAGTACTGCCCGGTTCTTTCATTCTTGTGCTACGATTTGCTACGAGTCGAGCTACGCCACCACGCTGCAATAACCGCTACGAGCAAGTGTTAAACATCAGTACCGAGGCGGGAAATTTGATTGTTTTCGAGTTTTTATTATTTTTTACCTTCATAAAACAATATGGATAGATGTTTCAGTGATTAGCGACCGTAGAAGTTCATTTGGCACATGTGCTATGACTGCTTTTTAACCAACTTTAAAATAATTGGACTGTTTTACAAAAAACTTAAACCGATTTCAAAGTACACTAAGAAGTAATCGATTCCGATTCCTGATCTGATGACAAACGGGAAGTATACCCTTTTAAATAAAAAAAGAATTTTCCAAATAAAGAAGTCGGTTAAAAGGAGGAGGTTCTCAATTCGGTTGTATTTTTTTTAAATGTTTGTTACCTTATATACCTTTTAAACCGAGATACTTCGCGTTCCAGGAAGTTCTAAATACAAATACTCAGTATTTTAACCGTAGCATACGAACTAATGAAATAAATATATCATCTCATTATTACCTACCAGCGAAATAAGTGCGGCAGTTTCCTATTGTTATAGTTTCAATTAACTAAGTCAAAGCGGACGTCACTATGATCCTTAACATTATTTCGTTCATTTTTATACTTTTGAACATTGAATTTGGTTATTCGGAGAATAGTACTAATATAACATTAAATGCATGTAAAACCAAGATTTGCATCCCGAAATGTTGCCCCTTCAATCAGTACGTGGGGGCGAGGAAGAAATGCATGGCATATATCAAAGATTTGACTTTCGATGATTTAAAAGTTTTTAATAATGACAAGACGTATTCTGGAAAACATGCAAGAGATGTATTCGAATTTGCTCCGGGACGGTTCTCAAATATATCGTTCAGGAGAGAAGCGTTGGATTTAAGCCGAATTAATTTCCGAATGTATCTACTAGAGGTGAGTTGAAACATCTAACGTAATAATTTTGAAATTAAGTATTTATAACAAATATGTAGGTACGAATTACAATCTATGTATAGTATATATAAATATATAATTAACTAAGTTATTCCAATCATAATTTTTTGAAAATTGGTTTAATTTTTCGACATGATGATAGTAAGATTAATGGCTGACGATTAATTTATTTTATTTGCCAGAATGTGGTCAGTAAAGGTTTTTATCTAAACAAACTTAAAGAATATAAGGCACTCATTCAAACATTCGGTGTGCATTTTTGTATTAATAATAGCCAATAACAAATATGTTATACAATTTAATAACATATTGATTTAAAATAATAATACTGTAAAAAATACGAATCCAAAAAGTTAATTTTACTTCTTCTTAAGTCATCTGTCACGTCTTGCTGTTATCCTATCTATGTGTATATCTAATCTGAGAAGATTCTTTGGTGATTTGCATCGATTTAAGTAATTTATCATAAAAATATCAATATCCTGTAACATTCTTTGCACACGTTTCTATCTGATCCCAATCCCAAACTTATTCTATGGAAACCAAATAACTGATATACAATAATAATGTATGTACTTTTTGTAAATACATACCTACTCAATATAGATAATCACACTCAGACTCAGAAAATGTAGACATGTACATGCACACAAATATAATTATGTCCTGGGTGGAAATCGAATCCACGACCTGCAGCGTAAAGATAGGGGACAGGGGTCTTACCAATCACGCCAACTGATGCGTCGTACATCATCATACAACATTGACAAATTTTACCGGTGCGAAGCCCGGGTTGAACGATAGTTAATAAATAAATATATTACAGGAAATCTAATAGCATAATTTCATGAGAGATAACATTCAGGCAGGCCGCACACCAGATAAACACTTGTATTACGACAATTGTGGCACCACATTTCAAATGCGACACATTTGAAGCGCTCGTGGTGTAGCATAATTAGCCATTCTTAATTGATCGGCAAAGTTAAGCTACCACTGTCGTGGTCGGTACCTGGGTGGGTGACCGCCTAGTGGTATTTCAAATCGAGCTTTTCCGTGCTTTGGAAGGCACGTAAAGCCGTTGGTCCCGGTTATCACTTAATTGTGATGGTCGTTAAGTTGAATGCCTCCTAGGCGGCTTGAGAAATTCCAACAGTAGGTTGACCACTAGCCTACCTCCACCGATCCGCAGTGGGCATGCGTGGTAGAGTATTGCCCATTCCCTTTCACCCTCATTTGTGAAAGGAGGCCTGTGCTCAGCAGTGGGACATTATAGGCTGATGATGATGATGATGACATTTAACGCCCCCATATATTTAAGCGCAAGCACGCACACCAAGGGCACATTTGTGGCGTGTGCAGATTCTCGCGAGACGTTTGCCGCGCTACACGAAATTAATTTGTGGCGCGATAATTTGCAAAAATGAAAAGCTGAGATCGTGGGTAACCTCAAACTTATTAGTATTATTTTATTATTATTATTAGTATTTTGTTATGTTAAACATGAATCTACTAAATTAAAAAATAATTCAAGGATCTATGAGACCTTATTTCTTCATGCTGGTAATAGATGCCTTAAAGTTGAAACTACAAAAGGAGAGAAACTGGTGTATGCTATTTGCCAGTTCTATTGTTCTCGATGGTTGAAATGGTTTCGATGGCCAGAACAGGCTGGTGAAATGGCAGCGAAATCTGGAGACACATATGCTATATGATTTCGGCAGTCTCTCCACTTTCACGCCTATTTCACTTGAAGGAGTGAAACTCCAGTCTGCTCCAACTTCCGGTACCTCGGTTCATAAATTCAGAATAATGGATGGTAATAATAACCGTGATATAAAACAAGAGTATCATCTCAAGTTGACTGAAATGGGGACACAAGAACAACATGTGATCCATGGATGCCCCTAAAGCTTAAGGGGAACATTTATAATACCGTGATAAGACCTTTCTTAATATACCTAATGGTTCAGAATGTTTGTGAATGTAATGTGTTTTAAGTGACAAAAATGGATAAGATAAAGATTGATTACATACGAGGAAGCTTCAAACTAGAGCCTTTGATTAACAGAAAAGAGAAAAACAAGCTCTTAAATCTATAGAATTTTGAATATAACTTGAATTTTATAAGGTATTGCAATCGGGGACAACCAATAATCTAATTATGTATTTTTTTTGTAATATTTGTTTATCCCCGACTACAATACCTTATAAAATTCAAGTTATATTCAAAATTCTATAGATTTAAGAGCTTGTTTTTCTCTTTTCAGTTAATTTATGTTTTACGCAGTCGGGTTTTTTGTTTCTTTTAATAATTTAATTTATTTCAGACTTTTTAGTTTTATACAGAAAGACTTGTACGTATTATAGCGGTACGGTAAAGGAACGCTAACAACCATCGCAAATCTGTGATTTACGTATGGTAACGGCTCAGTACCTACTGTCCTTGCATTCAACGTGGTTTTTTGCAGTTTATGTCAAAATGGTAGCAAAAAAGTATTACAATATATACATATATGGAATGGTCTATTTACAGGCTTTCATTTGATACCCATATTGTTATAATAACGAAACTTTTTTTTTTAATTCCCCCCCTATTTTTTTATTCTTGGGCGCCATATAAAAATAACATACCCTATGACACTCCCCCAGTCAAGACGAATCTAACGACACCTCATATGCTTAAATCCATCAAGCCGTTTAGGCTGCAGAGCGGCACAAAGAAATAGACATACATACATACATACATACATACACTCGAAAAACATAACCCTCCTTCCGGGTCAGTAGGGTAAAAATAGCGGTATGGGCATGTTATGAGGAGGAATGAAAGCCACATGACTAAAAGAGTTATGAATATGAAAGTGAAAGGATATGCAGGGAGAGGAAGACCGAAAAAGAGATGGATAGTTGTGTGAAAGATGTTGTAAATTAGAAAGTAGTGAATGCTGGTATATAACGGGCAGAATAGAAGAAGCGAACATATTGCGCCGATCTCAAATAGTTGGAAATAGAAATTCGATAGGTAGATAATGAACAAATTTCTTATGGGTAATATTTATTTTTATTTAGGAATATAATCGGAATTCTAACGATAGGTACCAACAGGTCACCACAACCTGCCCTGTGGCTTTACTAATATTATTTATTCGGCACAAGTCGCTTCATGCTACCACACACTAATCACCTATAGTGTGTTTTGTTCTACGAAATTGATTGTTCCACCCTGAACACATTTATGAAAGAATCGAAAAACCGTTTCTTCATATTTTGGACCCGGTTTTTATTCCAACCCTCAGAACCAGGAAAACCGGTTCCTATGCCCTAATCACGATGCAGATCATGGGTTCGATTCCCACCCAGAACATAAATTTGTGTGCATGTCTGTATGTCTATTGAGTCTAGTGTAATTATTTATATTTAGTAAAAAATTAGAAAAATAAAAACGAAGTAGGTATATTAGTTATCTGGTTTCCATAGAACAAGCTCTGAGCTTAGCTTAGCTTGGGCTGACTTGGGATCAAATAGCCGCGTGTGGAAAATGTCCCAGGATATTTATTTGTATATTTTTATGATAAATGACTTGGAGTGTTTGAGCGTTTTTATTTTTGTATTATAATGAGTAATACAAAGGTACCTGTCATGATTAAATATAGACTTCTCGCCTATCAACGTTTTGTTTCAAATAATTGTTTACTGTCAACACTTCCGTGACTCATATTCCTCATAATTATACCTCGACTATGTTATTTACTCATAATTCAGCTTTATTTGCAGATGGGACATTATATACCTACTTAAACTATAGTAAAGCGATAATAGTAATGACGTCAGACGTTGCGGCAAAGAATATGGATTCGAATTTTATTCATGAGATTTTCGTTGATGGAAAAACTCTTATTAGTAGGATGAGACATATAAGCGTTTCTCGTTCGTTTCATTTAAGATTGCTGCAAGAAATATATCGATTAGTTGGTCCTTTGTCAATCTCATTCTCTTGACGCTCATGCAAAATGACCAGTCTATAGGGCCGATCGTTCTCACTCGCAAAGAAACGGTACTCCCCCACGGATTATCAAGCTTTTGTGTGACGTGGTAAATTATAATTGTTACATACTAATTAATTCCTGCATCTATAACAACTACTTTCCACCGCGCAGTTTGAGCGTCAATCCCATGTTTATACCCAATTGGGGATACAATTTTGAAAATCCCTCAGGCCTAGGATATAGGCACTTGTGTGAAAAAAAAATCAGGTAGATTTTCATAAAATAATGTCAATAGTACCTATCCTGCCTGCAGTTAGTACAATAGCATACATTTAAAACAATAGTTAATTATTTCAATAAATCCATAGAATATAGTATTATTTTCCCCTTATTATCATTGAGACGATTCAAAGTATTGAACTAAGCGTTATTAATACATAGTAAATGAGGAAATAAACAATAAATAAATGTGCACTGGCTGTCCCACTTAATCGTGTATAGTTTCAATATTTCATCACACAGCAGGTTAATATAATACCTACAGTGTAAAAACAAAATCTAGTTCTTCTTAGCTTAGGGTCGACCTTATTCTGATTTTGTGGGGTCGACTGTTTATGACAAAATTTCCCAAGATACCTATATAATTTTTACATGAATAATCCTTTTATTCTAATATAATAAATAGTATTTTTTAAATAATATTTTATACTTTGTGTTTTGAAATGAATAACTGATGAGGCCGGTTTAACATGTTTGCTATGTACACACGGCTATAGATCAAGCTATACATTTCCAGTATAAACTGATCTCGCATTGTATAGGATTTCCGTACAATGGGAGGTCAGCTTATATTAGAAATGTATAGCTTGATCTGTAGCCGTGTGTACGAAGGGTCTTCAATCATTGCACAAAATAGCTGTATGTAACTTTTGCGTTAATATTATTAAAAGTAGTAGAATAGAAGAAGAATATAATAGATTTCATTATTTGTAGAATAAGAATATTTCATTATTTGTAGCATAATTTGAAATATATAAGAATAATATATGTACATACACCTTAAAATATATTTAGTAATAAGTTTAGCACAGAGTAAATCTTTAGCTATTATAATATTTAAACAAATGAACTGAAATGAAATGAATGATAAATAACAGATTCTTAGGTGATTATTTATTTATATAATTAAGGAAAACTAACAGCTTCGTTAAATACAGTTATTCTTTTTATGAAATTAAAAACATGTTTTAAGCTACGAATAAATTTCCGCAACTGGAATTAGCAGGTGTAATATTATATCGTGCGGTAAGTAAAGTTATTGTCTGAAAGGGACAGTTTTTTTTATAAATTCTAATAAAAAAGTCGTCTAACATTCTCATCATCAAAATCATACTCAATCCCTTCTTAAAAATCAGGGATTTACTGAGCAACGTGGCTGAAACAATTCAAATACGAATAAAGCAGATGGTAGAGCTTCTCGTAGAAGGTTGAGGTATTGGTTGGGCGCCTCTAGCACCACATCTCAACAACCACATAAATTTTATTCGTGGTTGGGTTCTGGATTGGGTCTTGAAGGGCCAGTTGGCGTGGTTGGCAAGACACCTGCCAATTACGCTGCAGGTTGTGGGTTAGATTCATCAAAATGCTTTTGTGGGCATAAACATGTATGTCCTGAACCTGGGTGTAATAATATCCACTATTTCTGTTAAATGCTTATAATTTATACACGAGTCTCCCATTTTTTTTTACAAAATAATTGTAGTTTATGTAGTAGGTATATCACCTGTTTGGTTTCCATAGCACAAGCTCTGCTAATTTCAGGTTATGATCTTCCCGTGTACCAAACATCACCAATTTTCGGATGACCTAAATGTATGTATTATACTTTGCAGACTGGTGTCCTGTCCATGGAATTACCAAACGCTTATGAAAGATGGATCGACTTGACCATGGAAGATTACTGCGTGGACTACGCAGTGAACAACAAAACTCAACCAATGCCTCGTTTCTGGTCAATTATGCCATCAGATTCACCACCAGAAAGCAACATATATCTAACATCAGGTAAGATACAATTATTATTAATATATGTATAGTCATATTATCACATTTATCATTGGTAATTTTTTTTTTAAATAAAAAAGTAAATAAATTAAATCGACATGTAAACTGTACTTTATTTATTATTGTGAACAAACAACCTACTATGTCGTGCTCAGGCAGGTACTCGTCACACAACGCTTCTCACACACACTCACACACACACTCACACACACACACACACACACCCACATGATGCGACGACCGTTTTCTTTATTAGTTTGTAGTTTATAGTTTCCTACCCACCAATAATTTTGTTAAATAATTTTAAGTTACAAAGTAGATATTCATTATTGGCAAATGTATTAGTAATATAAGTTTCTATTTTTTATAATTTTTTGTTAAATTCTGTGTAATATCATGTTAAATAAATAAATAAATAAATAAATAAATAAGGTAGACATGTATGTTCTCTGCTCATGCACTATGAGCCGTCCTTACAAGCAATGGTGATTCAGTTTATGATCCAGAGATAGTTATAGATACTTCACAAACCTTTTTTAGGGCTACGAACAAAAATGCAAAAAATATATGAATATCTGTCTGTCTATCCGTCCATCACAGCGCTATATTCAAGTTTCTTTTTGAAATAATCAAAATTCGCTTACAAACAAACATAGTCATGCGGTTCGGTTTTTTACAACTGTTATGGCCCAAACCAAGAAATATACCTAGGTATATAAGAACGGTTGTTTTTTTTTTTCAATATTTTTTAGACACTTAGACACTTACTACTGATATTATGTGATGTCTATGTCCGAAACATGTCAAAGGGTGAAGAGGATGATGTCAATGTCAAGTCGGTAGGGGTTGTCCAGATTGAGAAGCCGACTGTTGTCACTGAATGCGTTTAATGCACTAAATTAAAGCTAACTTAAAAATAAGGTCGTGCATGTTCGTGCTTACTATAAATGATGTCAGCAGAAAGCCGAAACAATGAAAATGAACGGTTTTGCCCGTACATGATACTTAGACAGATACTTAGAAAGAAGGTTTAAGTCAAGTCTAGTAAAATCCAGGTTTTAAATATATCCGTCACTTTCTAATGTCATATAACAAAAAGGGCTGGGGCCATCTTAAAACCTGGGTTTTACAAGACTCGAATTAAACCTTCTTTTGTAATAAGGGCAATTATGTCCAAAGAAGGAAGAAGTTCTTTTGAACTAAAGGTGTTAGCTATTGCCTTGGCAGTTGGCACCCTTACGTGGCCTATGCGCCTTACGCGGACAATGCGGCGAGCAAGCTGTCAACCGAAATTTATAAATTTAGGGAACTACGCCTGGAGGCCTCCCCAGGCGGGGCAACAGCCTCGGCTCAGGGCGTTGAGGTGGGAGGGGGGACTTTTTCTATTTACGACTAATTAGAGACCGCTTGAACGGGACGAGACTGGGTGGGACTTCCCACCAAGACAATATCTAAGTGGTTGGTTCAATGTTGTGTTTCTGTTGCAAGCTTCGTCAGTTGCAATTTGAGCTAAGGGTTGGGTTGTATGAATCACTGAAGGCGAGTCGAGGTCTCCGGAACTTGGATATAAGGTAAGGGATGTGAACAACACATTAACTTTTAATTTTATTAAAATTTTATTACTTTTTGTTACAACGGCAATAGTGAAATATACTACACATTCTATAAAAAATTCAAGTGTCTACCTATTACGGTTCATGAGACTGACACCCACCGACAGACAGCGGATATAACTTAGCGCATTTGCACATTATAAGAAAATTTCTTGTGTCTTATCAGACACAAGACATAAAATGTATGGGCGTGTCTGATCAGACATTTCTTGTAGTAGGCACGGTCTCATATAACCACCAGAGCGACTGAATGTCTTATAAGACATGTCTGATAAGACACAAGACATGTTTCTTATAATGTGCAAAAGGGCTTAGGATTTTAACTAATCAAAGCATGTTGGAGCAACAAGTAGCAGTGATATCCAACTATTTATATTTATAAATAAATATTATAATTGATAAATATACAATAAATCCATTTTATTTGCATGATGTTTATTGAAAATTTATTGCTAGGTATTATGTTCACATTATTGCAATATTTATACATATGTTTGTATCGTAGAGATGTTCCCATTACCTAAGCTGATTTTATTGTTCTTTCCTTATGTGAAGAACGTTTAATAAGTGACATCGATAGTTGAAGGCCGACTTACGCACTGGTGGTAGCTTCAGTAGCTTTGACCTGCATAAGTCAAAGGCCCAACAAGGCCCTAAATTAAATAAACGGCTTTGATTTTGACTTTGAACCATTTATTATGTCGATAAGCATTAATTAATACCAAGTTCATAATATATCGTGGACCTGAAAAATATTATAACCTCTCCCTTTCTCCCTTTAGGGGATGATTTTCCAAAAACTGAAAAATGTATCACTTAATTTCAAACCAAATGGCTAACTAAATACTGTAATATAATCCCAGGATTATATTATCAAATCCAGATTTGTTATAACAAATTATAAAATTTCACCCCTATTTTAGAGGTGGAATAAAAAAACAGGTATTTCATAATGATAAATCATGTAAACTTTTAGCCCCTACTTTGAAATTGTAGGGACCCCTAATGTTGTCATTCGGCAGACAAATATTCGAAGCTTCAGCCGAGAGCGTCCCTATTTGCGACGGCGCTACCACAATGTTTTTTTTTACTTTTTTGGTATGGATCGGATCCCTAAAATGACGTATTATCATCAAATTTGTATCACCTTGTAACGATACGACCTCTCCCATTTCAATTATTGCTTCTGGTCACAAACAACAATACCAATCCAAATTTACATATTATTCTAATTTTAAATGATTTAATTTTCGAATTCTATTTTTTTTAGTTTTTGAATTCTCATAATATGAAGAATGTCCCATAAGACATTCATTCAATTCGATCAGTACTGAGACACAACTTGTGTGGTCATGTTCTTAAAGTGAAATAAAACAATCAAATATGTATTTATTGAATAAAAAGAAATAAAAGTTACCAGTGTAGTGCAATGTGATACTATCAGTGCACTTATAATATAAAGATTTAACATATTAGAACCCAGCTGGGTTCTTTATTTTGACACAATAAACTTTATGGAAGACAGTCATAATTTTCATTTTCTTCAACTGCATTATCTACTACTTTGAATGCTCCGGTCGTAGGCTGATAGTAGAGCTGATAGCCAACCAAAGCCTACGTTGTGACAACCTTTGTGAAACCCCCTGAAATTGAAACAACTGGTTTATAAACTATCTTATATGTATATTTTCTTATTTCACAGCTATATTGATATCCTGTTTCTTCCTCCTGCTCGTCCTGATAGTTTACACAATATTGCCTGAGCTCAGGAACCTCTGCGGGAAGATCCTGATGGCTTACGTCACCAGCCTGTTCTTCGCTTTCCTCTTCCTCGCCATTATACAGATGCAGCAGCATACAGTTGAGGCCTGCCTTGGATTGAGTGAGTATTTAAATGTAAGCCTATACAAAATAAAGGCCATAAAAACGCTTGCAAAATAAAGAGGTGTCTTAAAAAGTATTTAACATATTTCAAACCATTAAAAACTGAAATAATTTGCAGCTGCTAAATCTTAACTTAAGACGGGAGCCGGGCTGTGATTATTCCATACAAATGTATTCCCTTGTTTTCTTCCTGAATAATGCCTCTAGAGTCGTCATTTTTCATATAATCAAGTTCTGCTTTGAACACGTCCCTGTTACTTCCTTATTTTCAGCAACTAATTATTAAAGAAATTATGGCCCTCCAAAAATTACAATAAATTCCCTATTTTTCCGCCGTAAAGATTTTAACATAATAGGGATGTAGATAACCATTTACTTAAAATTTTAATGTAAAAAATAATTGAATCGGCTCAGTTTTCGAGAAGGAAAATGGGGAAAACAAAACGTCAATTTCGTGTTTTTTTAGTGAATAAATCGTTCTGAGCTTCTGATGTCCCTATCGCACATAGCGCATTGCATAGCGGCATAGCGCGACGGCAACAGTTTCTTCAAATACCTATTTTTCAAATTCCTCGCAGCTAGGAACCCCTCTTAAGGTTCTTGTTAATAATGTATTGAAATCACATGTGCTTAAGGCCTGCACGAATAGGAAGCGCTATAGCGTCGCGTCAAAGCGTATACATGCATAGGCGTATACAACTCGATGTCAGAGCTCGGCGCTAGGACGCCTTGACTCGACGCACAATAGCGCTTCGTGGCTCTATGACAGTAATTTATTTATCCCACGACATCCTTTTTACAAGCTTTCTATTAACTTGCAATGTATGTTCGGGTCAAATCTTGTAAGTCGAATTTCACTTTCAGTAGTCGGATTGACTTGATATTTGGTATAAATTAGTTTATTATATTAGTATATTGGAAGACAATGCAAGTACAGTCATCAAAAAGTACAGTCACCAAAAAAAGCGTATTAAGAATGAATTTTTTAACATAAACTTCTTAATTTTTTGGCTTGCGCACACAAGACATGCATACTCGTATGTATTATTTTAGACTGTCCGTACGTAGCCTTGTTTGCTACGGACATCAAAGTTTCCACACATAATTATGTAATTATTACCTCTACAATGGACTTACCCCTTACTCATAATGCGCTATTTAACTAATATACCGTTTAAATGGTCACGTAAATAATGTCACATTATTTGACAATGACAATAGAGTGACGTTATTTACGTGACTCTTTAAACAGTATATTAGTTAAATAACGTTTTATGAGTAAGGCGGGTTAGAGAAATAGAGTATATACTATTGTTAAACTTCTTTACCACTATATACCCTTTTAAGTTTAACATGTTTTGTTCACAGCTTATTCAATTTACTTCTGCTTCTTGGCGAGCTTCTGTTGGATGAATATTATGTCGTATGACATTTGGTGGACTTTCAGGTAAAAAATATTGCCCCAAATTTTTTATACTCTTATGGTAGCAAACAAGTATACGGACTGCCTGATGGTAAGTGGTTACTATAGCCTATGAATGCTTGACACCAGGAGTTTCCTCATGTGTTCACATCCTTCATTAAGAACCCCATGCTGTACTTCTTTGGGAAAACCTCGGCGGGGAACTCAAACTACTTCAAATAATTTAGTATCGAATAAGCTTTGTGATGGCACACTGACTGAGTAATAAAGCAAAGGTCTTCGGTTGTTTGGTCCATAAGCACAAGTTACACGTAACAAATATGAAACTCACCAAATATCAAATTAAATAAAAATTTACTTAAGCAAAACCATTTACCATAATACCGTCATTTTTGTTTCAAGCTCTCTTTGGAATGCGTAAATTTGTCAGTATGTTGTGCCACATGCATTTAACTAAATAATATAAAAGAAGAAACTGACTGACTGACATCAGAGCACAGAGATTATGTTGCACTCAGTTTCTTGGTATACGGCTACTACTAAGAAAATTTAATTAACCGGGAGGCGGGAAGCTAGTCTCAGATAAAATGCTTCTTCGCACCGCGGCGATGCTCCAATGGTAGGCGGAATAATATAATAATAGCATAAGTTGTGAGAATCTTATAAACAGCTGACATGAAATATGATATTACTAAATAATACGACTATTTAGCATAAAGGTAGACTTTACTCATTTTTGTTTGTAGGGGTTACGCCAAGGCTCGTCCAATTCACCGGAGAGGAGAATGCTTCAAGTTTATGATGTACTGCATATACGGTTTCGGTTTGCCGCTCGCCATGACCTGTACGCTTGGTGTACTTAACATGAAAAATATTATGATAGAATATCCCTGGTTCGTTACACCCAAGATACCTGAAAAAGGCTGCTTTTTAGAAGGTAGGTACTTATGTAAATCTATTTACTAATAATATGAGCATTATATGTACCGCTGTAGAACGCCGTGAAAAGGGACCTGCTGCTTCCAGCTCTTAACAAGGGTGTAAACCTATAATAACAGTAGAGTTAAAATTTCAAGAAAAGGTCGATCAGGTTCTACTACACACAGGCCAGTAGACTGAAATAGTCGGCTATACTAGCTGAATTCATCTCGTACAGTATAAAGAAAGAAAATAATTATTTTGAAAAATACAGTATCGCATATAATATTTCTAAGATCCTCCTCTTACCAAAACGTTGTAACAGCAGCTATCTCTGAACATGGCATAAAATGTTCTCAGTAAATGCGACATATCTTTGAAACTATAAAATATTTGAATGATATTCCAGGTGGCGAGAAACTGCTCTACCTTTACGTACCAATGTTGATATTAATCTTATGTAATTGGCTATTCTTCCTGATGACCACGTTTAACATCTGGCGACTGAGCCGTGGCACCGCTGTACTGGACTCCGCCGCTGCGGGCACACCAGCTGCACATCGCACCCATAGGCATAGGTAATGCTGGAAATGATTACCCATGGGCCAAAAAAATACAGATAATTATTTTAATCAGCGCGGCAGTATATATAGCTATAGGTAGACTACTGAATTGGTAACAGTCGCAGAAAACCGAATGCTGCTCAAAGCAGAGTGACTAGTAGAAGTCCACGAGAGAAGCCCACATCCCTCAGCTGAATGTGATGATAACGATGAATAGTCAATCTGCCTCAATCATGTTTGTGTATAAGTTATTAATGTTTAACACAAGGTTTTAACTATTATATCGGCAGGTTCATGGTGTATCTGAAACTGTCCATCGTGATGGGGTTAAACTGGGTTCTTGAAGTGGCCAGCTTCCTGACGCCGAAGCTGAGTATCTGGTACATCTCAGATTTGTACAACATTCTTATTGGTTTCGCGATATTCCTCATCTTCGTTTGCAAGCCGAAAATAATCAGAAAATTACGCAAAGCGTAAGTATTTATATTTTTGAAATTAATATTATTACTTATTCAATTATGTTGGACATAGGCCTCACCAACGATTTTACTTATAGAGAACAAAACTGATACTATAATCTGATTTTAAATATATTCTAAGAGATATAATACCCGCATAAAAGACAAATAGACATGGTCATTCGACCAAATAGTTGTCCTTGATGGAAATTGCAACCACGTCCTGTAGCAGGCAGTCAGGGTATCCGGGTATCAACCGGACCGTTAATATCAATGGTACTAGTAAGAGAGCAACCTTTCCATGCTGCAGGTTATACCCGTGAGATTATCTATCTAGTGATAGATTATATATTCAGCAACTCTGTTGTAGGAAAGGGTAGATGCACTACAGGGCATTAAGAAATAAGTATGCTTACAGCTCCGGTACCATTCAATTTCAATGGTTGACTTCACTGATGTCCTAGAAAGTTACCTGAAAGAAATCATTTTAGCGATAAAGTCGCCTATGTTGTTACCATTTTCTCTTCTTTGTTTACTTTTTATATTCTGTCATGTAGTGTATGTACCTATACAATAAAGTGTAATGTATTTTTGTCGGCGGGGATTGAAGATGCTAGCATTCTCCAGAATGTTTGTGGGTACCATTTTGGATATATTCAAGGAGGATTTAACCTGTCCATGATTTCAAAATTCACTAGCTATACACGAGTACCAGAGCGAAAGTTTTTGCGGCAAAACCTACCACAGATTATTGTCCCTGGTGCCTTTTTAACAGCAGGTTGCTAGAGTGATATGCCATTTTCCATGACCTTAGCTGTAGATAAAAGTGGCGACTATAACTAATCTCTATGAGTAATCTATTAACGGGACTTGTTCCCATGGGCTCTTTTTTTGTGATAAATTTCATCCAAATTCCTTCAGCTAAAACATAACAAATAAGCATACAAACACAATTTAATTAGTGTATGAATTAGATTTAAAATGATTACTAGGACTGTCTTATACTGGTATTGATATGAATGTATTTTATTTTTCAGTGTGTACAGAAGTGATCCAAGTCCAGGATGGGTGGTTTCCACTGCTTATTCTACCAGCTCATCTCTCTCAAATTCCAGCCAAGATAATACTCTCCCTATTTGCAACAACCCCAAAGGGCCATACGTTATGAATAATTTTTAAGATAACAATTGTACTTCGACTATTATACCAAAATAATAATAATATTATAAGTATTATAAAACGTTTTTAAGGACGGGACTAGGTTTATTCAGTTTTGTGTGAGGAAGGACGTCTGATTGTAAAAACAGTATAGTGTATCTTCATGACTTACGAGTACTTTGCTAGGTTTAAATCAATTTTACATGCTCTCACACATTAGCAAGGTTATGCACTAGATTTATGGCCACATACCCCCTTACTCATAAAACGTTATTTTACTAATATACTGTTTAAGGGGTCACGTAAATAACGTCACTCTATTGTTATTGTCAAATAATGTGACATTATTTACGTGAACATTTACCCCCTTACTCATAAAATGTTATTTAACTAATATACTGTTTAAAGGGTCACGTAAATAACGTCACTATACTGTTATTGTCAAATAATGTGACATTATTTACGTGACCATTTAATCAGTATATTAGTAAATAGCGCTTTATGAGTAAGGGGGTCAATATCTAAGTCAAAGCTACTAACCACTTTTTTTGAAATGATACTACAGAAGAGTACAGAAGTATTGCACCATTCCAAGTCTATAGGTGAAGTATACCAAGATCCAATGAATGTTACATTCAACTATTGATCTCAAAAAATAATAACATTCGAAATACTCACCGTTTACTAAAATATTACTACTGTGTAATGTTTGCTAATATTATAAATACAAAAAAAAATCCTTAAATAATCTTTAAGTTTTATTTATGTTTATTGTGTGTGTGTGTAGGTGATGTTATTTTTTAAATATTAAGTACCTATTAGGTGTAATTTTGCTCTAATTATAAAGTTGTACCAACAAAAAAAACTTAAATAATTTAATCTTTTAGTTTTATTTAAGCTTAGTGTACATATTTTTGTCTATCGATAATAACAAATATAAAATGGCATTTTTCTCATAAACAAAATGATTTTAAAGTAGGTAGGGTGGGGCTAGTTAAGTAATTTTTCACTTTACCAGCATAGCTCCTAAGTGATAAGTCCAAATTGCTTGTTATGAATACTGATGGGTAAGTGATTTCTCTATTCTAAAATCATCATAGTAATTATTTTAATAAGTAACATTTAAGAGCTACAGCTGTTTAAGTGAAGAAAGTCAGGCATGCTCAACCTACCCCATATGTAAGGGAAGTAGAGTATGGGACAAATTGAGCAGTTAGAAATTCTAGCCAAATTATCGCTTAAGTGTTTACTAGACAAGAAATAAAAGTACTATTTAACAATCAACTTTTTATTTATGAGCTTTTAGAGACATTATAGTGAATGATGATGTTAAATATAAAACATAAAAATATAGAAACATGTTTAAAAAACAACATTATATTATGCTATTTTTTTGGAATAGACTCAGTCTTTCTACATAAAATCAGACCTTAACATTTATGTCATTATCAATAAAAAAATACATTAATGAGATATTATGAACTTCATAATCGATGTTGTTCTTTCATTTAAAGCTACGAGGTTAGTTGAACAACCCAACTCGGATATTTGAACAAATTATTATGAAAAAACTGTTTGAATTACATCCAAATCCTTTCTAGATTAATCCCCTTATTCATAATGAGAAGTTATCAAACGTTGATTAGCTAAAATTCCGAAGTTTTATCTGACACGTGATGACGTGACATTTGGTGATCGAAAGAGTGAGACGGGGCACACTATTACACTGATTTAGTTAAAAAGCTATTATGAATAAGGGGGTAAAAGTTTATGAAAGTTTAACAGTACTTGATTTAAAATAGATGATATTAAATATTTGTGCGATGAGTTCCCCTACGGTGCGGTTTGTATTTTTAGATATATTTCGGTTGCCCGACTTACAACCTTTGCTCAACTAGCTCCGCCTACCCTACAGACCACGCTACATATCTTAAATCTGAGGGAAAAACATACTACTCATTAATTTAACATCTAAATCGTAGGTAATTCGCTATATAAAAGTATTTAAATAATTAAAAGTAGCACTTACTAGTAGACGGCGCAGCATAATAATTACTAGTTTTCTATCTGAATCTGCAGAGGTTGCTTTTCCTGCATTATACGGCCTTCTATATTAGCACGCTGGGTGCGTTCACCAAATCTTTTTTTATACTGATATAGAAGTGTTACTAGTGTTACTAATAATATTAATATAATCCCGGATATCAGAACAACATTAACACTTGGTTCCGTGCAAACTGGCAGGCATGTCCCGTTCTCTTTGTCACTATAACCGGAGTCACACTGACATTTTTCAGGTTCAATGCAGCTCCCATTAGGACAGCCACTCGAACAATGCGGTTCACAAGTGCTTTTTTTAGATTGAATGTACCCTATGAGACATTTACAAGTGTCTGGAGCTACGCATGTTCCATTAACACATGGTTCCGTGCAAACTGGCTGGCATGTCCCGTTCTCTTTGTCGCTATAACCAGAGTCGCACTGACACTTTTCAGGTTCAATGCAGCTCCCATTAGGACAGCCACTCGAACAATGCGGTTCACAAGTGCTTTTTTTAGATTTAATGTACCCTATGAGACATTTACAAGTGTCTGGAGCTACGCATGTTCCATTAACACATGGTTTCGTGCAAACTGGCAGGCATGTCCCGTTCTTTTTGTCGCTATAACCAGAGTCGCACTGACACTTTTCAGGTTCAATGCAGCTCCCATTAGGACAGCCACTCGAACAATGCGGTTCACAAGTGCTTTTTTTAGATTTAATGTACCCTATGAGACATTTACAAGTGTCTGGAGCTACGCATGTTCCATTAACACATGGTTCCGTGCAAACTGGCTGGCATGTCCCGTTTTCTTTGTCGCTATAACCAGAGTCACACAGACATTTTTCAGGTTCAATGCAGCTCCCATTAGGACAGCCACTCGAACAATGCGGTTCACAAGTACTTTTTTTAGATTGAATGTACCCTATGAGACATTTACAAGTGTCTGGAGCTACGCATGTTCCATTAACACATGGTTCCGTGCAAACTGGCAGGCATGTCCCGTTCTCTTTGTCACTATAACCAGAGTCGCACTGACACTTTTCAGGTTCAATGCAGCTCCCATTAGGACAGCCACTCGAACAATGCGGTTCACAAGTGTTTTTTTTAGATTGAATGTACCCTATGAGACATTTACAAGTGTCTGGAGCTACGCATGTTCCATTAACACATGGTTTCGTGCAAACTGGCAGGCATGTCCCGTTCTCTTTGTCGCTATAACCAGAGTCGCACTGACACTTTTCAGGTTCAATGCAGCTCCCATTAGGACAGCCACTCGAACAATGCGGTTCACAAGTGCTTTTTTTAGATTGATGGTACCCTATGAGACATTTACAAGTGTCTGGAGCTACGCATGTTCCATTAACACATGGTTCCGTGCAAACTGGCAGGCATGTCCCGTTCTCTTTGTCACTATAACCGGAGTCACACTGACATTTTTCAGGTTCAATGCAGCTCCCATTAGGACAGCCACTCGAACAATGCGGTTCACAAGTGTTTTTTTTAGATTGAATGTACCCTATGAGACATTTACAAGTGTCTGGAGCTACGCATGTTCCATTAACACATGGTTCCGTGCAAACTGGCTGGCATGTCCCGTTTTCTTTGTCGCTATAACCAGAGTCACACAGACATTTTTCAGGTTCAATGCAGCTTCCATTAGGACAGCCACTCGAACAATGCGGTTCACAAGTGCTTTTTTTAGATTGAATGTACCCTATGAGACATTTACAAGTGTCTGGAGCTACGCATGTTCCATTAACACATGGTTCCGTGCAAACTGGCAGGCATGTCTCGTTCTCTTTGTCGCTATAACCGGAGTCACACTGACATTTTTCAGGTTCAATGCAGCTCCCATTAGGACAGCCACTCGAACAATGCGGTATGCATTTATTAGTAGCCAGGTTAAGTGTAAAGCCTTCATCACAATCACAGAATCCACAGTCTCGACAGTATTTTGTACAATTTAGCTCGCAGCCGGGTGTTTCCCTGAAAAAAGAAGCCTTTAGAAATTCTTCTGAATGTAAGTTTTGTAGATTTTCCGCTCTTCGTAACATTAGTATAATTTAAAATGACAAGTAACTTCCACCCCACTGTATTTAATTTTGCGTCCTTATGTGTGTTCTAGCCATAGAGATCGATGGTTCTACCGCTTCTACAACGGACAGTGTTCTGTAGAATTATTTGACCTGATGCCCACGGCTACCTTCCACCATCGCAACTCTCGTCATCGACGGGGAGTCCATCCAAAATTAATCTGATGATTTTATAATCACTCACTTCGTATTAAATTTCTATTCGCTCGCTTCAGTATTTTATTTGCTTACATTTGTCACTTTTATTTGTCCATTTTTTATTTTTAGTGAATCATCGTGTCGTCAGATTAGTTTAATTTTGCAAAGAAAAATGCTTAGTTTGGTACATTGGTTTAGTATTACAGTATCTCATCATCAGTCACCAGTATTTTTTTACTACTACGTGCGCGCAATAGGCTAAAAAAACAGCGGAGGTTTTGGCTTCACTAAATCATAAAGTGTCATGAAAAGATAGAGCGATGACTCGTTGGTTATGATTTTAATTGTTAACAAGTGACATTTTAATTTAGTAAACTTGGAAGCAAAAATTTTGTATGAATTTTTGAATGATTTATTTTGAGCTGAAACTTTTTATAGAGAGTCTATACCTGATGTAGTCTTCAATCCCTTCGGATATACTTTCCGTTACACGTTGTATGTTTTTTACTACAATTACATTACCTACAACTTGCCAACCAAAAATTTTGCAAACTGGTTCACCTGTCTGTAACCCTATAATATAATCATCTACGTATTTGGCACATGTGTTTGTCTATTGACACTATGTTTGATTATATTCAACATACTGGAAAATCGAAATTATTAGTCTGGCAAACGAAAGTAAATACCTACTCAAATTATTTGCAAACTTTTTATATGACAATGCAAAAAAGTGCGGAAAACTACTAGGTTGGTATTTCATTCAAATGTTGTTGCTATACTGTTTTTTTTTTAATTTCCCGCGCTTTTTCAATACCTACTTTCGTTTGCCAGACTTTAGAAGGACTGGTCAACAAAAGTACCACATCAAGTAGGAACATCGATATTAAAATACTATGGGATAGGTACTACAAGATTTTCGTTGCGAATTGTATAGTTATACATATCATAATTATGTATTATGATTACTATTTCAGTCCCCGAAAAAATATCACAGCAATTCTGGACACGAATTCCATAACCATGACGTCAGTCTTATTATAGATAAGGCTTTCAAATATAGTAGTATAATTATTTAAATATTATTACTTACACTTCGCAGGGGACACACTTTATAATTTTTCCGGAAATCAGCATTTCTTCTCCTTTAGGGCATTTTACCAAAGGAGTTAATCCTCTTTTTAGTCTTAAATGTTGTTTTTCAGTATTTTTATTTTCACTATTGGGATTTTCACTAGGTTTTAAATCGTGTTGCATTGTCGCGACTGACATAAAGGCCAGTAAAAACAAAATAACAATGCACGCCATCACATTTTTCCTTAACACGACCGGCTTCCTCAACATTACTCACTTTTTTAAGCACATATTATGTTGTAGCCTAAACATACCTATTATATTGTGACGAATTAAGTGTGACCAGACGTGTAAACACCAGTTGTGAAAATAGCGATTAAAATGTATTAATCGATTGCGGACAGCTCATCAGTGAGTTCACATCCTTATTATAATTAGGTGTGCACTTTTACCACAAGGTTGTTTAGTCTTCGTCTTTTACCACAAGGATAAGTAGGTCCTTAGAGTGATCCAAACCTAAATATTACTAAATTAAATTATTAAAAGAAACAAAAAACCCGACTGCGTGAAATAAAAAATAACTGAAAAGAGAAAAACAAGCATTTTAATCTATAAAATTTTGAATATAACTTGAATTTTATCTATAGAATTTTGAATATAACTTGAATTTTATAAGGTACAAATTGTCGGAAACAAACAAATAACCTAAGTATCTATGCATTTTATTTTGTAATATATTTTGTTTATCCCTGACTGCAATAGGTACCTTATAAAATTCAAGTTGTAGCATAAAAGTATTTTATTATACTTATATACATATATGGAATGAGCTATTTAAAAGCTTTCATTTGATACCCATATTGTTATAATAACGTTTTTTTTATTCGTAGACACGATAAAAAAATATACCCTACCTATGTCATTCCCACAGTTAAGACGAATCTAACGACACCTCTATGCTAAAATCCATCAAGCCGTTTAAGCTGCGGGGCGTGCCAAAGAAATAGACATACATATATACACTCGATAAACATAACCCTCCTTCCGGGTCAGTCGGGTAAAAATGCTTTCAGAGTAGGTTATTTGACAAATTGGCACATGCAAGATAATACCCTCTGCAAGCTGACTTTTTTTGCTTTGAAACGATACCATGTGCAGTGAAATTGTTTATAGTGCTTGAAATCATCATAAATTAAATATAGCTAGAGAGCTGGAATCATCTAATTATCAGCAGAAATCACGAGAATTATTATTACTCTTGTTTTAGTTTTTACTTACTAATAATTTGTTTTTGTTAAAATGTTCATAATAATTTGTATATACGCGAAAGCATAGGCGAAAGCATTGATATACGACATTCATGGACATTCGTTCACCATCAGGAACACTGCAATAAGCATCATGGCAAGGCTAATTGTATATCAACGCTTTTGCACTACTTTTCTCTTCATTCATTCATACTGAATGAGCTACTACATCACTGTCGCGGGGTAGGAGCCTGGTGATCTGTGGTACAGGTTTTCCTAGTACAGACACCGGTCTCTCACAAATTGTATCTATTGCCATACTAAAATGCTAATTTTATTGTTTTTGTTTACATATAATTTGTGAATAGACAATAAATGATTGTATGATTATTATTCCATTTATTATCGGGATCGGGAATAGGGTCCAAGTAACCGGTGGTTAAGGCTCCAGGCTCAGGAACTTTCTCACAATGCGAGCCGTCTCCAGGAGCACTGCCTTCTGAATCTGGCCATTATTATTATTGATGGATGCCAACTGTATTACTCGATGCTGGATCCAGCAACTGGTAGAAACCTATTTAACCCCTTGGTTCTCGCGAGGGACGCGCGTCCTATTATAACAAATGATGTCATTGTTATATTTTTAACCGCGAGCCAAGCGATTATAGTTCGCCACCTTTGTAGAATAAAAAATGACGAATGTTATGCTGGATGCAGTCTGAATTTTTCTATATTTCGTTGTACTAAAATAATAACGTTAACGAAAAAGACCGCTTAAAAAATATTTGGTATTAATTAATTTATATTATTTATTGTCCTCAGATATAAGACACTCACCAAAAAGAAATGCCGAAATTCGTAGAATGCAGCAACAATCAAGTGTTACCTTCAAATGACATGCAGTACCCAAACGATATGGATGAATATGTATGAAGCTTTGTGACCAGGAACAGTTGGATGTAACGGGACAGAGCTACGTTAATTGAAAGGACAAAATGAATAAATTGCGGGTTTCATAAATCTTAAATCTTAAAATGAATTATTTAAAAAAAAAAATATATTATTATTTATTGTCACACACGGTTATCTGATCCCAAACTAAGCAGAGCTTGTACTATGGAAACCAGAATAACTGATATACTACATATACCTACTACTTTTTGTTTGTAAATACATACTAAATTTACATAATTACACCCAGACTCAGGACATGCAGACATGTTCATGCACACAAATTCATGTCCTATGTGGAAATCGAACCTATATAAAATAATTCAAATTACTTTAGTTTTATTAACTTATTATACAACAATTATATTATATACAAAATACAATCTACCAAAATACAGTCTGCAGCTGCTACCGATAATATAATTAATATTATTATCACGAGCACGGGAACTACCGCCGACAAAATGTTTTACAGTTTTGTAGAACAAATTGTTATATACAGGTAGTTGTTTTGGTCGGTGACAAGCGACCCAGGAGCGGTGTAGTACAAAAAATACATTTTCCAAAAATGGACTTATTTTTATTAAATACTGTAAATGCGTTGAGAAATACCTTATTCAATTTGAAATAAAATTACCGCAAAGTATGTTCACTAGGCACGTGCACCGACTAGAGCTAGGCGCAAGCCGCCATCGCCCCATCCCTTTACTTCCTCGCATTCCCGTTGAGTATTACGTCTACAATTTAGCGTATTACATGATTTTCCAATTAATATTTTTTTATTTGTATTATTATAAAAAAATAAAGTACTTTTTTTATATTTTTTTTTAGCACCTGTATCACATGTATTATCGATCCTGAGTCGCTCGTCGCTGACCAAAACAACGACCTGTATACCTACATTATATTTCGGAGAGATATAAAAAAAACGTTTACACCATAGATTTAGAATTTTCAACCGTACGGTAGTAGAAAATTCTAAATCTATGGTTTACACGCATATGTCTGACTTGTGTTGTTGTTGATGCAGTGATGTGTGTGACTCACATCACCTTTTTTACGCGCAACAGTCTGCACGGCGCGAGCGTAATATCTGTGATATACCGTGGATATTAGAAAAGATTGATACTGGTCAGGAGTTTCTTGCCGGATTCTTCTCGGTTTAAGGCCGAGTTCCGAACCAGTGGTAAATTCAGTAAATGTGACCTTCATAAGTGTCCTTCTGGGGCCTAAATTGAATAAATGGCTTTGACTTTGACTTTGACTAGTCAGCGGTAATTCTTGCCACATGCCCTGCTCAATTATACATTTTTAGTGCATGTTTAGCAATTTTAATTCAAAGTCAAAATCAAAGTCAGAGCTATTTAATCAATTTAGGCACCAGAAGGGCACTTATGAAGGTTCACGAACTCAGCAAGGTAACATTTTTTAAATATTTTTTGGACAATCTGACTGTTTGGCTTTTTTCCAAATAATTAAAATTAAAAAAGAAAACATGTACCTAGGCAGAGATACAGATTATTAATTTCTTTAGTAGTATATCAGTGTTATCTGGTTTCATAGAAGTAGTTTGGGATAAGAAATAGACAAAGTTAGTTGAAGAGAGAGCTTAAGGTTCGGTAACGCGAGAGTGTTGCCCCAGCTGTTGCAACCGTCCCTTGTGATGCGACATCTGTACCCCGAGTGTAAAGAATTTACGTTACTAATGCGTTTGCGTCAACTTGTACGGGAGAAATTAATACCATGAGTATTCCGCTAGAGGCGCTGTGACAATTCCTATTGAGCAGTGTTTTTCAATCTGTGGGTCGCGAAACCTTAGTCGGGGGGTCGCCGGCAGAAGTAAAAAGGCAAGGTAGACTGCGCAAGCGGGCGTCCAACTTACCTCTTACTTAGTTGCAAACCTGTCGCGGCTTCTTACAGACTCATAAGTAAAGATATCAAAATAAAGAAAATCTTTATCGTAGTCTTTTAATTCATAAATTCTTTGTCTGTCTGACAACGGGGTCGCCAGAATTTCCAACCTGTAAGGGGGTCGCGAAATCAATAAGATTGAAAAACACTGTTATAGAGAAGTGTCGTAAACGCATTAGTACAGTAGTAAACAATTAATATGGCTTACAGTAATACCCAACTTATATGGCGCGTCGTGAATCTTCGTTCGCATGGCCCCGAAGATTAACGAATGAATGCTTAAAACTTACAATCAACCTTATAACACTACTATAAGGTTCATAATACACTGCAGCTGTTAGTTCCGTCTCACTTGCAAGTCACGTGCGGAGGGCGTGACTTGACCATTACACTTCTTGCCAATTTTATCGGGCCACCAGTTTTCATCAAATCATCATCATCATCATCAGCCTATAATGTCCCACTGCTGAGCACAGGCCTCCTTTCACAAATGAAGGTGAAAGGGAATGGGCAATACTCCACCACGCGTGCCCACTGCGGATCGGTGGAGGTAGGCTAGTGGTCAACCTACTGTTGGAATTTTTCAAGCCGCCTAGGAGGCATCCAACTAGCTTAACGACTATCACAATTAAGTGATAACCGGGACCAACAGCTTTACGTGCCTTCGAAAGCACGGAAACGCTCGATTTGAAATACCACTAGGCGGTCACCCATCCAGGTACCGACCACGACAGGCGTAGCTTAACTTTGCCGATCGATTAAGAACGGCTAATCATGCTACACCACGAGCGCTTCAAATATTATATTTAATTAGAAATACAGGTTATTAAAATGTACGATTCATTAAATAAATAGATAGGTATTTAATTAGTAAACAATAGAAAAACTTAATCTAAAGGCCGCACTCCTGCTATCCCAATATCACTGACCGCCGCTACTATTACCATCACTATCACGACTCGGAACTATCCGATGAGGATGAAGTATTTTCGTTGGTGCCTTTTTTTAAAACTCATTTTAAACCCAAAGAATTTAAAACGCCCAAAAGAATAGTCGTCTCTATGGGAACATGAAATAAACTAGCCAGAATTGACAGTATTTGACAGTCTGTGTATTTTTTTTTGTTAATTTGTTATTAATTTATTAGTAAGGCGGACTATCCATCTGGGTAGAGGCACGATGCCCTATGAAAATCTTTGTTTAAACCATAAAAAAGAAAACACTTTTGTTGCCACTAAGTGTATTTTTGCCCCAGAAGTATGGCGGCTGACCAGGGTTGGATTCAGACCCTCCGAAAATTATTGTGTATGAAAAATAAAACTATACTACTTGTCGAAAATTATACTACGTTTCGCTTTTCGTCCATTTTGTTATTAATTGAAATAAAAATGCATTTATAACAGTAATAATGTAACCATGGATACGCCCACCGGAACATTTTGCAAAAAACTTCTTCATACAAGTAAACAGTAGTTTACTTGCATAACTTGCATAAAAAATAGCAAACAAAAAATAGTATATGTATTATATCAGTTATCTGGTTTCCATAGTGCAAGCTCTGCTTAGTTTGGGATCAGATGACCGTGTGAAAAA
This sequence comes from Polyploca ridens, assembly GCA_951394255.1. Lineage (NCBI taxonomy): Eukaryota > Metazoa > Arthropoda > Insecta > Lepidoptera > Drepanidae > Polyploca > Polyploca ridens. Next base: position 13,801,442 of record OX596243.1, read on the forward strand.
AAAAGAAAAAAAAAAGGGAAGAATGTCGCAAGATGTTTTTTTTATATGCTCGAATATTATTTATGGCTTTTATTTTCTTATTAAACTAGTTAGATAAGTAACTATGTAAACATTTCCACAATGAATTTGTAAGTTATGCATCTTTACTACAATGTATTTAGAATATTTATTACGCATAAGAAATGTACTGCTCTAGCTGGAAAGTTTTGGAGACAAACTGAAAAACTCTGCGTTTTATTTTGATTACCTTTATAGGTTGGGCTGCCATGAAATCTTTTGTTATTGTTGAGCTTAATTTATATTTTTATAGTTCAAGAATTCTAGAATTATAGGTAATTGAATTTAAATAAGCTATTTAGAAAAAAACTATTCCTGATGACGCAGTTAAAAAAAGTAAGACTGCTCAAGAAAAAAAAACAAACACTTGCACATTATGTATTATGTTTTTTAACAAATTTTGTGAAGCAGTAATCTATACATATAAAATGCTTTGTCCTGAATGACTGACTGACAATCAACGCACAGCCTAAACCGCTGATCGTAGAGACCTGAAACTTGGAGGGTGTGTTCTTTGTATGACTTAGGCATCCGATAAGAAAGGATTTTCCGAAATTCTACCCCTAAGGGGGTGAAAAACGGGGGCAAAGTTTGTATGGGACAACGTGATTCCTTGGTCCGATCTACTTCAAATTTTGCATAAACATTTTTTAACAGAATTGATGGAAGACGTGTTTCATATTTTATTGAAACTCATCGCCTAACGGGGTTAAAAAGGGGTAGAAAGTTATTTTAGGGGTGATTTGCATCGAAGTTGATATCAATACTCCTTAGTGCTTTTGATTTAAATATTCTTTGATATTTGACATTCCAATTTTAAAAAGAGTATTGCATTACTCCATAGACGGAGAATTACAGGTAGACAGGCTAAGATACGCATATGTCAAAACGTGTATGTGTGAGCAGGACTAAGCGTATTTTTTTGTCTCTATCTCGCGTATAGGTTTTTATTGTATGACCTCAGTGTCGTTGAGGCCAAAAAAGTTTGTGTATATATGATATTTGTTGATGAGAGCAGTGAAACTGTGAAACCCTAATTGTATGTTATTTGTGACTGCGTTGCCAGACGTCCCGATTTTTAGCCCAAAATCGAATGTCCCGCGCGTGACAGGTTCAGTCCCGCTTTTCGAGGATTACTCGACGGTGAAATCATCGTTGGACGTAGAAGTGGGGAATTATAAAGACACCACTGCACAGAAATGGCAACAGCTTTCCCATGACGCGTCTTAACCACCACAGTGGTGTTTAAGGAGAACCGTGCCAATGTGCGCTAAATGTCACTGTGATATACAAAAAACAAACTTCTAAGTCAATCAAAATGCAATCAAAATATACCTACGGACGTATATGCCGCATATTTTGCCGCTCGCAAGGGACAAAACCTATAAGGTACTTCCCGTTGACCTAGAATCATACAATTTGGCAAAAAGCAATTCCATGTAGCACAAGTAAAGGAAGAAGTCCGAAAAGCGTTTTGCAGTTTTATGACAAAGAGAAGAAAAAAATTACAACATAATCGAAAAAAGGGGGAAAATCTCCGAGAATCGATTTCCGTGATTATTGAACTATTAACATAGGTCCTACAAGTTTCTACGGAACTCTCGGACTGGCACTTGGCCGGGTTTTTTTAGTATGTCCCGCTTTCGACGATAGAATCCCGTTTTTTTTTACTCAAGCAGTTACAAAATACAACTTTGACCGAAAAAAAATCTGGCAACGCTGCTTTGTATATATTCTCAAAGATATTGTTTGGTGTGTAGTGATGGTGAATTGTTGTGTCATTGGCTGTAAAAGCCATAGTGAACGAAATGACCAACATAACCTTTCATCTATCAGTAGTTTTTTTAACTGATACAGTAAGTAAATCAAAGGATTACTATAAAGTGTATTTTTTGTCAATATCATGCAAGTTGTACAGATAATTTCTTCTAAATACGATAAAAATCCAAATATATATGTAATTATGTCGAACTATCGCTATCTTCTTCGCTATACGCTGACAGCCTATCTACCTACAATTCTCTATCTACGCATTGCACCAAGCTTTTATGTGAGTTCAACTTTTTTTTAATGAAATCGGATTGAGTTTTTAAGGCGATCCCACTGACAAGAGTTCTAGAGTTCCGAGTTCCGAGTTCTGCATTCCGCGTTGATTGTAAGCTATGTGGCGCCTTTGAAAGTAAAAAAAGTATATGATGTGAGATGAGTAGCCAATATTGCAGAACTCTAGACTGCTTGCTGTGTCCACAATAGTCCACACGGAATGCAGAACTTGGAACGCGGAAGTCTAGAAATCTTTCTGTGGGATCGGCGCCTAAATATTTTCGTCTGTCTGTTCCGGTACATAGTTAATGTTATAAAGATTAACTTAACTACTTTTATTTTTGAAAAATAATTAGTGTTCCGCGCAAATAAATTCAAAACGTTCGCGGGTGAAACCGCGGGGTCTGCTAGTAATGAATATAATTGAAGTAGCAAAAACCAGACCAATCGTAGCAGCCAAACATTCCCTAAACACATTTAAAATATAGCTGGAGTATTTGCGCGAGGGCATTTTTTATATCAATATATTATACCTACCTGTTTAATATAATTGGAGTTAGCTAAGTACACCCTATCCAAAAATGTCGAGTATGAATCCGTCCATCAGAATACGGATATGACAAACTGATTTTGATAACATTTTGCAAAGGAGTTGCTTGTCCGTGCGACATAAGACAATTTTTACATAACACGCAAACTTGTGAAGCATGAGTGAGAGATTACATTTTTAATTTTACAAGTGGTAGGTTATTCTCCTACGGCCAGATTATGCCGGATATATACCGGGAGGTCGCCATCTGCGCTGTGGAAGGAGAACATAATAAATAATACTTGAACAAATTAGAAAAATCATAACTAAGGCTTCACACACAGTAATAGTATCTATAACTATTACCGTGTTTCATTATGTCTTTGTAGATTCTACACACAGACTACGGAGGACATATACTCGGTAACAAAAAACTGTGTCTATGGAGTCGGCCACCTCTCACGCACACCTTAGTTGGCTATTCCGCGGGAAACTAGACTCTGTCGCCGTTTACACAGAGTCGATTACTCGCGCTCAACTATTGTGTGAATGTGTGCGTGCCGGCTTGCGCGTACAGCGTGGTGGCCGACTCGAGTGACACAGTTTTTTGTTAGCGAGAATATATCCGACTCTTTTAAATATCTGTGATTCTACACTTACCTATGTGTTTTAAATGTAATTTTTTTTTGTTCCATACAAACCTAATCCTCAGTTTCCTCTCTGGACACTAGAGTAATGATTATTTTACCATGCAATCTGTAGGTACCACTGTATGTCCCTCGGTTGTGTTTCTATTATAAGAATTAGGAGCCTTCTAAAATCACAAAAACTTACCATTTTTAACGCCCTTATCAGACGTCTAGCGAACAGATTAGATGAATATAAAAAAAACAAAGGAAAACAGACAGACATAGCCAAAGCCCTTCTTATTATGATTCTTGTTTTTTTTAAATCGATCCAGTTTTCGAGGAGAAATTCAGCGATTACGAAATAGCGATTTCATCTAATTATCGATAAATAGGTATAATCGGTCCAAGCTGCAGTTGTCTCTATCGCCCTCGGGCGGGATAGCTCGGGCACAGCGCGACAGCAATAGATATGCTAAAAACCTATTTTTCAAATTTCATGCAGCCATCCTTTCCTCTTAAGTGTTTATGTTTTTCTTCTTTATTAGAAAAGTAGTAATATTAACAAATTGTGATGTACTTACACTATCGTTCTCTTTCAAGGAAACGAAAAGGCGATGATAGCTCAGTGGTAAGGCGATGATAGCTCAGTGGTAGTGACGTCGGATACCGAGACGAAGGTCCTGGGTTCGAATCTTACAATGAGCTTGAGCTTTCGGTGAAGGAAAACATCGTGAGGAAACCATAGCACGGTGGTAGGGTACTTTGTAGTACCCGCCTGCCTGGCCCCTCAAGTTGAAAATCTGTCGCCAAGCACCTTTCGGTGTGTTCCGACAGCTGCACTTCAGAGCCAGCTCCTTCTAGGCTTTGTGTGCTTACCACCTTCGGCCGCATCATCACTTACCATGGTGAGATTGCGGTCAAACACAGGCCTATAAACAATAAAAAAAAAAAAACGCGTGATGGAAGCCATAGCATATTGGTAGGTAACTTGTAGTACTCGTCTGGCTTGCTACCTTCAAGTTGAAAATATGTCGCTAATCACCTGCTGGTGCAATTCCGCGCGGCGGCTGCACTTGAGAGTAACATTATAGGCTTTGATTGCTTACCACTTTTGGCCACATCGTCACTTATCATGATGTGATTGTAGTCACAGTGTTATTTTGCTTAAAGAGCAGCTCGACTGGGTAAGTTGAACCTACAATTGAATACCGCAGCCAAATAATAATGTTGTTTTCCTGCTTGTGAGTAAGTTTGCCAGAGCTCATTGGGTAGGGTCGGTAGCTCGTGAGTATTGCCCCGGATGATGCAAGCATCCTTTGTGTTGGGACACCCGTATCATCGCATGCGTCCAACAGGCGACTGCGGCGATAAGGAGGCCTGGAACGTGGTGGAGAAATGACATGCACGTAATGGTAAGATACCCAACCTATCACGCCCCAGGCCGTGACTTTGAGTCCCACTCAGGGCAACATTTATGCACTGGAACATGGGTATTACCTATTTAATTATTTTCATATTACAAACTCTATGTAGATCGGGATCAGATAGCCGTGTGTAAAGAATATCTAAGGATACTATTATTATTGCGTTTATGAAAAAAACAAGACACATTAATATAATTTATTGGTATTAAGAATAAAATAAACTACGTATAAAATGTTGTTATCATAATGTATATGTTTATAATTATTTAATCACAAACTAAATTGTATTTAATACTTAACATTATTTATTTTGCATCATTTTAGAGGACCAATACTGGAAAACGTTTATATTTCTGTGCTTTGTTCCTAAAATCACAGATTTCTATACGTATTAAATTAAAAATCAGCATCAGTAGCATTTATATGATGACTCTACAAACACTCCAAAAAGAAAAACAAAATTACAGCTCATTTATAAAAAAATTGGGTAGAAGAAATTAAGAATTTAGTTACGTTAGAATTACTTTGAGATTAAGTTTTCCAAAGAACACCTGAATAAAGCAGCGAGAATCTGAAATGTGTTTTTGAATAAATGTTATATTTATACCTGTCCTTGTATGAATCTAGCTTTATAGTAACAAAAATATAGCAGAGGTACCAACTGAATATACATGGAGCAATATGAGCAAGAGTTGTACTTCATGTTCATTTGTTATTTGCGACAGTATATTTTATACAGATAAAAAAAAATATAGTGTGACTGTGTTATTGATTCAGAACTGATGACTGCTTTCTTTATTCAGATGAAAATTAAAAATACTAGGAACTAATAATTATGTAATATAACCTCAATTAGGCGGAGTGTGCGTAAACGTGAAAGTGTAGAAAAATCAACGTGTACGTATGTGATAATCTGCTTCAGCTAGCGTCGACTACAAAGAGACGCGCCGGGTTAGCGCTAATAGTAACGTAAAGCCTGCATGAGTTAACATTTTACAGGCGATGGTCGACTTGGCGCTCCCTTTAGTGTCCCAGTGGTAGCTAGGTCTAAGGGTTATCACTCCCATTTACTCAATCATTACAATACTTTAAACTAAGATGGGCAATATTGGCCCCGTTGGTACCGAGGCGAAGATCTGCCGTGATGATGGATTCTCGCAAGGAAACTTGGCGTGCAGTCTAGTGATGCTGATGAAGGTCGCGCGGGCGAAGGACCGGTGCGTCCTTCGAGCCAATGAGTCAACATTTCTCCTTTACCCTGAAATATATAGTATAATATACAGATCCTACTCTATAAGCGGTATGAAAACTATGTGATTAAGAGTTCGGAATATTTGAAATTTGATAGATATACGGAAAGAGGAAAACCGAAAAGAGATGGATGAAATCATACATAGTGCGCTGAACCCAAATAATTAGGAGCAGATCTTATTATGCTGAGAAATCAATTGTAGACAAAATTACCAATTGATTCTATTAAAATGCAACTTACGGAGACACAGAACTCTAAATTATATGCATATACATATATTGATATATGTATTAGATAAAAATACGTATAGATTGACTTGATCTTTCTAGTTAATTTGCCTTTTCTAATGTCCTATTGCATGCAAATAAATAATGTGTCCCTTATGGCGCAATAAGGCACGCACATTGACAAATTCAGGACCATTTACACTAGTTTAACGTAATGTTCACTTAAAGTTAACGGAAATCAAAAAGAACACGGAGTATTACCTTTACATCAACAACACCTCTCGGACTCGTAACAAAAAGCTCTGTTTTATCCAAAGCTTTTTTAACATCATCTGATATCTGAATCTTCATTGCTGAAATAAACAATTAATTAATAGACCCTAAGGCGTAAGCTCACGATGACTTTTTCAGCGATGCTTTGTTAAGAGGCCACTTCACATACACGATCTGCGAAGAGACAGAGCTATTCGCTATTTCTTCCCCCGATGTCACCTCATTCATGTTCGTGTTTACGATTTGTCGATGCAGAAGCGATGCTATTTTTTTTTTATGTCAAAATATTGACAAACCGGCAGACGGTCCACCTGATGGTAAGTGGTCACCGCCGCCTATGGACATTTGCAATACCAGGGGGATTGCCGATGTGTTGCCGACCTTGAAGAGCTCTTTTTACGCCCCTTTTGAAGAACCCCAAAACCTGTTGAAACACCTATCACGAAATGCGCTATTAAATCGCTACAAAAAGTCGTCGTGGGTTCAAACCTTGCTACACTTGTCTGTGTTTAATTCATTCAATTACAAATTGTAATATAATATTGAAGTTACTTTTATCAAAAGAACACAATCTCCATGAGCAAACGATGTATTAATTTAATAAATAGCGCCAGGAGGGCGGGCGGCTCTACAATAATGAAGAGCGTAGAGAGGTTTGAGGCGGACCTTTTATTATTATTGTCAACGCCTTGTAATTGCAAATTACAGTGTGCAAGCCACAAATTAGTTTAGGGAACCCTATAATGTTTTAAAATAGTAAAAAAATGGTAATATTGAAGGTATAATGCATATTTATATGATAATCATGGATGAATAAAAAACAGAATGGCCTCCACTGGCCTTATAAGAAAGCGAAGCAAACATTTCTACGTAACTGTACGTCATTTTTAAAATGTATATAAAATTTCTAAAATAAAATTGTTATGAATTCTTGAAAGTTTGTTTACATTGTTTATCTCATTTCCCTGGCCTTACTTGTACTCTAAATGGATTTTTCCTCGATGGCGTAAGTAAAATCAGTAATAGCCCAAGCATGCATAAGTGATATTGAACTTTATTGTTACTGTGGACGTCTCAATGTGGAATGACAACCATACTATGGTGTACAAAATATCGGTCCGTCTTCCTTCCTTCCTTTCCATTACATAATAATAATATTGTACTGTAGTAAATTTCTAATGTATTGAGTATATATATTTGCGTGAGACTTGTATTTACAAGACGCTCCGGCATACTTAGGGTGCTTCAATTCGTACAAGGCTCCGTCCTGTTTTTTTTATACGTTCATGATGATAATGCTACAAAAGTAAACGTGTTTGGTATGTAAGAGTGTACTCACGTTCCCCGGTGCTCTCCATCCTGCTAGCAGTATTTATAGTGTCGCCGAACAAGCAGTATCTTGGCATTTTGCTGCCCACAATGCCTGCAACACAGGGGCCCATGTGGATGCCACTTCTCATACAAAGTGCCTGGAATGAATAAATAAATTAGGCTGAAAATTAATATTTTATTAATATGGAATTTTTTATTAATATGGAAGTAGCTATAACAAGTAAAATTAGCTTACGAAATGATCTATATGCCCAGTACAGCAATAAAAAAACCTACCATTGGTAAACAAAATGATTCGTTTTTATTTATAGGTACCGGGCATTAGCTAATCAGTGCGCATTGTCAGTGGTGGGAGCAATTGTTAATTAACTGATAAGTAATAACATATCTATGTATTAATGTCTAAAGAGAAAACTTAGTACCCCTTTACGCATGGAGGAGTGTGAGATTGTAGAACCATCATCCATTCGTAGCACGTCTACGAATGCTACGAAATATCGTAAGCATAAGACTATGTTGTTTCACTAGGCGAGGCCCTGCGCCCACCTTAGATACCTGGCAGTGACGTTATATATGGCATAGTTTTTTATATGACGAAGTTGGTACAAAAAACGTACGGCCCGCCTGTTGGTAAACGGTTACCGTAGCCATATGGATGCGTGCAACACAGACATTACCTACCCCCTACACATTATACCCAATGAGTTCTGGCGACCTTACTCACGCGCAAGGACATATACCACGCCAACAGGCCTGTCAATCCTAAGGATTTAGTGGAAACTCACGGTAACAAAGCCAGATCAGTTTCCACTACACTCAACAATAAACACCGACGATGTTTACTGATCAAGTGTTGTCAAATGATAGTCTGGGCTGTGCGTATCCACTGCATTGACAAGTTAACCGACTATTCGATTATAAACATTTTATCGAGAGTTGTGTTCTCACTTCAAATAATTTTGGGACATAGTTATCCGATTCGTCACAAGACATTGTTAATTAATAATGTTTTGTGACGAATCGAAGTCAAACGATCCGCTTCTGTTTTACAAACAGCAAGTCCAATTTTTCACTAATCAAGTGAAAAAACAATTTGTTGTAAGTTAACCGACGCTGTTAATCTTGACTAGTTTAGATTGATTTGGTGACAGTGCCCAAAAAGGGCGACAGATCAGACCCGACGAATTACAGGCCTATCGCTATCACCTCCCTTCTCTCCAAAGTCATGGAGCGTGTGATCAACACGCAGCTTTTGAGATACCTGGAGGATCACGAGTTGTTGAGCGACCGACAATATGGCTTCCGCCATAGTCGCTCAGCTGGTGACCTCCTTGTGTATCTCACGCACCGTTGGTCACTCGCCATCGAGAGTCAAGGTGAGGCTTTGGCAGTGTGCCTAGATGTGGCGAAGGCGTTCGATCGGGTCTGGCACAGGGGTCTTCTCACGAAGTTACCAGCATACGGGCTTCCCGAGGGATTATGCAAATGGGTCGCCAGCTTTTTGTCCAGCAGATGCATAAGAGCCGTCGTCGATGATAGCTGCTCCGATAGCATGGACATAAATGCCGGCGTCCCGCAAGGTTCTGTGCTGTCCCCAACACTGTTCCTTCTGCATATCAATGATATGCTGTCTATTGACGGCATTCATTGCTATGCGGACGACAGTACAGGGGACGCTCAATACACGGGCCGTGCAAATATCCCTCGTTCCGAGGTGGAGGAAAGCCGCGAACGGCTGGTGTCTGAAATCGAGAGTACACTAACTGATTGGGGTCGACTAAACCTAGTCCATTTCAACCCCACCAAGACTCAAGCCTGCGCGTTCACCGCTAAGAAAACCCCATGGTCTGTGGCTCCAAAATTCCAGAACACTTCCTTGAACATCAGTCAAAGCATCGGGATCCTTGGCGTCGACATCTCCAGCGACGTTATGTTCCGAAGTCATTTGGAGGAAAAGGTTAAGCTGGCATCCAAAAAGCTTGGAGTGCTCAACAGAGCGAGGCAGTACTTCGCATCGGGGCAAAGGCTGCAACTTTATAAGTCGCAGGTCCGGCCTCATATGGAGTACTGCTGTCATCTATGGGCGGGAGCTCCTGAGTACCAGCGTGGGCCTTTAGACTCGGTTCAGCGACGTGCCATCAGAATTGTTGACGATCCCGAGCTCACAAGCGGTTTAGAGGCACTCAGTCTGAGTAGAGACTTTGCCTCGTTATTTGTGTTCTACCGCTTGTACAACGGAGAGTGTTCTAAGGAATTATTCGACATGATGCCCACGGCTACCTTTCACCATCGCAACTCTCGCCATCGGCAGGGAGTCCATCCACACACATTGAAACCTGAATTGTTTCGAACTGTGCGGGCTAAAAGGAGTTTTCTTCCGCGAACGCTCGGACTGTGGAATGAGCTCCCTGCCGTGGTTTTTCCAATGGAGTACAGCATGGGGTTCTTCAAAAAGGGTGTGAAGAGGTTTCTTCAGGGTCGGCAACGCGCGATTGATACCCCTGGTGTTGCAAGCGTCCATAGGCTACGGTAACTGCTTACCATCAGGCAGGCCGTATGCTTGTTTGCCACCTAAGTGGTATAAAAAAAAAAAAAAAACTAATTTAACACGTCAACCCAACATCGTCTTGTGACTTATTGAGAATTATAATCATCTAAACATTGTTAAACTAATAGTGGAAACTCACGGTTAGAAGCTTTTGTATACCTTCTTGATAGAATAAAGTACCTACACTATGTTTTCCCCAAATATCTAATGCAACAAGAATGCGACATCGATGATGAACACGCGAGAATCGGTAGTTGGGTAGTAAAAATCAGCAAGTACGTTTGCCTACATAACATATGTTTTTGATAAAAAGTTATTTTTAGTTTTCCTCCAGCTGAACTGAACACTCATAGGAAATTTGTTTTCCTTCCAGTAAATTTGTTCAACGGTGTCTTTGCCATTATCATATAACATTACATTAACAATACTTGACAGTAAGAAAAGCAGAGATGAAACATATAAATAACTCTTGAGCACATTCAATTTGTGTTTAAACATTATAACAAAAAATAAACTTCTATCCCCCTTTCTCATAAAACGTTATTTGACTAATAAGCTGATTAAGTGGTCACCTAAATAACGTCAAATTGTTTCACAATGACAGCAAGGTGACTCTATTTATTTGACCATTTATTCAGTAGATTTAGTCAAAATAGGTGGCTTGGCCGTTTCACTACTACAAGAACTATTGAATAACAAAAAAGTAATGAACAGTGAATACATTTTTCATCTTACTCCCATGTGACGGTAGCGAAACGGCCAAGCCACCTATTTTGACTACGGTGTGTAGAGTTTGTGAAGTTAGGGCTTGTAGAGTAAGTGCATGTAGAGTTATAAGCTTGGCTCTACATGAGATCTGATAACTTTTTGACAGTACGAACCATGTCTTGGCGGCTACATTTTACATAAAAATGTTTTTGGTAGGATAATATTAACTATCAGGGGTTGACGTCACTAAGTACTTGGCGGTCGAGCGCATGCACAATTAGTAACAATTAATTGTCAATGACATTCTAAAACGAAAACACACATAATAAATATTACCTAAGTAGATACCTGATCGGGACGATGGGGCAGCCGACACAAAGATGTTGCTTCCAAAAGCTCCAGAGCCATGCTTGCTATTTCTGTAGCGTGTTTGTTACCTGAAGAATAATCTTTAAATTTACAGCTGCTGGGACTCACAATGATAGTTCGATTGATAAATAACTGAATCGGAACACCACTAATGGGCCCAATGACAATGTAGCTTAGAAAGCTTCACATACTATTTTGTGGGTATTCTTGTACCAAGACAACAGTGGTCGTAAATCTTATTCCAGGCTTATTGAAATTTTCATTCTCATGCTCGTTGTTTATTACTACTACGTACTACTACGTACTACTTGTACGTAGTATATTATTTACTCTATGCTACTACTACTTATACTTCACCTAAAATCTCATCTATACATATAAAATGCTTTGTCCTGAATGACTGACTGACAATCAACGCACAGCCTAAACCGCTGATCGTAGAGACATGAAACTTGGAGGGTGTGTTCTTTATATGACGTAGGCATCCGATAAGAAAGGATTTTCCGAAATTCAACCCCTAAGGTGGTGAAAAACGGGGTCAAAGTTTGTATGGGACAACGTGATTCCTTGATCCGATCTACTTCAAATTTTGCATAAACAGTCTTTAACAGAATTGATGGAAGACGTATTTCGTATTTTATTGAAACTCATCGCCTAACGGGGTCAAAAAGGGGTAGAATGTTATTTTAGGGGTGATTTGCATCGAAGTTGATATCAATACTCCTTAGTGCTTTTGATTTAAATATTCTTTTATATTTGACATTCCAATTTTAAAGAGTATTGCATTGCACCGTAGATCGAGAATTACAGGTAGACAGGTCAAGATACGTATATGTCAAAACGTGTATGTGTGAGCAAGACTAAGCGTATTTTTGTCCCTATCTCGCGTATAGGTTTTTATTGTTTGACCTCAGTTTGTGTATATGTATATGATATTTGTTGATGAGAGCAGTGAAACTCTAATTGTATGAAATTTGTGACTTTGTATCATCGTTGTCAGACGTCACGATTTTTTGCCCAAAATTGAATGTCCCGCGCGTGACAGCTTCAGTCCCCTTTTCATCATCATCATCGTTGGACGTAAAAGTGGAAAATTATAAAGACACCACTGCACAGAAATGGCACCAGCTTTCCCGTGACGCGTCTTACACAACAGTGGTGTTTAAGGAGAACTGCGCCAATGTGCGCTAAATGTCACTGTGACAAACAAAAACAAACTTTTAAGTCAACGCAATCAAAAGATATGCCGCATATTTTGACGCTCATAAGGGAATCAAAACCTATAGGGTACTTCCGGTTGACCTGAAATCATACAATTTGGCAAGAAGCAATTCTATGTAGTACAAGTAAAGGAAGAAATCCGAAAAGCGTTTTTCAGTTACATTGCAAAAAATTACCATAATACTATAAAAAAAAAAAAAATTAATGGCCTTGCGTTTGGCCACTGACCCGCCCATAAGGGACGAATACGAAGCCTAAGATGGAACACGCTTACCCAGAAGGAACCTATTCACTCTGGCCTTGAAAGTATCTAGGTTGTATGAGTCAGGAAACACAAACGCCGGAACGCATTATAAATGAGGATGCATAACGCTGTGTCCGTATTTTCGGTATGTCAACAACGTAGGTTGAAACTTTTCCCGGCGTCTTGTGGAAAATAACAATCGAAAAAGACGGGAAAATCTCCGAGAATCGATTACCGTGATTATTTTACTATTAACATAGATAGTACCTACAAGTTTCTACGGAACCCTCTGTATGTGAGTCCGACTCGCACTTGGCCTATTTTTTTTAGTATGTCCTGCTTTCGGCAATAGAATCCCGTTTTTTTTACTAAAGCGGTCACAAAATTCCGCTTTGACCGAAAATAAATCTGGCAACGCTGCTTTGTATATAGTTATTTTCAAAGGTATTGTTTAGTGTGTAGCGATGGTGAATTGTTGTGTAATTGGTTGTAAAAGCCGTAGTGAACGACATGAATCAAACATAACCTTTCATCGGTAAATCCTAAGTAATCGAGTATAGTCAATCAAAGGATTACTATACTCAAGTGTATTTTCTGTCAATATCATGCAAATTTTATAGATAATTTCGTCTAAATACGATAAAAATCCAAATATATATTATGTCGAACTATCGCTATACGCTGACAGCCTATCTACCTACAATTCTATATCTACGCATTGCACCAAGCTTTTACGTGAGTTCAACTTTTTTTGAAAAAAATCGGATTGAATTTTTAAACATTTTTGTCTGTCTGTTCCGGTTCATAGTTGATGTTATAAGAAGTAACTTAGCTACTTTTATTTTTGAAAACTAATTAGTGTTCCACGCAAAAAAAACAAACCGTACGCGGGTGAAACCGCGGGGGTCTGCTAGTCTATACATATAAAATGCTTTGTCCTGAATGACTGACTGAGAATCAACGCACAGCCTAAACCGCTGATCGTAGAGATTTGAAACTTGGAGGGTGTGTTCGTTGTATGACGTAGGCATCCGATAAGAAAGGATTTTCCGAAATTTTACCCCTAAGGGGGTGAAAAACGGGGGCAAAGTTTGTATGGAACCACGTGATTCCTTGGTCCGATCTACTTCAAATTTTGCATAAACATTCCTTAACAGAATTGATGGAAGACGTATTTCGTATTTTATTGAAACTCATCGCCTAACGGGGTCAAAAAGGGGTAGAAAGTTATTTTAGGGGGATTTGCATCGAAGTTGATATCAATACTCCTTAGTACTTTTGATTTAAATATTCTTTTATATTTGACGTTCCAATTTTAAAGAGTATTGCATTGCACCGTAGCGGAGAATTACAGGTAGACAGGCCAAAATACGTATATGTCACAACGTGTATGTGTGAGCAGGACTAAGCTATTTTTTTGTCCATATCTCGCGTATAGGTTTTTATTGTTTGATCTCAGTGTCGTTGAGGCCAAAAATGTTTGTGAATATGATATTTGTTGATGAGAACAGTGAAACCCTAATTGTATGTTATTTGTGACTTTATTGTCATTTGTAAGTAAATCAAAGGATTAGTACCTAACTCAAGTGTATTTTCTATCAATATCATGCAAATTATACGCTATACGCTAACGGCCTATCTACCTACAATTCTCTATCTACGCATTGCACGCAGCTTTTATGTGAGTTCAACATTTTTTAAATAAAATCGGATTGAGTTTTTAAATTTTTTGTCTGTTTTTTCCGGTTCATAGTTAACTAGCTGTCCCCCGCGGTTTCACCCGCGTCCCGGGATAAAAAGCCTATGTCCTTCTCCATACCATGGGCTATCTGCATACCAAATTTCATGATGATCCTTTGAGTAGTAGAGGCGTGAAGGCGTAACAAACAAATAAACAAACAAACTCACTTTCGCATTTATAATCTTCGTGAGGATGTTATAAGGAGTAACATAGCTACTTTTATTTATGAATAATAATTAGAGTTCCGCGCAAAAAAATTCAAACCGTACGCGGGTGAAACCGCGGGGGTCTGCTAGTCTCACTATAATAGAGATTCGAGTGAACAAACTCATTTCTTTGGTCTGGCAAATCCAACTACCCTGCTAATAGAATACATGCAAAAGTTTGTTTGTCACGTCTTGGCACCACAACGGCACAACCAATCGTAATGAAATTTAGCACGCAGGTAGACCATAATCTGGAATAACATACAGGATACTAATTCCCATCCTCAGAAGTATTTAAATCCCTCAGGGACACGGGTAAAACCGCGCGGCGAAAACTAGTAAGTGATAAAGTCAAAGATTATACAAACCATTTCTCACAGGTAGCCCTGAAGCCACCATGTACGAGTCTCCGATAGTCTCTATCTTGTACACGTCGTAGCATTCAATTCTTTCATCGAATATTTTATACACAGAGTTGAGAAAACTGATTACCTGGAAATAAACATATAAGATCAGATACTAACAGCTTGTTTCGTGGAGGCAAACATGAAAGGCTATTTTTTTATTCTAAATATGCACATGGCACAGATGGTAAGATATTAAATACTGGTGTCCACTACTGAAACTAACTGAGCCTAATCAAAAGGCAAAGCACACATTACTAAAGATTACAGGCAATGCGTGCCTCAACTGCGAAGTTTAATCTATCTATCTATACTATCATATAATAAATATATCTACTAGAATATACAGCGGTAAGGTTTTTATTGTTTGTTTAAACTGGCTAATAACTGGAACAACTCTGATTCAAACTGCTCCCAAACTGGTTTATCTCAGTGCGTTGACGTAATGGTTAGTGATAACGTAAATATAATGTTCTACAAAAATATTGTAAATCTAAAAAATGTCCTCGATAACATAATATGCCTACCTCTTATGTATACGACACAATAAGGTATTTAGTGACTAAAATTTATTGAAAATTTTAAGTTATTTTCAACACCCCCGCTCGTAAAGTGACATTTATTGCAAAATACAAGTCTGTTTTTTTGCTCGCAAATGTGTTGAAAAACGTCGTATGACACGCGTGTGCATGTTACACTCTCGGCTCACTTATTAGTTACTTAGTTTATGGTGTGCCCTCTGGCCTTATACAGTAACCTTATTGAGATTATGACCAAAATACTCACCTGATAGGGTGTCGATACAGCAGCAATTGCTGTAAAACCAACAATATCGCTGAAGTATACCGTTACCGAGGCGAAGTACTCTGCAGGTACCTGCAAGATTTAAGCAATTTTATACCTGCTCTATTAATTATAATTCAAAGCTGAACATGCCTTGATCATTTATTAATTAGATATTGCGTTCCATTAAGGTTTGGAGTTTACTGATCCCGTGGAGACTCCAAGATAGTGTTCAGTGATTATGGTGAAAAATATAAGTAGATAATAAATATATTACTATAATAATAATAAAATGTATTTTTCTGACCACAATATTGGATTATATAGCACGACTAGCAGACCCCCGCGGTTTCACCCGCGTACGGTTTGTTTTTTTCAGTAACCTTATTAGATACATACATTACAGGCAGAAAACAACTATTAGTATTGTTAGTAGGTATGTATGTTTGAATAAAATGTGTATGAGATTGTGATTGTAAGAGTGTGAGTAAAAGTCTGTGCATGTGTGTATGAGCATGTCTGTGTACATTTTATTTATTTATTGGAGCATAGTGAGTAATACTTCAGTTTCAAGATAACTTAAACCCTGGAGCCATTCAGTAACATTAACAATCCTTTTCCATGGTGCTTGGTAAGTTTATAAATGGATAACAACTTGTTTGTAATCTATCTATACATATAAAATGCTTTGTCCTGAATGACTGACTTACAATCAACGCACAGCCTAAACTGCTGATCGTAGAGACCTGAAACTTGGAGGGTGTGTTCTTTGTATGACGTAGGCATCCGATAAGAAAGGATTTTTCGAAATTCTACCCCTAATGGGGTGAAAAACGGGGGCAAAGTTTGTATGGGACAACGTGATTCCTTGGTCCGATCTACTTCAAATTTTGCATAAACATTCCTTAACAGAATTGATGGAAGACGTGTTTCGTATTTTATTGAAACTCATCGCCTAACGGGGTCAAAAAGTTATTTTAGGGGCGATTTGCATCGAAGTTGATATCAATACTCCTTAGTAGGTACTTTTGATTTAAATAACATTTTATTTTGACACACGTTTCAAAACTCAATCCGATTTTCACAGATTACAGAATAAGGCAGATGGAGCGCCCGGAATACGGGAGTGAGGCCAAAAAAGCAAATACAAATTGTAAAACACATACCTGCAGGGTTATTTAAAACGGTCGGATTCGTCATCGGAATCGGAATCGGAAACATCCGAGACGAGTTTCCGACATGATAAAATAGTAATAAAAATGTATATTTGCACATTAAAAGACAATCAAAACTATAAGAACATCAATATTTATTTAACATAGTATGATTTAAGTGTTACAAATAATACCTAAATTAAAATAATTATATTCTGCATGATAGGTTAAAGCGCCCATAAAATTTTAATTTCCGAATTCGAATAGTTTGACGTTTCTCGATGGAAATATCAATCCGATCCATCGAAAAGTTTCCGATAGCTTTCAGCTGGCGGAATTCATTCCGAATTTTATTTAATGTTAGTTTTTGACCATTATTTAATATAAACGCATTATTTAAACATATATCAAGGTTAGTTTGTACTAAACGAAGTGTGTTGTGCCGACTTGTGCCCCTATTTTAAGTAAATAATGAATGAGAAAGGTCTGCGGTAAAAGTAATACCTACATACTCAAACTTCGTAGGAACTAAAACATATTGGTCACTACTCAATACCGTTACTCATGTTGGATGCTAGATTCACTACCACTAAAAGATCTACGGAATCATAAAATATTTGTTTTATTATACTCTCCTTGAATGTACTGAAAAAAAGACATAGAGGGCGGGAACTTGCAAAGTGACGTTGCGATTTCGTTTTATTTTCAAAAATTCGTGTATTTTGAGTTCTATTGCATATTATCTGTGGTGTTTTATCCCATAAAGATCAATCCATGCGCACCAATGAAGGGAAATTAAATGAATTATGTGTATCGTGACTTCAAGTTGTCTCAAAAAGTCCGTGAGAAGTTTTAGTCTATTGACCACTATTTTACTAACATATGACGTTTATGGACTGTAACTTACAGTGCGTACTATATGAAAGTGATTTATTATGTGACTTGAACTTAGGTATGGTATAACTCAATTACGACTAGGCTGTATGGCTTAAACCTTTGCCTGACTTTTGCGAATATTATAAAAAACAATTACTTCGACCTATCAGTCAGTTTCCGAAGTTCGATAAAACTAGAAAACCATTTTTTTATGTTTATTAACACAATGTAAACCTAAAATCTAAAATATAAAAAATAACAAGTATCTGTCTTTATGCATTTGATATGAGTGTTTAAATGAGGCCTTTCAACAATGAAAATCCGTAATCATTGCGATTTTACTTTTATTTTTGTTTAGGTATACCATTTTCTACCATTATTAAAAACAAACTTTGTAAGCGCACTCCAACTTTCCGCGATCGGATCTTTTCGATGAAGGTTTCTGATTCCGCTTCCGATTCCGAATCCGACCGTTTTAAAATAACCCCGCTGGTATTCGCTTTTGAATTTGTATTTGCTTTGTTTAAAAAACTACAAATAAAGTATTTTGATTTGATTTGATTTGAAAAAAAAAAAACTTTATTTAACGAAAAACACTTTCGTTTAAATAAACTTTGTGGTTTTTTTGGCCTCTCGCGCGCTCTATCTGCCTTTTGTTCTGTAATCTGAGCCGATTTTATTCAAAAAACTTGGTGCAATGCCATACTCTTTAAAATTGGAATGTCAAATATAAAAGAATATTTAAATCGGATTAGAATTCGAAACTTAAATTCTTTTTTGTTATTGCATATTAGAATGAAAAACTTACCTTATGCCTTGATTTTCCTTGGAAATCTCTTAGGTTACCTACTTAGCGAATTTTTGCGATTTCTGTATAATTTGTTTGGAAGTTCATTTTCACTATTTCATTAGAATATTTTGAGTGTAGTTAATTTAATTTCTTTTTCATTTGTTGTTATAATAATTATACAGGTCGTTGTTTTGGTCAGCGACGAGCGACTCAGGGTCGATAATACAAATGATACTGGTGCTAAAAAAAATATAAAAAAAATACTTTATTTTTTTTTAATAATAAAAATAAAAAAAATAAAAAATTGAAAATCATGTAATAAGCTAAAGTGTAGACATAATACTCAACGGGAGTACGAGGGAGTAAAAGGGTGGGGCGATGGCGGCTTGCGCCTAGCTCTAGTCTGTGCACGTGCCTAGTAACCA
Organism: Polyploca ridens; assembly: GCA_951394255.1. Lineage (NCBI taxonomy): Eukaryota > Metazoa > Arthropoda > Insecta > Lepidoptera > Drepanidae > Polyploca > Polyploca ridens. The sequence goes on from OX596243.1 coordinate 13,820,677, forward strand.
TACTTTGCAGTAATTTTATTTCAAATTGAATAAGGTATTTCTCAACATATTTACAGTATTTAATGGAATTAAGTCCATTTTTGGGGAATATATATGTTGTACTACCGCTCCTGGGTCGCTTGTCGCCGACCAAAACAACACCCTGTATAAGATTCTTTGAGTTTTATTTGTTAGTGTATAATATTGGTTTTTAGTTTTAATAGTAAAAATATCCGTGTTTGATTTTTCGGGGTGATTGCATCGAAGTTGATAGCAATACTCCTTGGTGCTTTTGATTTAAATATGCTTCTATATTTGATATTCCAGTTTTAAAGAGTTTTGCATTGCACCAAGCTTTTATGTGAGTTCAATTTTTTTTTATAAAATCGGATTATTTTTAAACATTTCTTTCTGTCTGTCTGTTCCGGTTCATAGCTGATGTTATAAGGAATAACTTAGCTACATTTATTTTTGAAAAATACTTACCCCCTTATTCATTATCGCTTTTTAACTAAATCAGAGTAATAGTGTGCCCCGTCTCACTCTTTCGATCACCAAATGTCACGTTTCAGATAAAGACTTTTTTGATTTTGATAACTTTATTATGAATAAGGGGGTTAGTGTTCCGCGGAAAAAAAAACAAACCATCGCGGGTGAAACCGCGGGGGTCTGCTAGTATATTATATATGAGCCCACCCAACCCACCCATATAGGAAAATGAAGGTTGTGAGAATTTAGTTGAATATTTTGTTTGCAGGTAGACTACAGGATCAAAGCATCTTCTGTTATGGGTACTTGTAGGGCAGAAGGGTTGTGAAGATAGTGTTCAGTATGAACAGCATTTTGGCTTCTTTGTATAAGAGAGCTGTTGGATAACGGTATGGCAAGAAAGAGAATAGCTCTTACTCTGCTCAATAGCTGTTACCAAGATGTCCATACCATCACTGACTGGCCTAAGCAGAAGACCAGCGTTGTGGTGCAGATATGTGCTGCTAATTTTCAATTAATTGTGTGTAACCAATATAATATTCCTTTATGGTGGGCAAATAAAAAATATTTCTTATTATTCTTCTCTTTGAGTTGTTTCTAGGTCAATAATGCTGGTTTTTGAAGCACCTCCCCAGCTGGTGTATCGTACGTCAATAAAGATTGGATAAGTGACAGGTACACCGATTTTCTCAACTTTACATCCGCCACATGTCGCAGGTTAAACGTAAATGAACTTACGCAGTCTGCCATTCGGCGCGTGAATATGAGCCTGAAATTTTAGTGATCTATCGAGTATCACATCCAAGTATTTTATACTCTCTGTATTCTGAATCTCTCTGTTACATGCATCACAATGGTTTAGGACATTTATGAGTCATGAAAGAATACGGGGCCAAAGCGTGTATTGTATTTTTGTAGTATTTTTATAGAGAAGGACATAATTTATTGGTAGTTGGCATTTTGAAAATCCAAACGGTTTATTATTATATTTTACGCAAAAAATAGCAAGGAAGACATAGAGCATTATAGGTACACTTTTTTCGTGTCTTTTTGTAAACAGAAAATGATAATACTGTTTATTATAAGTGCTATAATTAACCACGATTCAAAATCAAAATCAAAATCAAAAAGTCATTTATTCAGTTTAGGCCCCATTAAGGCACTTATGAACGTTAAATTGGTACATACAGTTGAATTTACCACCGGTTCGGAATACACTTAAACTGAGAAGACTCCGGCAAGAAACTCAGCAAGGTTTAGAATACACAAGACTATTTTTATTTAAAATATGTTTTATTCGTACCTACCTGTTGGGTTTGCTTCAGTTGTTTAGCTACACTCGCTGGTAGCATCTGATACAAGAGTGAGTCACTGAGTTCTTTCTCGTACTCAAGTTCCCGTGCTTTTTCAGATAGATTCCTGGCATAAACCTGAAACAAGAGTGAAAAATCTTCTTTGATACAAGTCAACTAGGAAATATCCTATAATCCCTGCTACATCTACTACTTAAAGATGTTTGTTTCTCAATTAATGGATTTAGAGAATTTTGCATAGAGACGTTATTTTTATTATACCGGAGAATATCAATAAATAAGATATTAACATAATAATGCTGAATATAACCATTTAATTATGAAGACATATTATTGTAGACGTTTTAAATATTTTTTCATACAAAATTTGCACTTAATTTGATTACTTTTTTTTTACAAATTACTCACACTGATTATGGCTGGGGATCTAAAAAACTATTCAAATAGTCTGCAAAACAAATTGTTTAAAGGTACAGATAGCGCCAAACTTATAGTTCGCTCTGAACAAGGGCCGGTTCGCGTCATAGTCAAATTAACTGCGGAATAGACAACGATTTAACTTCAAAGTAATATATAATTTGGCGAGATTTGTAATAACTAGTCAAAAGGTAAGTACCTGTATTGTATTGACGGCGTTTCGTACAAGTGCGATGATGATTGGCGACACGACACACACTAAAATTAGTATGCCGGCACAAACCGCCTCACTGCGCCTTGCTTCTGTGAGACTCTCCGTCACACCATCTCTGAAAGCAACACATCATTTAAAGGAAAACGCATCGTGAATAGCCCTATGAACAAGATTTTCTATTAATACGCTTTTCTTGATGATTTGGACCAAGATAATGAGCACACAACGCCTAAAAAGGTACTGGCTCTCGAGAAGTGATCGAGAAAGTGATTTTAGTTTTTCAAATTGAGGGATGCCACCCAGGTGGGTACGAACCATAACTAACTGACTATGGCTATGATTTTGTCACGATGTTTTCCTACACCGAAAGTTCAAGCTCATTGATGTACCCACAAACTTAGCTACGGCAATCGACATCTCTACTCACTACCACCGAGCTATCATCGCTTGCTTGAAGATCTGGATTAAAATACAATGCTAAACAGGCCTTGAGGTGTTCAGTTGATTTGATGAGCATATTCATTAAAGAAACCTGCTTGACCTGATGTTTTCCCTGAGCTGCTTCTGTACAGCTCTCAACTTGTCCAGGAACGTCGCTGTCTGGTCAAAATACTCAATGGCATCGCTTACGCTGCCACTTTGATGTTTGTTGTCAACTATTTGCTGGTTCCTGTAACAGACAGATCACATTAGACAGACATAGCAATTAGTGATGTCTCATTGATGATAATACAAGTAGTACCCAATTAATATGACTTACCGATGTACCTGCGCAGAAGATACATTTTCAAAGCGCGTGAAATGCTGGTCGGCAGCTGCCGCCATGTTAGCGCGCATCGTGCGGAGGGGCGTGACTTGCGAGTGAGACGGAACTAACAGCTACAGTGTATTATGAACCTTATATTAGTGATCTAAGGTTGATTATAAGTTTTAAGCATTATTTCGTTAATATTCGGGGCCATACTTTCTTTTCTGTGCGAACGAAGATTCACGACGCGCCATATCAGTTGGGTACTACTGTACTAATATATTTATATGGATGTAGAGGCGTTGCTCGCACTCTATATTGGCAAACTTAAAACAAGGTAAATGCCCGGCAAGTCAGGCCGCGTTCGACGTTTGATATTTGATGTATAAATATCTGGACCGCAAACACAGTTAGGAATAAACTAATTGATTTTATTTTAAAAATGATTCAAAAACCACTTTACAATATTAAAATTAGTCATGCAGTTGTTACATACAGCCAATTACGGATTTAAATTCTATGGATTATACATGCATTCGCAGAGTGGAAGAGAAAAATAAATAAAATCAAATAGAAAAATAATTAAAATCAATATAAATACTAATGTACATTTATTTATAATATTCCACAAGAGAACGGAAATTGAGTTATACGTGACTATAGTCGCGTAGGTTCTAGATGTACTTGGCACACTAGAGCCACCTATGTGACTAACACCTTTAGAACGGAAACAACAAATCTCAAAAAATTATCATAAATGAGTCATAAATGAATCATAAAATTACATACAACAACTTTATTCATCTTTGTTTATTTAAAAACCCGACATATTCGGATGGGAACAGAACAAATTTTGCCGAATCAATCGGATTTTTAATACAGAAAGATGAATGAATTTGTTTGAAGTCATTTTATGAATATAACTTTTTTTTTTTAATTTATCGTTTTCGTTCTAAAGTTGTGAGTCTTTATGAAAATAATTTTAGACATCATCCTTTACCATTGTTACGGAAACATCTTATAGTGCCTACTAACGGTGAGGCTGTAGTCAAACGCCTATCAAACGCAAAAACGAACATAAATACGATACTAAAAATCTTCAATTACATTATTATGCTTCGATATGTCTCATTTTTATTGAAGCGCAATAAAATCACTTGTTATTTTTACATTTGAGACAATTTCCATTTAATGGTCGTAAATGGCGATCGTTATGATAATGAATGTGATATTTATTACAGTATTTAATGCCGAAGATAAAATTACACAAGCCACATTTACAAAACACAATTACAAAAGCTACGTTGCATTCGTCATAATATTTCTTTGTTATAGTATATGACTCAATTTGCATGGTAATGTACATAATTTTTTTAGTTTTATCATTCTCTTATTTTTTTTTATTAGAAACCTCTATATCATTCTTGAAGACCTATCCATAGATAGGACCCCACACGTATGTGTTTTATGAAAAAAATAATTGAGTTTCAGTTCTAAGTATGGGGAACCCCCAAACAGACAGACAGACAGACAGACATGACGAACCTATAAGGGTTCCGTTTCTTGCCATTTGGCTACGGAACCCTAAAAAAGATAGCTTGAACTCTGCGACAGTTGTTTGAGTTATATGAAAATTAACCTTATGGCTTTAGCCTAAGGTTTATCTATATCATCATAAAATCAACCACAGATTAAACAGGTAAACCTTATTGTAAAGCTATAAGGTTAATTTTCATATGACTCAAACAAATGTCGCAGGTACCAAGCTATATTTTACAAACCATAAAATTTGTATGGAGGAGTGCTTAATGATAAAATGTATATTTAATTGTTAAAAAATAAATAACGGTCGATTTTCGACCACTGAGGGACCGCTAGTTTATATAGAAAGAGAATTCAAACTGCAGAAAATTTAAATTTCGTATACAGGGAGGGATCGAGGAAGAAACCGCAGGCCAGAAAGCTATTGTTAAATATAGGTATGGTACCTACATATGATATTAATCACTTCTTATTTGTGGTTTTATAGTATACATTAGTCACATTTGTTTTTTTATTTAGTATGCATTCCATTACTATTAGGGCATGTTTGTAATCAGGTAATTACTTTCAATTCAGCTTGTATAAACTTAATCCAACTAATAAGAATTATAGATTTTTTCGAATTTGTAATTTTTGTGGCTTTTAATCCAGAAACATCACAGAAATCTATAGCTAGTATAATAAAGCGACGAGTTTGTTTGTTTTTAGGGTCCGTGCCTCAAGAGGAAAAAAGGAACCCTAACAGGATCACTCGTGTGTCTGTCTGTCAGTCCGTCTGAGACAGCTGATTATTATTATTAATTATGAATTTCTGTGACCTAAACATAGACGACAGTCGTCTATGTTTACACAGAAACAGTGATCACAGAAATTATATACAGAGAAGAAAGGTTCTCGAGTGGCGACCGCGTACTGGAAAGCGCCGAGCGGGACGACCTCCCACCAGGTGGACCTGGTCAGAGTCGCTGGGCGCCGTTGGATGCAACTGATGCAAGCGGCCCAGAACCGTTCGAAGTGGAAATCAATTTGGAGGCCTATGTTCAGCAGTGGACATCCATGGGCTGATATGATGAAACATAGACGTGTATCGTAAATAAATGAATATGAAATATGGGCATCACTTTTTGGGGAAAAAATTAAATTATAAAATAAGTTTTGCAAACTGTAACGTGTGACATATCAAATGAATGGGCTTGTTAAGGGCCTAAATTTTTTTCTCGATGTACATTGTCCATTCCCCTTTTATCTTTGAAACTAGTGAGCCTACAATTATGAAAAAAACAAGAAAATAGTATTTCTTATAGTAGGTATAGTCTTATAGATTACAGGAAAACATATAAGAATCTATGGTCTTCAAAAAATATGGTAAATCTGTCAATAATGCGCGTCCAAACTTACATTTTCAGTTGAAAATATGAACATATTTTTTAACAACAATATTAATTTTACGGAATCCTCTCCACGCGAGTCTGATTTTTTGTTTGAACGCGCTAATTTCTGTAAATATCAGTCCGATTCTAAAAATTATTTCACGTATAGGAAGCAGCATTGTCCCCGAGTGCTATATACCTATAGGCTACTTTTTGTTCCGGGAACGCAGGAGCAACCGCGGAGACAGCTAATACATACGAGTCAACGTTGTTCTACTTACTTTTTCTCTAACTCTTGATATTCTGGACTGTCCTCTTTTATATCCTTATGTAGTGGTATGAGAGAAGGCACTAAGTTCAGTGTGTTGTCCAAAAGGTCCCGTCCCAATACCATATGAGCTATGTATCTGAAATTATATTTTTAAGATATCACTATGTAAGTAATTAAAATGTATCCACTATATTGTAATTATTGGTTGTACTGGGAGGCTAAAAGGAAGCCAAAGCAATATTGCTAACGGAATTCATTAATTCGAATTCTCAACAATTCCTACGTAATTCCAATATGTATAATAGTCACTCATAATATACAATTAAATTCATTAAAAGATTCGGAATTGATAAATTGCATAAGAACTGCTGTAAATTCGAAAAAATGTATTCCATTAGCAATATTGCTTTAGCATCCTTTTTAGAGGGCCTGTACTGTACTGTAATATTACAGACAGTTTTATACTCTTCAGCATATCAATTAAAATTAGTAAATGTAATTCCAGTAGGAGAGAGTTAAAAGAGATTTTATAATATAATCTTATAATAATAGTGACTTTAAGGAGACCGTCTTCTTTATATAATTTTAAAAAGAGATTATTCAACCTTTTAAATAGATCTATAAACATAAATTTTCAATTTTGCTAAGGGTTTTGGAACTTCAAAGAAATTACCGTTCATAAGCTTTTGGCTGCAAATATCCCCAAGCGAAGTAGTTGATCCCCAGTACCGATGCTATGCCCTTGCACTCGATGCTCCTTAGCAAATTTTTGAATCCCACAAGGTATCTGTAAACAGAAATAGATTTCAATGTATAGAATATCTACCGGGGAAAAGACTTGCTATAAAGCGATAGACACGTAGGATACAACTAACAAATACTAATGTCTTATTTTTAGGGTTCCGTACCTTAGAAGAAAAAAAAACGGGACCTTACAGGATCACTTTGTCTAAACTATTTATACAAGTTCTCATAACTCGTACTAGAAACGCGATAGTTACCTACGTTTATTCTCTCCAAACATTACGCTCGAATTTCGGAGATGAGGGGGAAGGGTATTTATTTTTTTCATTTTTCATCATAAGTCAAAATTACGCAACATAAACCAAAATAAAATCCTGTTTTGTAATTATATAATGAAGCCCATTCATATTATACCCCATTCGAACTTGTAATCAAACCCCTTTTGCAACAAAATTATTTTTCAAAATGTTTCATTTGCAAATATGTTTGTGTAAGCAATCTATACTACTAAGCGGAAGAGTTTTTTTTGTTTGTTTGTTTAAACGGGCTAATCTCTGGAACTACCAGTCGGATTCGAAAAATTCTTTCACTAATAGGAAGCTACATTATCCCCGAGTATTATAGGCTACTTTATATCCCGGGAACACGAGTGAAACCGCGCGGAACAGCTAGTATTTAATACTATTCCAAATTTCAAATCTATCTATACTACTATAATAAAGCGGAAGAGTTTTTTGTTTGTTTGTTTATTTGTTTAAACGGGCTAATCTCTGGAACTACCAGTCGGATTCGAAAAATTCTTTCACTAATAGGAAGCTACATTATTCCCGAGTATTATAGGGTACTTTATATCCCGGGAACGCGAGTGTAACCGCGCGGAACAGCTAGTATTTAATACTATTCCAAATTTCAAATCAATAGTGGTTGCTGAAATAAACCGCTGTGATAGACGGACAGACAGACGGATGGAGTGGCACCATAAGGTTTCCTTTACGGTTCAGAACCCTAAAAAGCAGTTTTAATTTTAGTTGTGTCAATGACAATGAAAAATTACGACAAAAAGCATTTGTTTTGTTTAGATGCGTCATACGTGCCATCGCTACGCTCATAGATAGATTCTAATTAAATTGCATGCGTGTCAAACCATAAAATGAGGTTAAAATCAAACGACAAACAAGAAAATTCGATTAACCATTTAAGATATAAGATGAGAATGACGCAATATGAAAATAATCGCGTCACGGGAAACTAGGTCGGGAGTTAATAACTATAATACAAAATATGTCGTTATCCTTCCTCGGAAATTATTCGATAAAAGGGGAGCGGATCTGATGGTACCTGTTGATATTGATTCTGTTAAATATTTACAAAGAATTAACAAAATATTTATTTACAACAAAATATGTTTGAAGCGATGATATCTCCGTGGTAGTGATGTCGGATGGGGAGACCAAGGTCCCGGGTTGGAATTTTACAATGAGCTTGAGCTTTTGGTAAAGTAAAACATGGTGAGGAACCATAGCGCGGTGGTATGGTACTTTGTAGTATCCAACTGGTTGACTACCACCCTCAATTTGAAAATCTGTCGCCAAGTACCTACCGATGTGTTCCAACAGTTGCACTTGAGAGCCAAGTCCTTCTAGGCTTTGTGTGCGTAAACAACACCCTGTATACAGTAAAAAAAATATACAAATTATAATCTATATAGGGTGACTGGTCATAAGTAAACGATACTTAGACACATGATTGTACTCATGATAACAAACAACTTTCCCAAAGAAACAAATAGTTATAAAAGCTGATGGTGTATTCTTATTCTTGTTAGGTACTTAATATTATGGGCTCATGTGCTAAGTAAATAAAAAAAATGTTTCTTTGGGTAAGTTTTTTGTTATCATGAGTACAATCATGTACTAATTAGCAGTCTATAAAATCTCGCAAGTGCATTGCTCCAAATTTTACAGCAGAAGAATATTTTCCTTATGGTAGACACTTTTAGGTAAACTACATATGCAAACATTTATCTTCAGAATAATTGAGTTGTTATACACATAAAAAACCCATCGCATATTTTACTCGGCTTCCTACAAAAAATTTCACCTTACGGTTTATCCTTTCCTGTAAAATTTGTAGTGATAATTTTGCGAGCATTTCATAGCCCACCGACGATATAGAAAATTCCTCGAGTCTGCCGCTGCTTCAGATTAATTCTTAATTTCAATAAATTCAATGTATCTTTTTTGGATAGGCCGTTTAACCACAGCCACCCTGGTAAGTGATGTATGGGATTTTAAGCATACAATGCCTAGAAATGAACTGACTCAACTCTAGTGAAACACACCGGTAGGTACCGTGTTTGGATGCAGAATTTAATTATGGATGGTAGCCACCAAAGAGGGTTCTGTAATGTACCCTATGACCATGCTGTGGTGTCCTCACGGTATTTTTCTTCACCGATAACTCATGCTTATTGTAAGATAGTTACTACCAATGAGCTATCATCACCTTCAGTAGTTTTCTTTCGTAATATCTATCACCAATGTTCTGCTATTAATAAGAAATGAATACTTGCCTCCAGATTGTGCTGCTGTCAGTGTCTTTAATTTCTTTGGTAAGGTGATTGAGAAGAGCAGCATTGGTATTTGTGTACCATTCAACTGCTTCTGCCATAGATGTTCCCGCGTTGATGCTGGCTCTGTTAATATAATTATTAATGTTCTTTATTTATTGATGTGTGTATTTGGCTTTCCCTGTTTTTAATTATGTTCCTGTATTAGCTAGCTGGAGGTAGATTTTCCAGAAACCAAAAGGTATAATAAACTAACATTTGCATTTATTATATTAGTATTATCCTCAGCCACATCATCTCTAACCGTGATATGATTTTGGACGGACACAAGTAGGTATATCACATGGAATATCACTTCAGGCGTCTAACACCGAATAACGTCACATTGTTCCACAATTATAGAAGGTGGTCGAAAAATACATAACCACTTACATTTTTAGTTTATTAGTAACTAAAACTTTATTGGTTACAGATCGTCCAAATTATGATAATATTCACATTAAACGACAATATTTCACTTCATAGTAAATTCCGTTCCCATACCCATAATATGGTAAATTCGAACTGGCTATCAAATTCTACTGCTCGCTACTCGCTGGTTATCAGTTAATGTGATTAAATATTTTCCTGTTAAACCCACACATGATATTATTACCAACATTGTAGGAATCTATATCGCAAAAAAATATGTTATTGTGTGGGATCAAAAGTTACCTACATGTTCTTGTAAATAATTATTTTCATACATGATATTTTCACACTGATTAATGTTTATTCCGATTATTAATTGACAGGCAGTCAAAACATAGTAGGGGCTTAGTAAGAGTAAGAGCATAGAGTAAATAATATACTACTATAAGAGATTTTCAATTTGATGATGGTACCCAGTCAGGCGGCCGCAGGGCCAATTTGTCATTTCACATAATAATAATTATTGTTATTATTATTATTATTTTAATAACCTTACTGGTGTTACGTCCTTCTTTGATATCCGATGTCAAAAAAGGGCAGAAAATACAGAAAGACAAGTAAGGGCTTGTAGACTTAGGGCATGTAGAGTTGTACTTAGCTCTACACGGAAAAATTTTTTTTTAGATTTCTTCCTGTCAAGAATTTCTCTGTTTTGAATTGTTCTCTTAATAATATTATTTGCACAGAAAAGTTTGTGACTTTCAATCAAAAATATCGTCTTGTTTCAAATTATTTCGTTTTCTGGATTAAAGTAAACAAAAATTTAACAAAATGTCACAAACAAAGAAAATACAATACTTTCAATTCAAACAAATGAAATAATTTCTAAGTAAGATACATTGATTTTTAATTCAACACATACAAAGAGTTCTTTCAAGAATTTTGCTCGTCTTAAAATAATAATAATAATTTCTTCATTTAAAATTTCCACCATTTAAGTCTAGTTAATACAAGATAAAAACTTAAGCTAAAAATAATAATAATAAAGTATTTTAGTCTGGGATAAGATGGCGCTGATCAGTATGAGTCTTATTTCGAGTCTCCGCGGAATAAGGACCCGATTCGCAAGCTATACTAACAAACTTTATGGTGATGCGAGAGCGGTTTAGAGGACTGTATTTAACGGGTGCCCAAAGTATAAGGCAGGGCTGGCTGGCACCTCCTAGGTGAACCGGAACAAATACCTAAATTATTCCTCAAATGCAGTAAGGAGAAAAGATAGGAGAGAGCGGGAAAGGACTTACTCCGATCGCGGCCTGTTAATGCCCGTTTTCACCAACATCCCCTAAGCTATCACCTACGTATGGGATCCTTTGCCTAAAAGCTCCCCTAAATTAGCCCCTAAATAAAATTTCGTTTCACCATCATTTTTAACATCTAAGTAGCGGACACTTAACTATGTGACGTTTTGTTTTCGATACTGATTCATCTTTGAACTTATCGATACGTTGAAACATGATCGTTTTTTATGAAATTCTCTAAAGTATACACTTATATGGGCACATTTATGAATACATTTTATTTTGATAGCAATATTTAATGTTATTTCTTTAATATTTTTAATTTATTTCATGTTTTCTTTCATATTTACTCTTTGTGTACATTACAAAACCTCACGTATTATCTGAGGTCATATTTGTAATTTGACACTTCTTTCTTTCGTGAGATTTTGGTGAGATTACTTAGATGGTAGTTTTGTTTTGCGTTAATTCATTAACATTATTGCTGAAGAGAATGCTTTAATAATGTAATGTTTTTTAAAAATTGATTGATTATTTGATTTATATTTTATTATTATTATTGTGATTATTTATGTATGTATTTTATAAGAGTTAGTGTTATTTTGATGGCAATATCTGTAACCTGATTAAATATGGATTAAATCAATTTATTATTAATAACTAAATCTAGAGGTTAATTAGTCAATCTTGTTATGTTCGGTATCTATAATAAAATGACAGAAAAGAGTACAGTTTAACAATGAATGAGATGGACATAAGTTGGTGAAATTGGTGTATGTCTACAGAAACATTATTTGAAATAAAAGAACAGATGGTACCACCAATCAAGCCAAGAACGAAGCTTGGATACGAAGTCTGTACCTATCCAATATTATTCAACGGGAAACAGATACCTAATAAAAATAATATTGTAAAAAAAATATTCGTATTTGTTTATAGGGTTAGGTTTCTTATAATATTATTTTTGATTTTATTTAAATTTTAATTTTAATTTTTAATGATACTTTTTATTTACATGTTATAAAAAATATAGTTTTAAGATACATTAAAACCACAGATTACAGAATAGTAATTTGTAATCTGTGATTAAAACTATATTTTTTATAACATGTAAATAAAAAGTATCATAATAATATATCATTTATTGCCATATAAAAACAAAAGAACATTTTATAATGAATAACTAGGTAGGTTCATTTACATATTACAACTATTGAAGTAATTTGGTCGTCTACGATATATTTTTGATCTACGGCTGTTATTTACGTCGAATGTAGTAGAAACAATTTCTAAATTTTCAAAAAATTCATATAAATTACTATCCGACTTTGTTGATTGAGAGATCACTTACGTATGTGCCAGTTTAAGAGGCCGAATTTCGGCCACCCAAATTTAGGGGACCTTTTATGGTTTAGGTGACCCCTAATTCCCCTCCCCTCCCCCCCCCCCCCCAGCGCGGATATTGAGACGATCAGACGTGTTTGTGGCTAAATCTATATTAATTCTTAAAATAAAATAAAATTTCAAATTTTGCATTATATTGACGTGAAATATAAGGAGTGCTTAGACCCAAGGAGGTGTCTTCTAACTGTGCGAGCGAGAACCGCCCGGCTGTGACAGTGACAAGTGTATAAATATCATTTCTCCCTATACGCGTTGACACCCTGTGGAGCAGTGTGACCAATCCTAGCCGGTGTTACTACTACCTGCACTCGAGGCCACTCCTCTCAACATGCGCTTGCGCATACTCAGCTATACCTGTGGCTGTACTTACTGCTAGCATCCGCCGTCTGCCGTCGGTCGGAACATTTAGGCCTACATTGACAGCGAGTTCTCTGAAAAAATGTCCCTCCAACGTTCACCTCTGAAATCTGTACCTCAGAAAAATACGCCACCGGTTATGCACTATGGGTCAGATTCAGCATTAAATTCTGCGACAAACTCCGAAAAATCTGATCCCACAAAGAACATTAATATGAAGCGCTCAAAACGTACAATTAGAGACTGCCCACAATCTTCTTTGGACTGCAACGAGATTAAAACAATGTTTTCCCAGTTACAGTCGCAACAAGATGAGAAATTTGAAACCTTAATTATTGCCATGGCTACTATTATTAATCAAAATCAGGAAATCAAAACATCTGTTGAGCTTATGAATAAACAATATGACGACTTATTGATGAAAGTGGATAGCTTAGAGATGGAGAACAGTGAGCAAAAGAAACAGGTTGCAATGTTGGAAAACAAGTTGGAAATGCTGGAAAAACACACCCGAAGCTCCTCCGAAGAAATTCGAAACATTCCAAACCAAGGAAATGAAAACAAACAAATAATTACAAATATTGTTAAGGACATCGGAGTGGCACTGGGATTGGAGGCCCCGCTTCAGGAGACTGAAGTGAGAGACATACATAGCACTAATTCGGAAATCATAGTGGTTGATTTTACTCGTACAACTAGGAAAGAAGATTTTATTTCTCAGTACAGAAAATTATCCAAAACTAGTCGCGAAAACAGATTAATCTACCCGGACCTTCACAGACAATAGCTCGTCGAATCTTCTACGTCGCCCGTGAACACGTAAGAAATAAAACCATCCTGGCTGCGTGGACATCCTACGGGAAGGTATACGTGAAAAAGGAGGAGGGGACGGTTCCAATACGCGTTGATGAAGAAATCGACTTGATCAAGATTATCAAGTGACTAGGCTTAGTATCGCACGATGTTTTTTCCTTCATAAAATACCGAACTCTTTTAATGTTATTTTTAATTCTAACTTGTTTCACTGATATACCTACACAAATTTATTGTTTCTTTTTCTTTACCGTAACTGATTACATATATACACACACACATCATCAACACTTTTCAAAAAAATACATATTATTATCCCCAATTCAGCATTGCGTGTAACAAGTAGTGATATCCTTAAGAGGAAAGGATGGCTGCAAGAAATTTGAAAAATAGGTATTTAACAAATCTATTGCTGTCGCGCTGTTGCTGGGATATAAATGTATGAGGGACGATAGAGACAACTGCAGCTTGGATCGATTATACCTATTTAAAATACACGAAATCGCTATTTCGTAATCCCCAGTTTCCTCCTCTAATACTGGATCGATTATAATTTTTTTTTCAAGAATATTAATAAGACGGACTTTGGCTATGTCTGTCGGTTTTCCTTTATTTTTTATATTCCTCAAATTTGTTTGCTGGACGTCTGATAAGGGCAGTAAAAATGGTCAGTATTTGTGATTTTAGATGGCTCCTAATTCTTATAATAATTAATTTATGGAGAAAAACACAACCGAGGGACATACAGTGGTACCTACTGATTGCATGGTAAAATAATCATTGCTCTAGTGTCATTATCCAGAGAGGAAACTGAGGATTACGTTTGTATGGAACAAACGCCACCAGTTTTACGTTTCCTCTTAAGTTTCCTGATAATACGTTGCTTAATCAATCTATATCGCCCATATATCATCGCCAGTGCTGCAAACCCTAACATGCAAAAAAGAAGTATATTTATGCCAAAAATCCAGGAGACAGGATGAAAAAGAAGGAGAAATAAAAAAATACCCTTTTTGCTGTATGTAAATTAATAGGGTTTTTTATATTATACCTTAGTTTTAATTTCAACAAGCAAATCCTTTTTATTAGGATTTATTTTTACCAGTGTATCGAGGCTCTGTCAGTAATAAAATCGTCGGTTTCGATAAGACATACAAATGTTTCAGTAAAAGGTGGTAATCGTACTTGACGGGACGGGCAACACTGTAGTGAACTTGTCAAAAGTTTGTCTCCTGTATTTTAATTAATTTATAATTCTAATTTTAGTAAAATACATTATATTTCATTGTAATTAAATAGTATTTATGATTAATGTTCCTGAAAAATAAAAACATAAAGTGTCTTTACGAAAAATAACGAAAATCAGCTGTGATATTCACCGGCGAAGTGACAGCCAACGGAAGGAATTTGAAAACCAACAATAAACCTGGGGAGTATTGTGATAATAAGCCTTATTTTATACTTATAATATCAATAGTAGCTAAATCTTTTGAATCGGAATCATATCTTTATGATTCCTTGTCAATTTGAGTTACTTATATCATACAGATGCAAATGCATCAGCAGGGATTATCACAACTTATTTTGTCTGCCAAATTGTGTTAAGAGTTAAAAACTTAACATACTGAACACTGCAGTATCCTTGATGATATATAAACTCAATATTTTGGCAATCCCCTCACTTTAAACTTTTCATTTTAATGTTTAACATTTATGGCATTCCATTAGACACCCAATCCCAAGTAGTACTTATTACAGTAATCTTGAAAGAGAAACACTAAATTAAACATTATAATTTATTATATAGATATACCAAGTTCACAAAAACATAAGTAATACTAATAATTAAATATTTACACAATCCTTAGTAGTACCTCATCTTGTATTATTTGTGAATAATTCTCTTAATTACAACTCAATTTACTGTATAGACTGTGGTGTAGGTTCTCAAATATTAATCCTTATCTTCCCACTTGCTTAAACCGTCCTGTGTGTATTCCAGGTCCACTTCAATTAAAATGACAACTCGCAGAGCCACCGCTCGTGACATGGAGGAAAAACTTAAGAAGACCTTGCAAGAACTCAAGGTCTCCCAGGATGACTGCACTAAGTTGCTGCAGGAGCGAGAGGAAAGTGAGGAGGAAATTAAGAAAATCATAGACAAAAATAGTCAGTTGAAAAGTGAAATGGCTGAACTTCACCAACATTGTACGGAGGCTAATGATCGCCAAAGTAAATTGCAGGAAAAATTATTACAGTTCCAAGAATGTAGTGACAATCATGAAATGGCCTTGACTCGCATTTCTGAACTTGAACTCAGCTTGAGCCGGGCCAATGGCATTATAACTAAGTATGAACTTGAGAAAAGTTGTCATCAGGAAAAAAGTACACTTAGCCTATTTGATGAACTTGTTGTGAGTTGTCCTGGTCATTTACCTACTTCTAGGCTTATTGAGACCATTGATTTGACAAATGATGTATCAACCACTAATGAACCGATTTTGATGAATAGTCATAATAGAATCAAAAAGTACATCAAAATAAATAAATTCATTACCAAAACCAGGAAACTCATAAAATGTAAAGAAAGTTTCTGTAAAAATATAAAACTTAGGAAAGAACGTGTAGGACTAATTACTCAATTAAAAACATGTAATAGTAGTTTGCAAAATATGAGGTTATTATATGACACTGACATGCTGCAGTTACAAACAGATCTGAAGCACAAAGAGGATTTAATTAATGGTTTAGCATGCAGATATAACAGTGCTAAGAAAGAGATCAGCGAGCACATAGTTGCAGTCACAAAACTGGTGGACATGTGCAAAAATCATGAAGAACGGTTTGATTCCCTAACATTGAAAAAGATATGTAATTGTCATGTTACTAATCCATTACCATGTGTTGATCTCTCTTCTCCGGGCGCTCCGAGTGATCCGGGCGCTCCGAGTGCTCCGGGCGTTCCGGGTGCTCCGGGCACTCCGTGTGCTCCTGGCGCTCCGAGTGCTCTGGACACTCCGAGTGCTCCGGGCGCTCCGAGTGTTCCGGGTGCTCCGGGAGTTCCGAGTGCTCCGGGCGTTCCGAGTGCTCCGGGCGCTCCGTGTGCTCTGAGTGCTCTGGACGCTCCGAGTGCTCCGGGTGCTCCGAGTGCTCCGGGCGCTCCGGGCGTTCCGAGTGCTCCGGGCGTTCCGAGTGCTCCGGGCGCTCCGTGTGCTCTTGACGCTCCGAGTGCTCCGGGTGCTCCGAGTGCTCCGGGTGCTCCGGGCGTTCCGAGTGCTCCGGGCGTTCCGAGTGCTCCGGGCGCTCCGTGTGCTCCTGGCGCTCCGAGTGCTCTGGACGCTCCGAGTGCTCCGGGCGCTCCGAGTGTTCCGGGTGCTCCGGGCGTTCCGAGTGCTCCGGGCGTTCCGAGTGCTCCGGGCGCTCCGTGTGCTCTGAGTGCTCTGGACGCTCCGAGTGCTCCGGGTGCTCCGAGTGCTCCGGGCGCTCCGGGTGCTCCGGGCGTTCCGAGTGCTCCGGGCGTTCCGAGTGCTCCGGGCGCTCCGTGTGCTTCGAGTGCTCTGGACGCTCCGAGTGCTCCGGGCGCTCCGAGTGCTCCGAGTGTTCCGGGTGCTCCGGGTGCTCCGGGCGCTCCGAGTGCTCCGGGCGCTCCGGGTGCTCCAAGCACTGAACCACATGTCAGTGTCAATATTTCTGTGGGGAGCTCTGAGGCATCAATCATGAAAACTGTTGTGTTTTCTGACCACATTGGGGTCAATTTTGGACCAATTTTAAATAATCGTGTGGATCAGCCAGTTATTAATTATTGTATGCCGGGAGCTTCCTATACTGATATAATGAATAAAATTGTAAGTACTAAGTTTGACAAACAAACCACTGTTGTGATACTTATAGGAAATGGTTTGAACGTGAAATTCAAAGAATTAATTAATAGTTTTGAAACATTCCTCAAACTAAAGGTGATGAATGTTTTTCTATGTGCTTTGCCATACTCCGTCAACTATACGGATAAACAAAATAGGTATATATTGTTTTTGAACAATTTTATATATAGTTTGACATGTCGTCATAGTGACGTTTTTTCTTACTTCGACACTAATACATTTGTTAGTGGACTAAAATTTACTGGGGACTCATTGTTTATGCCCAAAAAATGTAAAAACTTGATTGCTACACTGATAGCTTACAATATTAACACGGTTATAGCTAATATAACTAAATGTAGCCTTAGTGACAAAACGGTATTGTCTAGTAGTACTAATAATACTGTGATTAGTTGTTTAAACTTGTAACTCCGACAACAGAGAAGCATACTCATGGCATTACTTTACTACATCAGAATATTAATCGCTTCTCTGGCAAAATACTTGACGTTGAATTATTATGTGATGAAATCAGAATCGATATATTATGTTTTACAGAAACGTGGCTAAAACCAGACAGAATGCTTTTTAATGTAAATAACTTCACTGTTGCCAGTGCGTACAACAGAGTGACTGCTCAGGGTGGCGGCACCCTCATTTTGCTAAATAGTAATATTAAATATAAGAATCGTACTGATATTACTTGTCATTCTGTGGAACGCGTATGCGAGGTGGCATGTGCAGAGATTGAAAGCTCCATTATTTTATGTGTGTATAGACCTCCTGCGTCAAATTTTACTTTGTTTTGTTCCATAATGGAACAAATACTTAGTAAATTATCAAAGTGTAATAAGTCAGTAATTATTTGTGGTGATTTTAATATTGACATCCTAATACCCTCATTAGATAGAAATAACTTTATTACGTTATTTAAATCATTTAATATGTCTCATCTATTTAATGAGCCCACGAGAGTGACGGCTACTACTTCCTCTTGTATTGATAACATAATAACCAACAGTAACGTTTTAGAGAAGTCAATAATAAGTGGCGTCCGTTCGGATCATTTGGCCCAATTAGTAAAGTTTCCGTATAAAAAACTTAGTTCATCCGTAACGAAAACATTTAGGTCAGTTAATAAAACGAGATTAAATAATTTCAGCGTCAATATAGATTATAAAATTAGTAACACTACATATAATTCTGATGATCCAAATGTAAACTATGGAAAAATATTTAAAGATATTTGCAACGAATTTAATGTATCTTGTCCAATCAAAACTAAGAAGGTAAATAATAATAAACTTCAATTCTGTAACTGGGCAACTAAAGGAATCAGGAAGAGTAGGGATAACATGTATGATCTTTACCATCAGAGATCTTACAATAGTAATGAAAACTTTCATATATATGTTAGAAACTACTCCAAGATATTTAAACAGGTTTGTATTCGAGCAAAGGCCATCTACATAGGCAATAGGGTAAATAGTTCTAATAATAAAATTAAAACAGTGTGGCAGATTATTAATACAGAGACTGGTAAAAATAAAATCAAAGATAATACTTTTTCTCTTAAAATTAATGATAAATTAATCTCAGGTAAATTAGAAGTAGCATCTGCTTTTGAAACTTTTTTCTCAAATATACCTATGGAGGCTACTAAAAATCTTGCTTCGTCTTCCACGTTAGCAGAATCGATTTTACAGAATAATTTTCAACAAAACATTCCAGACTTCGCATTCACCCAGGTTAATGACTATGACATTATCACGGCTTTTAAGTCACTAAATATGAAAAATACAGAAGACTTATGGGGTTTGTCAGTTAAGGTTATACAGTCAATTATTTTCAATATTGCCCCTATTTTAGCCCTCATTTTTAACCAATGTCTCGAACAGGGCAACTTTCCTGACTTAATGAAATACAGCAAAATTGTTCCAATCTTTAAATCGGGATGTAAAAACAATCCCTCAGATTACAGACCTGTTTCAGTACTTCCTGCATTAAGTAAGATTTTTGAAAAGATTGTGCTAAACCAAATGTTAAGGCATTTTAATAACCACAAGATACTCCATGATGATCAGTTCGGTTTTACAAGAGGTAAGTCCACTACGGATGCGGGAGCTAAACTTATTAAGCATATTTTTCAGGCCTGGGAATGCTCACACGATGCTATTGGTATCTTTTGTGATCTCTCCAAGGCATTTGATTGCGTAGATCACCAAACGCTAGCTCTTAAACTTAAGTTATATGGAATTCGTGGAGTGGCCCTCGATCTTGTGGTTTCCTATCTTTCAGGGCGCCAACAAAAAGTAGGAATCAATGGTAGTGTGTCATCGGGCTCCTTAGTCAAATTAGGCGTACCTCAAGGCTCGATTTTAGGCCCATTTCTGTTTCTAGTTTATATAAATGACCTACCTTACATGGTGAAAGAACTATCAGATGTCGTTTTGTTTGCAGATGATACGTCTCTGATATTTAAAGTAGATAGAAAAGACAAAGACCTTTTAAAAGTTAACCACGCTCTGGAAACTGTGTCTCAATGGTTTGCTACCAACAATCTAATGCTAAATTCTAAAAAAACTAAATGTATAAGATTTTCATTACCAAATGTACCAAAAGTTGATACCAATGTTATTGTGGACGGTACTAAACTTAATGTAGTAGATAAGACTGTTTTTCTTGGTCTGACCATAGACTGTAGATTGCAGTGGGGTGCTCACCTGGAAGCCTTAGGTGGTAAACTGAGCTCCGCTGCTTTTGCAGTCAGCAAAATAAGGCAACTGACGGACATTAATACAGCCAGATTAATTTATTTTGCATATTTTCATAGCCTTATGTCTTACGGTATTTTGCTGTGGGGCTCTGCCGCAGACTTGGAATCAATTTTTGTATTGCAAAAAAGAGCAATTCGCGCCATCTACTGTTTGGGTTCTCGCGAATCTCTGCGAAAGGTATTTCCGGAAATTAATATATTAACTTTGCCCTCTCAGTACATTTTTGAAAATATTATGTATGTTCGTAAAAACATTAATTTGTTTCCAGTCAATAGTGATTATCACGATAGAAACACTAGAAACAAAGACAAAATAACTGTGCCTAGATTTAGATTAGCTAAAGTAAATAAGTCCTTTCTTGGGAATTGTATCCAATTTTACAATAAAATTCCTCATAGCGTGACCAGTATGTCCTTTTTTAAATTTAAGGAACATATCAAAAAGCGGTTATTGAGTAGGGCGTATTATAAAGTGTCTCATTATATTGACGACAAGGATGTATGGAAGTAGCTTCTCTCTGCACTTGCTTCACTTAGCAGCTAGTTCAAGGTCCATTTTAATTCAGAGTATGCTATTATTATTATATGTTATCTTTTTTTTTTGTTTAATTTACAGATTATTACTTATAGTAATTAATTCAATTTAATGTTTTTCATTTATTTCTAAATTCATCGATATATTATGTCTGTCTAATAAATTGTTATATTTTCTATATACCTAAATGATATTTAGTATAAACTTGTCAATAGTCATAGTGATAACAAATTGCGTGTTCAGTAGTTTCCTTTTAGTTTTTTTTTTTTTATTTCTAAGGCAGACTTAAATAAGTCATGCTCACTTTAAGGCCTTTGCTTGCGGCGGCGTCGTGTGACGGGTCGCTCACTTCCCTCCAATATGGCGAGGAGGGCGATGGCTGCCACACGCGTCATACTTGTGAACAGGTGCTGCTTGTGGGGGTTGGTCTGCTTAAGTTTGCCATTTATTTATTTACTTATTAAATATAGATTCAGTCTACTTTGTAGTTTTGCCGCCGCGCCGGGGCACGCAATTGTTGTCAGTGCGATTAGAATGTAAATATTATGTAATGAATCTAAGCTTGTTTTGAAAAGAGTAATTGCTGAGTTTATTGCCGGCTCTTCTCAGCAAATGCAACCTTCCGAACCGGTATTAGAGTATTAGAGTCAGACTTTTCATAAGTGCCTGCGAAGGTCTATTTGAATAAATGATTTTGAATTTTGAATTTTGAATTTTACTAAAACTTTTCACGGATTTTTTAATCAACTTGAAAAATCACGATAAGTACGCGTAATTCATTTCACTTCAACTTCACATGCATTGATCTTTATTGGGTAAAACACCACCGATAAGTATGCAATATAACTCATAAAATAAAACAAAAACGCAACGTCACTTTGCAAGGTTCACAGTTTTACACAGAGATGTAGATTATACAGAGCATTGACTGGTTTATTTTATGTCAATATCAGGTGTTATTTTTATAAAAATATAAAATGTCGTACACTTTACTCACATCATGAAAATCCAGGAGATTTTCATTGAATAATATATTGAATAATATAATAATATTGAAAAATAAATAAGGAGATAAGGAGACATGTCCAAAAATCATGGAATCTCCTGGAAAAGAAGGAGAGTTTGCAGCACTGATCATCGCTCCGCCGGACCCAGGTACTCATCTGTCGATTTTTATTTTATTTTTATTTTAAAAGGTACACCAACAGCATGAAGTATCATACATTATGTAAGAAACAGTATAAATAGTAGGTTGTGTTCTTATACTTATGCCTATTAAAGGTACACAACATTCATAAATTACGAAACGCTATAAATAACAACTACTTATTGGTAAAAATTTCGTACAGGAAAATATTAAGATTAATACAACATAAATGCAATAAACTACTGACTATAGATGCAAAAAAAAACATGAATTAAATTATATAAAATCTAAAAGTTAAACAAACAATAAACATAAAAATTCAAGTCTACTCCTGGGGTGGATGTCCGAGCAGATGGTGGATAATTTTACTTTTGTATTTGTTGAGAGAGTCAAAGAACACATCGATATTAGGCAGAGTTGACAGTAAACTATTATGTTCTGTACAGATTCTGGCGATTGGGGCATTTTTACCGAGATTGGTTCTACATGGTGGTTGGTGGAATGTTCTTATTATAGGCTGCCTCGGTAGATGAAACGGGACTGTGAGTCCTAGAACATGTTCGCAGTTTGAAGAACTATTTACAGCCTTATGTAAAAATGTTAAATCAAGCAGTTTGCGGCGATCACGCAGTGACTGAATTTTGAAAAAGGCCGTTCTCTGGTTGTATGGTGACCTGTGGGAGATTCCTTGGGAAATGAAAGGTAAACGCCTTGTAAAAATTCTTTGAATATTTTCGATGCGTTGCGAATGTACTATATACCAAGGATTCCATACAACACTACAGTACTCCAGATGGCTTCGGACTAATGCGTTGTAAATGATGATTTTAGTCTTGGTGTTGAATTGTTTGGAATTCCTAAGTAAAAAACACATCATTTGCGATGCTTTGGTTACTATTTTGTCGACGTGGGATGTAAACTTTAGTTTGTCATCAATAATTACTCCTAAGTCCCGTATTTCTGAGACTTTTTGCAAAGTGTCACCATTTATTGTGTAGTTTGACGATATAGGTTTTTTTTTCTTTGTATATTGAATAAAGGAACATTTATTTGCGTTTAATACCATATTATTTTCATCACACCATTGTTTTATTCTATTTATATCTGATTGAATAAGGGCAACATCTAAATGGGATTTAATCTTTTTGTATATTTTTAGATCATCTGCGAAGAATTCAAATTGACAATGCTGTATTTGGGATGTAATATCATTTATATATGAAATGAAAAGTAGAGGTCCCAAGTGAGATCCCTGAGGCACTCCAGATTCAGCATAGAAAATTTGAGACTTATAGCCCTTTACTACAACAGCTTGAGGTCTTGCTATTAAATATGTTTTGAACCAGGATTTCCTCTCATATTTAATAAACAATGTTAGATACAAACAACACAGAAACTATTAATATGGGTCTGGACACCCTGGCGGTATCTAAAACGATTTTATGCGATATAGATAACTTAGAATCATACGTAAGTGGACTCAATTCATTAAAACTCATCTCCCAAAACATAAGAAGCATTACCTGTAACATTCATAACTTTAGTACCCTAATGATTACATCGAATATAACCTGGAATATTATCATACTCACTGAATGCTGGTTTCCATCAGCCAAAGCTATTCCGGTACTTGATGGCCTCAACTATATAGCTACAACTTCCCATAGGACACAAAATGAAGGCGTTGTTATATATTATAACAATCAATTGAACATCACTTTTGAAGAACCTACTATCAGTGAAGCAAATTGTCTTTTACTTAAGTTAAATGCTGAGACCTGTATCATTGGCATTTACCGGCCTCCAAGTCAACATAATAAAGCCAATTTCATAAACAGTATTGATACGCTTTTGACTTCACTAAGTAGTTACAAAAATATAGTCCTCTGTGGAGATACAAACATAGACATAAAACCCCAAACGGGTGATAAGCGTTCTTTCGATTATCTCGAATGTTTTGGCTAGTCATTGTCTACTTCCGGGGTATGCTTGGGCAACACATGGCCAGACGTGTCTTGATCATATGATGATCAAAACTAAGCTAGAAACTTCCTGTTTTGTGATAGAATCATCGATTACAGACCATGAATGTGTTGCATTATGCAAGAATCTGAGTAGTCAAATTGAGCTTGCAAATAAACCTATTGTTCGTATTAACTATGATGGTCTCGATCTTGCTATCCCAGAGATTCACGTCCTACCAATTTTAAACTGCTATGATGTCAATATAGCCACATATCTCCTTGTTAACAATATTTCTAATGCAATTTTAGAAACTCCCAAAAGGCAAAAAATCAAAAAACCATGGATCACTAAGGCTTTATTGCGTTGCATGAGGAATAGGGATAACCTTCACAAAAAACTTAAAAGAGATCCTGATAATGAAATTCTAAAGACAACCTATAAAAGATATAGAAACTTCTGTTGTACTCTTCTAAAGAAGGCCAAGAAACTGTATGAAAAAAGGGAGATTGAGAATGCCAAAAACAATAAAAGGAAGCTTTGGGACGTTATTAAAAATATTGGTAACCATAAAAACCATCCACGTATGTATATACACTATTACATTTATTTACACGCCCATTCAAATCACCTTTCATACACAAACATACATATACACTCACATACATGTAATCAGTCCATAATTGTAGTATTTTTTACTTTCATTTTTATTCTATTTTTTATGTTTTTTTCTGTTTTACTGTTTTAAAGCTGTTTACTTAATTGAAATTATGTTAAAGTACTTGTGGTAAATTTTTACTATAAATTGTTTATGTTCTTTTTTGGTTCTTGGCTCGAAATAACACTTAAGACACTGCCAATCCGTGGAGTGGGGCACTGGTGACCTGTATTATAGGTTTTTATAAACCTATCTCAGGCACCAGTCTTTCACAAAACAGGTTTTCTGTATTTTATGTTATTAATAAGCTATTAGTGAAAGTTATTATTACCTTTTGTGAAAGAAAATAAATCTTTAATATTATTATTATTATAACTGTTGGTGAAACAGAAACCATCCCCTAACGGTCCCCCAAGCTTGCTTAGGGGATCGCTTAAACTTAGGGGATGTTGGTGAAAACGGGCATAACCTAGCATAGGAGATACATACTACGTAACCCCTATAGGGGTCTGTATATAGGGGACAGGACACCGTGATCTAAAAGGCGGTTCACCCAGAGCGAGGCCTTTCCATTGCACTGTGTATTATTCAAAACTATTTTATTTCAATTCAAGATTGCCTTGCGTTTAAGTAATTGAGTTTTAATTTGAAAACATATTTGTTTCAAAGTAAGAATACTAAATATTACCATAAAGAAATATTTTCTTGTTTAAAATAATTGGACTGTTTTACAAAAACCTTAAACCGACTTCAAGTACACTAAGAAGTAATCAAATCCTGATCTGATGACAATGGGACTAAACGGGAAGTGTACCCTTTCAAATAAAAAAAGAATTTTCCAAATCGGTTAATAAATGACGGAGTTATGAGGTAACAAACATAAAAAAAAAATATATATATACATTCGAATTGAGAACCTCCTCCTTTTTTTGAAGTCGGTTAAAAAAATTCACAGAACAAGATATCGTCATTTTAAAATAAAATGGTCATCACATCCCAATAAAATAATAATTTGCTAAACCGATATTCAAAACAAAACTATTCGTATTGTAAGTTGAAAATTGTTTTAGATTTTGTGTGAAAAGAATGTGATTCTCAAATAAATATAACATTATTTTAATTTAAGTAGCTAGTTTTAATCGATATAACGAAATATTCTATCAAATCAAAAAGTTGCTATATGTAAATCTGGAATATATCCTAACTGTGTGCCAAATATCATCCAAAACTATTCAGTAGGTATTGCGTGAAAGAGTAAAAAACATCTTGACATACTTGCAAACTTTCACATTTTATAATACTTAGTAGTAAGAATAACATTAGTATGGATTTTCTATGCCAGTAACCTTCCCCGGCGCACAATAATTCACCAAAGTTACATCGCAATCGGTTGTGTGGAATAGGAACGCATGCGTTACAGTTACAAACATTCATTTTGTATTATGTACCTAGACTAAAAGTTATATTTTCGTTTAAGTTAGGTTAATCCTATATATCTACAGTGTGTTTGGTCCCAGACGTTCAATTATTAACTTATGTATGTCAAAAGTAATCACAAATGTGAAACTTTGTTTAAAATTTGCCAACATTTTGTAGATTTTATAATTTAACATAGAGTAGTTTTCAAACAACAATAACTCTTGAAATATTTGACTCAGGTCTGCACATAGATCAACAAGGTACCTAATTTAAAGTGTAGTAGTAATGATTGAGGTACGATTCCGACAAGATTCAAACCTGCAGTAATATATCAGTTATTTAAAAAATAGTTTTCTATCTTTATTTCTTTATTTAAGTGTGGTTTCCATAGTATACGCTCTGCTTATTTTGGGATCAGATTGCCGTGTATAAAGAATGTTCTACGACGTAAAATTAGCATCAAAAGCGTTAGCGATGGATTTGCCAAAGCGTTGGTGTGTTTGTGAAATAAACATTTGCTTGGGACCCAAATTGAGCTAGGCAAACTAAATGGAAACAAATTTACGTGAGATGAATAATGAACAGGAATTTTCAGCTTATTTCAAACGTGTAAAAAATATTAATTAATTTGATAGTTCTATAACCTCTTTAAATTATCTTCTAATAGGAGGTTCTCATTAAAAAACAATACTAAATTTAAAACATCTAAACTTCCTGGTCAGCTGATCTTTGGTTTCGACATGGCGGTTTCTAAAAATGTTCATTCATTTTGTGATTTTAATCATCATCTTGCGCAAAAAAGTGTAAAGTTTTATTTTCTGTTTAAAGATAATTTTATTTTTAATATTCAGGTTTCAAACCTCACATGAGGTTTTAAGTCTAAAAGCGTCAGTCAAGCGATTTAAGCTATATTATTCTAGAAGTAAAACATGCGAAAGATAGACACAATTATGATTACGTTATCGCTTAGCCATAGCACAACCACAGTCAGGCTGGACCTAAAATAGTACATAGAACTTGTATATACCACTATGGAAACCAGATAACTGATATACTTTTCATACTACCTTGTAAATAAGATAAAGATGAGACCTCTACCTCTAAAGCAGTAAATCTACCACTAAAGCAATTACTAAAGGTAAGCAGTTACCATAATAAAAAATTGATCCCAACCAAAAAACATGATCAATAGACATCATAAAAAAAGTTGTCATCTAGCCTATGTATTCCTAGCACCGGTTTATGATGATGAAGTCAGGATGGGGTTTGTCAAGAAGGGAATGAAGAGAATTTTGCAGGGTCGGCAACGTGCGAAGGTATCCTGGTATTGCAAGCGTCCTCAGGCTTCGGTAACCGCTTACCATCAGGCGGGCCGTATACTTGTTTGCTTAGCCGTATAAAAAAGTTAAAGCCATTGTAGAACTCGACAAAACGGCTTTTGCGACAAAACACACACATATCACTATGTCTCTAAATTAATAACGTAAATGTTTGGATATTTAGATGTTTGTGAAAGCGCTGAACGGATTTGGATGAAATTTAGCATTTGTGTGTTATTTTCTGGATTACCACATAGGATACTTTTTCCCGGGAAAACAATAGATCCCTCGAAAACGTGGGTGAATCGCCTTTAAAGTAGACTTTTAAAAACCTTTACCCCTTGACTATGCCTTATTTATTTTATGATACAAAGACAGCACTATAACGTCCTTCAGTGTGACACAATAATGTTTTTTTAATGTTCCGTTAAGGGTTCTATTATGAAGAGTGGTCCCTTAGTAGATTCTAACGATGATATGAAAACCATACAAACACCATTACGAAGTAGGGTGTGGTGCTTTATATCCATTATGGGGTAATAGAAAAAATACATCATAATATTCATAGGAAAAAGACAATCAGCTGTTTACGGACTGTTTGTTTTTGTCCGGTTTGGGCCGCTTGCCCAAATGCCCGGTCGTGAGTTCGATCCCCACTCAGCCTGGGTGACCCAGGATAAA
The DNA here is from genome assembly GCA_951394255.1 of Polyploca ridens. NCBI lineage: Eukaryota > Metazoa > Arthropoda > Insecta > Lepidoptera > Drepanidae > Polyploca > Polyploca ridens. Next base: position 13,848,976 of record OX596243.1, read on the forward strand.
CTTTTATGTGCATGAACATAAAAGTTAGTAAGTTAGTTTATTTTTTTAATTTACTGCATGCTATGAAAGCCACGTCACTAAAAGAGTTATGCATATGAAAAGGGATGGATATACGGGAAGAGGAAGACCGAAAAAGAGATGGATGGATTATGTGAAAGATGATGTAGGTAAGAAAGGAGCACCAAATGATTGGGAACAGGGCAGGCAGATGATGAACTGATGATTACTGCATGTCTTGAGTTTTGGATTGAGTATCTGTAATTAATACAGGTTGTCCTAAGAAATAGTTTCAAGTGGAAGTTCAGAGGTAGAGTACCCTTAGAAGTACCCGAACCACCCCATGTAATGATTCGTGATTTTCTGTACCATTTGTGTAAATTAGCTGTCTGTAGAATTTATTGTTAATATTATTATTTGTTTGTATATTTAGTAGAATTTGTAGTATGATCTGATTTCCTAAGTATACAAATAGTTTGGGAAAGTTTGCTCCAATTGAAACGTATTTTATGAAATTTCAATATTCCGCACCGGCTGCAGCTGCACCTACAACTTTACAAGTCGCCGATAAGTGAGATGGCGCGAGTGTATCGACACATGTGGCATCCCACACCAGCGACTTGCCGACTCTCCAAGGGATCAAAGACATACCATCCGCGGCCTGAGACGGCAAACGTCTCCACGCATAATAACAGCTTATATTCATAGAGTAGGTACTTATATTGTACCCAATATTAAAAGCTTTATCAAATGATCCAAAACTTAGTGCCATTAGTTCACTTCCCTTAGATATTAGAATCGTGAAACATTTTATATTTTGTAATTCAAAAGTTTCGTGTTATTTATTGATCGTAGAGTTCGTCCCATGATAAAAAATTCTTCAATAAACTTTACTTTGATTTTGAATAAACATTATGAAATATTCACTCTAGATACCTACTTGTACGATATTTTATTAGCAAAGTTTAATTGAAGAACTTTTTCTTCCTTATGATTGATCTTCTTTGGACGCAACCGTATTATAGAAGCAATCCTATTTTATTTAAAACCATTCATATTTTCAGGCATTCCAACAAAACCCAGTATTATGCAGATGTTTGTTTTAACTCGCATTACTAAGTCTAAACATTATTTTGTGTATTTTGCTAAAAATAACTCTTTTTTCTTTCTTTCATTTGCTATAGGTACTTAGTACGGAATGTACTGAGGTATTAAGTTAGTGAATGTATTACCTACGCACTTGACAAAACCTTATATCTAAATTAAATCACACCAGTGAAAACAATTTGCACGCACGACGCGCCATAGTCTAATAAAGACAGTTGGTTAATTAAATGCCAGCGGAGAAATAGCTGTTTGCGTAGAGTTCGACGCTTCGATTGGACGAATCGGTTCTAATTTCGAAATAAGTAAACAAATGAAAACCAATTGTACTTATCTCTATGTACTTCGGAGTTACAAAGCTCTTGTAAGCTGTTACATTTGTTTCACCTAAGTAAGATTGATACGAGTAGCTTAATCACTGAACGAGTTTATTTGCCTGCATTTTATTGATGTTTAATGAAAACAAATGCGTGCCTTTAGTTTAAATAGTAAATTAAAATCGTAAAAAAGTTTAAAAAAACAACACTCCTTGTAAAACTCAAACTCAGGCCCGTAAATTTTGTATATGCCTATTACCGTATAGATCGGCTATAGAGTACCTAACTAAGGCGATACCAAATTCAAAATATATCAGTGTACACATACACTGATATACATGATGTATCAAAATAATTATTTTTTCTTCTTTTCTGCATAAGTAAACATTATATGGCGTCTAATAAGCACAAAATAACATGATAAAGCCTAAGGGGCTGCGCTAACGTAGACACTTTTTGTTACCGACACGGCACACATCACAGGAAACCGTAGTTGCTGTGTTCTGTAGCGGCGATCGGACACAGTTTACGTTTGCGCAGGAAATGGCTGATTTCATACTGGTTCTATAGAAATCAAATATTCATTGGTAGCTTTTATCCAACACAAGACACAAAAGTGTCCACGTTTGCGCAGCGGCTAAGATTTTGCAATTTGCGAGACTATGACTGATGCGTGTACGTGAAATGGTCTCGTAATGAAAAAAGTTATAATTGTACTTTTAGGGTTCCATACCTCAAAAAAAAGGTAACGAATTAAGTTGAAATTTAGTAAACACATGAATTTCTATGACCCAAAACACGGACGTGTATAGTAAATAAATTAATTTGGAATAAGATGGTCACTTGTGGGTGACAAATTAGAAAATTAAAAAGTAAAATTTTGCAAACTGTACCGTTTGAGTTATGACATATTAAATGAAAGGGCTTGTTGTGAGGGTTTTTTTTTAAATAGTTTTGTTATAAATATTTTTAAACTAATTTAAGAAACTAAATGAAAATTTACCATATCCCCCCTTTTTTATTTCAGCAGTTGGAATCAATGGGAGAACATGTTTTTCAACTACAACGTTAAGTTTGTACGGAACCCTCTCTACGCGACTTCTTTGATAACTATAAGATACCATGAAAGACATATATATAAGTGTAGTCTAATTAGGCAATATTTTTTAAATGTATTCTCCTAACTTTCACGTAAATGATCTTTTTTTTATTCGACTAAATTCTGAAAGAAGCGTACGGCCCGCCTGGTAGTAAGCGGTTACCGTAGTCAAATGGACGCTTGTAATGCACGGGGCATCACTCACGGGTTACCGACCCTTTCCCCTCCCCAAAGAGCTCTTGATGATGTTTAATCTGAGCAAAAATTATAGTTCTATGTAAATTCGTGTGCCCAGTAATAAAACTGCCTATTAAATGATATACGTCATGTAAAACTAATATAAAAATAGTCTTACCTTAAATCTCTCAATTCTTTTTTGAAGACGTCACCATTTACAGGCTTAGAGTGATTTTTAAACGTGAGGATTGGAAGGTCACCCATCTGTTCTATTGCTCTGTCCGTCCCTGAAAAGCGCTGGGTCAGGTTTGATCTGTACAGAATAAGTAGAGTTATATAATTATTTTGTCTTATCTCCAGATACGTTCAACGAAAAGTGGCGGACAAGACATATTATGTACGCATGTACGCCTATGGTGTGGTTTATCGGTAAGTAATGGAAAATATAAAAATCTTGCATTTCACAAAACCTCAATGATTGTTCCATCAATCCATAAATGAATTGACCTCAAGCCTCAGGAATTTTGGTTAAGAAAGTACGTGTGATTTGTACTATGTATGAGTAACCTTAAAATGAGTACATAACGTAATCTAAAATAAAGTGAAATATAAGGAGATATACGGTAAATATATACCGACAGTTGTAGGGTACTTTGTAGTCAAGTTTGTAGTATCCTACTTAATATTATAAACACGAAAGTCTGTGAAGATATATGGATGTTTGTTACTCCTTCACGCATCTGCGGCTAAACGGATTTGGATGAAATATAAATATCCTGGGACATTCCTCACACACGGTCATCTGATCTCAAACTAAGCAGAGCTTGGAAACCAGATAACTGATATAATACATATACTACTTTTTGTTTGTAAATACATACTTAATATACATAATAACACTCAGACTCAGGACATACAGATATGTTCATGCACACAAATGCATGTCATGTGTGGGGATCGAACCCACGACCTGCGGCGCGTAAGGTGAATCTTAACCAACTGCGCCAACTGGCCCTTCACAATATGGCACACAGATAAATATAATATTTCTGGATTAACACATAGGGTACTATTTATTCCGGATTAAAAAAACCGAGCAAGTGCGAGTCAGACTCGCACTCAAAGAGCTCCGTAAAGAAGTTTCTTGCATGGGGCCCCCATTTTTCTTTAATTTTTAATTGTATTTCATTTTTAATGGTTGTGGTTATAGCTGCAATCGAAATAAATATTCTGTGAATTTCAACTCTCTACTTATTACGGTTCATGAAATACAGCCCACTGTCATCCAGTTAGCACCCTTTGGGTGTAGCTCTAAAAAGCTATATCTATAATCCATAATGTAACTAACATACACTATTATTCACATTGAAACAATTTATTAAATGGTTGCGCAAGGTAATATCTAATGTAAGCAATTTGTGTGAGTAACTCACTGAATAGATTCATGGTTGTTTGCAAATAAGAGTGTTGAATTTGTTTATCCATACTAGTAGAGGAGCTCACAAACAAAATGAGCAGTACTTATTGATTATCTCTGTCTCTTTCTATCATCATCACCAGTTCATTATGTTTCCACTGCAGAGATGTGATCCTCCCCTTGCAATGAGAGGGACAGAGGCTTATAATCCATTATGGCTTATAGTACCAGTGCTTATTAGCTGACCGAGTCTTTGAAATTTGATTTTTCTAAAATGCAAGTTTCATTTACCGAAAAGCCAGTATGGAATTCGTACATATATCAATGATAATTTACCAGCAGCCAACTGATCCTTGATGTTTTCTATAGTTATACAATTTTCAAAGATTTTTGATGATGACGTCGAATGCTTTAATGAAGATTGTGGACTAGAATCCTACAGAGCACTTCAAAGCCAGTTCTTTGTAGAGTGATGCTGAACTTTACAAAAAGTTCGCCAGCACATTGGCAATACACTTGGTATTTCTAAGTGTGTTTCTAATATTTATACGCGATGGTAAACAGGTGTCATCAGGTGGAACTGCCAGTTATTCATCAGAATTCATTTATTATGGCACTATTTGACCCCCGCGGTTAAACCCTCGTTCCCGGATAAGCCTATAAAACTTGGGTATAATGTAGCATCCTATAAGGGAATTGTTCAACCATATACCACCAACCCCGTTTTTACACCAAACCACAAGACGCCAGGAAAATTATCACCCGTATTTTGTTGAAAGCGTTTTGCATTCTATGCGGACAAGGGAGTGGAACTCGCTTCCGAGGCGTCTGTTTCCTGACTTCAAAAGTCCAAAGTGGGGAGTTTTAAGGCCAGAGTGAATAGATTTCTTCCGGGTAAGCGTGTTTCATCTTTTGGCTTTATCATCGTCCTGTATAGACGGGCAATGGCCGAACGAAAGCCCATTTTATATATAAAATAAAAAAGTGAAAGAATTTTAGAATCGGAATTAGTTCTTAAGATTACGTCCCGTCCAAATATACCAACTTTACCTCTTTATAATATAGTGTAAATTATAGTACAGATGACATAAAAAGAAATATACCTTAACGCCCATGGAATATCGGTCATCCAACTTGAAAAATTGTAGGTATTCGATATGCTCTGAAATATTTATAAACTTAAGTAAATAATAATCAAATGTTGTAAACCTTAGTGTGCTCCCATTAGTGAAGATGTTAAAGGCAACTTCGGACCGTTCCTGTTGAAGTCTTGTGACTAATTTGCCGAGTTCCGTCGCTCTGCTGACCTGTTAATCAATCAACACAAATTACTAAAAAGTTAAATTACTACACTTGCGATAACAAATTATCGTAGGGCTAATAGAAAAATACCAAAGCAATCAAAATCATAAAGATAATTGATCGATGACGTACCTGGAGTTTTTGTGAAAGAAAACATCGTGAGGCAACCCTAGCATGGTGGTAGGTAAAATAGTATCCGCATCATTGGCTATTTCAGTCACCAAGCACCGGCATTTCTACATACAAGTTCCATTTTGCTGGATCGAAATGGTATGTTGATATACCTACATATCCCGTACCTTATTCAATCAATAATGCGATATCAGATATGAAACATTTTGTTTATAAATCAAGTTATTACTTAAAAAAAATTAATTATATTTCCTTTTTCATAAAGAAAAAAACACTCAGAGGAGATACAAAACTAACATTAATTCGTAGGACAGCTTCATCAATATTCATATCCACTTAATTTAACATTTAAAACATGGTGTCAATAAATAAAACTCCGATACAAAAATTGAGAAAGTATGTAGGTGTATTTTTTACTTCCATCGTGGACTTTTATATTTTCATGAATTTGTATGACATCAGTCCACTGACAGCGAACGTGATGGGAACTGGCGTGAAATAAATTACTATTCTTCCAACACTGGAAAATATTGAGATACGTTCGACAGTATTTGAAAGATGTTTGGCTATATGCGTATTAAAGCTACAAATATTTAAAAAACATGTTAATGTAATCAGACAATAATTTTTAAGACCTATTCAACGATAATCCTGAATGAAAATTCCCGATGATTTGAGTTGCTAAATGAAAAAAAACTGCCATATATTTTTTTCATTAGAGTGAGCTTCATCCGAGTCGAGACGCGACGCGACGCGAAGACGATGCATAAAGAGACCAATTGTTTCACACAGAGATGCGATACACCTACATACTACGGTTTTCCCTCAGCGCTACGATATGGGGTTCTTCAAAAAGGGTATAAAAAGAGCTCTTCAAAGTCGGCAACAAGTCGGCAACAAGTCGGCAACAAGGCACATGGTGCATAATAATGCACCATGTGCCAAACTTAAGCGACATGGACCTTATAGCTAACAAATATACGGACGGACAGATGGACATGACGAAACTAAAGAGTTCATTATTCGTTTACAGAACCCTAAAAATGAATGGTTGTAAAATAAAACTAAAACCAAAATCATAGACTTCTAGTTCTACCTGAGGTATTACTTACCTGTTCTTCCACTTCAGCCACATCTCTCCCATTTGTGATGCTGCTCTTCAAAGACAGGGTTGTCTGAACAATGAGGGCGAGGATCGGGATGAACGGCAGGAGGAGGAGCCGCCATAACTGACACCGGCGACTTCCACACCATTTCCGCAACTTTATACCACACGTTAAGGCCTTGTCTTCGCTCTTTACGTTTGGTACCGCTGCAAATCAAATGATGTGGTAATAAGAGAATCCTTACATAATATTATAAACGCGAAAGTTTGTATGTATGGATGTTACTCTTTCACGCAAAAACTACTGAACGGATTTGGAAGTTTGGCACATAGATAGAATATGTTCTGGATTAACATAGAATACTTTTTATCCTGGAAAAACATACGATACCTCGGGAATCCGGGTGAAACCGCGGGGGATAGCTAGTTATATATATTTATTAGTACTTGTGATACAAAAACTGGAAGAAGTTTGAAAAAATAAATGCTTTCTGCACTACTTCTCCTTATAAACTATACCAAATCTCCTCCGTCCGTGCAATATACTTAAAAAGGGATACAAAGTCTCGTCACGTATCAATATAGGTATAAGATATTTTTACGATTGAAAGGTGGAATGTAGTAAAGCTTATAAATATCACGGTAGGGTAGATACTTTGTAGTACTCTAGCCTTGCCATTGCAAGCACTAAGCACCTACCGGTTTGTTCGCTTCTGTGTGCTTACTAACTCTGGCCACATAATCACTTAATAAGAAGAGATTGTGGCTAAATGAAAGCCTATACTGTTGAATGCAATTGTTTCACTAAGAACAACTAATTTCTAAGCTAATTACTAATATTTGTACGTGGTATATTATTTACTAAAACAAAACAATATACCTACTACTAATTAGATGAAAAGGTTTTTTTTCAAGACACGGCCGACATAGAAATCAGATAACTGATAGACACTATATAGTAAATATTTATTAGTAAGTTGTAAATAGGTATTTAGTAAAATAGATGCTTGGATAACAAAGACATGTTCACGCATACAATTTTTGTCCTGAGCGGGAATCTAACCCACGACCTATGGCGTGGCAGTCAGTATACCTCCCATTGACAAAAATTACAGTTTAAAAAAACTAAATAACACGCTTTAAAAAGCCCTTCATCTCGCGACAATTCCAACAAACCCAAACACGGCTAGTATACGATGCTCCACTATGGAGTTCCAGTGCTTACTCTCCTACTCCATCATTAGACCCTGAAAACCATACATGCTCAAAGTTCATCTCACGACAATTCCAACAAGCCCAAACACGGCTAGTATACGATGCTCCACTATGGAGTTCCAGTGCTTACTCTCCTACTCCATCATCAGACCCTGAAAACCATACATGGTCAAAGTTCATCTCATGACAATTCCAACAAACCCAAACACGGCTTGGAAACGTTGCTCCGTTATGGAGTTCCAGTGCCTACCTTCTGGATCCATCATCAGATCAGCTCGATGGTACCAAATTATTGTATTGTCATCGGTACTTGATAAGTGTGCAAAATTTCAGGTTAATCTAACGTCTGGAAGTCGATGAAAATTACGTTCGAAGATTCCTTTACATACATTCATACATACATACATACAGGTGAAGCTAATAAAAGCGTGTTAAAAAGGAACACGCTCGAGGGGCGCGAGCATGATTTGATTGCGTGCTCTGTGAAGACAACGGCCAATTTTACAATTTTATTTATTAGCTAACTACTAAGCTACTGTTATATTCAAAGACATAAGCTTTCAAAATCACACGTCGAATAAAATGTTGATAGCTAATATAAAAGGGAGCAATATCACTTCGTTCAGTTTGGATGCGTAAAGACACATTGTTCTGTTTTGTTTATTATGAGCAGTCAAATGTTAATGTTTATCTTCCCCATCGAAATACAATCTACCCACGTTATTTTTGCGAAGACAGTTGGCCATGTAATATGAAGCCAGATTCTAGAATCCGCAGTGGATTTGGGTGATAACGTATCTATCTGCCAATTCCCTTTCACCCTCATTTGAGAAAGGAGGCCTGTGCTCAGCAGTGGAATATTATTGGCTGATGATAATGATAATGATGCATATTAAACTCTGATTGTATGTGTCTGTATGTAGCGATGATAGCTCAATCGTAGCGATGTTGAATGGCGTGACGATGGTTGTCGATAAAAACTGATATTCTTCATATAGCTATTTGATCCCTCTGATCTCTTTGATGTGTTGTTTTCTTTTGTAGATGCTAAACTGCCAAAGAATAAGTACTTATAGCATTTATTCTGACAGCTCAGGTGTTGGCCTCAGGTGCTGATTTCCTAAGAGACAATGCGCCTATATTTTCCCTCCAATAATAACGAATCTGTCACTATATTCTCGGCCAAGTTATATTAGTGTAAGGCCTTATATTCATATTTTGCAAGTTGAAACAAACAAACCCATCGTGTAGTAAATACCTATGCGATCTTTTAGTCAACAGTATTGGTACTTACTTTATCGTTAAGAGTGCGTACAAAACCAGAAAAATATGGCAATGTTAGATGAAACAAACTTATGTCTAATCTTCGCGTGGCATGAGACGGAGATAGCGTGTTTCGCGGAACAAAAATGAACTTAGCGCTTCTTATCTAAATAACTCGTAAAGTATAGAATATTTTAAAAAATCGTTAGTAGCAGCCCTAGGTGATATGTTAGTGATATTATTTAACGAATTTTTGTCTTAATTAGATACACCATGAACGAATAAAACGAAAATTCGTTATTATTAGAGGTATCTTTGTGATTTTTTTCTATCGAGGAATTTTCATTCCATTATGTTTTTGTTCAGATAGAACCCTCGTGTATATAATGAAAATACCCATATAAAAATAATTTTTCATTTAAATACTATTTACTTGGGTAAATTTCAATTCTAAGATTGTTATTTTGCTTTATACGCACTCTTAAGTTCATCATCACCATCAAAATCTATCTAAAGAATTTGTAAATCGAGCCTAAAAGACTTCAGATCCACTTTGGCTCAGGTCACAAATCACAATAAGTTGAGTGAGACGTAGAGCTTAGCGTTTATTCGCTTGACTGGGGAATTACCTCCACCTAACAAAATACCGCATGTTGTGTTCTTTTGCATAAGTTAGGTCGCCAGAGCTCATCGGGGAGGGGCAAGGGTCATAACGTGTGAGTGATTCCCCGGGTATTGCTACTTGCCACCAGGCAGGCCGTATGCTTATTTGTCAAATTATTTGAACAAAAATAATATAATCTAGTTACTTAAGTATATAAGTACATGACAAAAAAATCTTTGTACCCCTTTTAAGAATATTTCGAGGATTGTAAGATTTGGCAAAAGTTTATATGGAGAAGAAGTGCAAAAAGCAATATTATTATTCTAACTTAAAAAAAATATTAATCACTTTTTGGACCACAAAAGTCAAATGGTAACTAATAATTCATATCATGTCAAAATATTAATATCACCGGAGTATTCTTCACATTCGGCCATGATCCCTAACGTATCCGAGGAAAAAATATATAAATTCATTAGCTCTTTAGTAATAGATGTATTACCCACAGCTCGCATATGAAGCGCTCGTGGTGTTGCTTGATTAGCCGTTCTAAATCGATCGGCAAGGTTAAGCAGTCACCAGTGAGGACGGTAATCAGGTGGGTGTCTGCCTAGTGGTATTTCAAACCGAGCGTTTTCTGTGCGGTAAGATTGCATTGATAACTCCAACAGTAGGTTGACCACTAGCCTACTTCCACTAGTTTGCCGATGGAATGCGTGGTGGAGTATCTGCCTATTCCCTTCATTTGTGAAAGGAGGCCCGTGCTCAGCAGTGGGACATTATGGTTCGGACTGATGATGATGATGATTCACAGCTCGATCAAAGCGATTGTGAGATGATGAAGTTAGAATATATGCATGCTGTGTTATTGAAAGTCATTGAGGTGCTCGTAACGAAAGCTTTCTTCCCAGAAATCTAATGGATGGAGTCTGTATGGCGCGACCTCTCTAATCAGCTAATATAAGGTCGTCTTGCTCATCTTTATAATTAATTCGTTCTCATTCTACCTCATTGAATAGGCCGTTACCATATTTCGCTCTTGCTCTAATCAAAACAAATAAATAATAATATACGCGACAACACCATTGTCAAAATTGTGTCGAGTTTTTGGACGTATGCCAAAGAATAGTAGGTATGTACTTACAAAGATTTGGCTTACTTTATGGACGTTGGGTTCTGCACAATTCAATATTTTACCTATCAAATTAGTATATTGTAAATAATGTAAAGTTATAAATAATCTTATTTGTAAATTACATAGGTACATATAGGGTATATGTTAATTGAAAAATCTATAAGACTAGCTGTCCCCCGCGGTTTCACTCGCGTTTCTGGGATAAAAAGTAGTATGTGTCCTTCTCCATACCATAGGCTATCTGCATGCCAAATTTCATGATGATCCGTTCCATAGTTGAAGCGTGAAGGCGTAACATACAAATTCACTTTCGTTTTTATATTATTAAGTTAGGATAGTTAGTTAGAGTTCATAGGTCAAAAGTTGTAAACCTTCATTCGCATGGGTGTTTAAAAAAACGTTGAGCTCGACGTTTTTAACTAGAATGTAGAAAAACGTCAGCGCGCGTACACTTATAGGAGAAGTCATACGTTCTATTCATAACGTTGAAAATAACGCGCGTAAAAATCATTCGTGTGAACGTGGGCTTACGCGGGATTAATACCCGTGTATTCGAATCGTGAATTCGCTATTGTAACCGCTTACCACTTGGCGGGCAGTATGCCGACTTAGTAGGTATACATTAAAAGAAACAAAAAACTCTACTGCGTAAAACAAAAAATAAATGATAAGAGAAAAAGAAGCTCTTTAATCTATAGAATTTTGTTTTAATACCCCCCTCTTTTTTATTTGTAGACGCCATATAAAAATAATATACCCTATGTCACTCTCACAGTTAAGACGAATCTAACGATACCTCATATGTTTAAATCCATCAAGTCGCTAAGGCTGCAGAGCGTGCCAAAGAAATAGACATACATACATACACTCGAAAAACATAGCCCTCTTTCCGGGTCAGTCGGGTAAAAATACAAGCTTATCCGTAGTACAATATATAATACAACGAAAATAAGAATCCATATAGGTAGACACTTGCTTTATTTTGAAAAAGAACTACTTTTAATTATACTTGCTCAGCACACTACTATCAAAGTGTTTGTAAATAACCAATCATTGTGGGTGGAATTGATATGTGGCCATATACATTGGACCAATCACGTGGCCCAAGACATATGATTGGCTGCGAACAGTGAATGTTTGATCATTGTTTTTTTTCTACTACGGCGAGGTCTAAATGAGGCACGTTTCAATGTCTGACATATTGTAAGGTAGGTAAGGTTGTAAGTATCTGTTTGTCAGTATACCTACCTAACTTTTTAATCTGAGACACTATTTGTAATAGTATTTAATTAATATAGTTCTACAGGAAATACGTACGACACGCCACAGCAAAAACATCGCCTAACGTGAAATAAAATCTCAAGAATAGATTATATCAATGGAAAATGACCCTTATGTGATGATTGAAAATGGATGGCGGCTTGAACTTGTATTTATAGATTGTACCACTGATATAAATCTAAATATATAACGCGAGTGTAGGTATGTATTTCGCGTGCAAAAAGGTAGAGCAATGCTCTTCTTTTAACGTTATTTCGCGCGGACGGGGAACTCGCATCACTAAAGAGCTTTTGTGACGTCATGATAAGTAAAAAAGTGGCACGCTTGGTTTTCATATAAATGGAGGGACCTGCCTTATCTATTTAGATTTATGTCTGTGGATTATACCTACTATACAATCTGTCAATACAAGTACATTCCGCCATTCTCATTATGCTTTATTGGAACAGGTTATGCTTATAAGATGGTTGTAGGTCCAATGAGGCGTCTAAAGGAAACAAACGAACTCACTTTCGCATTTATTACATTAAGTAGTAGGATTTATTAAATAAGTCTACGAAGTTTCATGTGTTGCGGGCATCGCGTCGTGTGTATATGTAGTCTTTATGTCGCTATGGGATTACGTAATAATTTTTTTCCCAGAAAAGTAATTTATTCATGAGAACGTGGAACTTATGGGAAAGGTCGTGTCGGTATTAATTTACAGTGCACAGAGATCAAATGCAGGTCAATATTTGTCCCTTTTTTAATACATAAATTTCACAAAAAAATTGCCGTAAAAGAGTCTCCTATGTGTATTACAGAGCTACTAACCAGCGGTAGAGTCGCTTCTAACGTTCATACTCAGTGACTTTTAGAACATTATCTCAATAAATGAGTTTCAGTTGTGACAGTGTTTTCTACTATAAATAATAGACGAAATGTTCACGTTACCTTACTTGATTTATTTCGTAAAGATAGTAGAGATCTCTACCATACCGTATTCCGAGTATTTGTGACACTGCGAACTTTTTTGCTAATAGAGATAACACTTGTTACATACCTACTTATTATACTTAATTACAGAATCAGGACATGCAAACATGTTCATCAAATGTATATCGTGGGTGGGAATCGAACCCACGACCTGCAGCGTGATAGTGTTGTTACTAACTACGCCAACTGTCCCATCGCGTTACAAAGCGCAACGAATACTTGTTGCCAATTACCTTTTGTTTGCCTCGAGATTAAAATTGTACCTATATCTTTTCGCTAAACGTAAAGAAACGCAGTTCTACGCTTTATGAACACGCTGCCCGCCACGACCATGCTAAACAATCAAAATTGACCTTTAAAGCAAATACACTTCCTTTATTTAACAAATTAATATTAAAAGTTGCTTTGAATAATAAATAATACGTACATGCTAAGAAAAGTTACTTATGTAAGATTTCCTCACATAACACATGACATAATTTCAATGGTTGCGAAATACAATATTCATATTTTACCTTTTAAGAATTCAGTTCATAAACTAACTGTAATTTATTTCATGTTGCTGAGCAAATTGGAATAGTCGGTGGATAAAAACATTTCCCGTTTGTAACCAAATTAGTGTTTTTTTCGCATCGATTTTGTTGGTATCAGTCAAGTATAGAGAGGTTGAGCGTAGCGTTAAGAGGGTTTCCTAGCTGCGAGGAATTGAGCTGAAAAACTGAGCCGATTCAATTATTTTTTACAAAAAAAAATTAAGTAAGGGGTTATGTAGGTCACTATTACTTTCTTTTATGTTAAAATCTTCTCGAATTTGTCTGGTAGTCCTTTTAATCACGGCGGAAAAATAGGGCATTTATTGTAATTTTTGGAGGGCCATAATTTCTTTAATAATTAGTTGCTGAAAAAAAGAAAGTAACAGGGACGTGTCCAAAGCAGAACTTCATTATATGAAAAAAAAAATGATGACTCTAAAGACATTATTCAGGAGGAAAACAGGGGAATACATTTGTATGGAACAATCGCAGCCCGACTCCCGTCTTAAGAGAGGTAGAGCGTAGCGTTTATCCTACCAAAAACATTTTTATGTAATATGTTGCCGCCAAGACATATGGCTCGTACTGTTAAAAAGTTATCAGATCTCATGTAGAGCCAAGCTTATAACTCCACATGCACTTACTCTACAAGCCCTAACTTCACAAACTCTACACACCGTAGTCAAAATATGTGGCTTGGCCGTTTTGCTACCGTCACATGGGAGTAAGATGAAAAATGTATTCACTGTTCATTACTTTCTTGTTATTCAATAGTTCTTGTAGTAGTGAAACGGCCAAGCCACATATTTTGACTACGGTGTGTAGAGTTTATGAACTTAGGGCTTGTAGAGTAAGGGCATGCAGAGTTATAAGCTTGGCTCTACATGAGATTTGATAACTTTTGGACAGTGCGAGCCATATGTCTTGGCAACATTATACATAAAAATGGTTTTTGATGGGATTTCACTTCTTTTTGTAAGTTGCTTAAGTTTTTTTTTGTGTTTGAAATTTCCATATTTTTTTTTATTGTGTACTAATACAAGCTTACGTACAAAATTTCAGCTTTCTAGGACTTTAAGAAGTACCCTAAGAGTTTTAATGATCATCAGTGAGTCAGTGACGAAATCGGGGATTTTTTCATTAGATATCAATAAAATCTAAAGTATAAGAGCTATGTTATTGAAACTTAATATGTTTTATAAATTCACTATGGACATCATATCCCGAGAATTTTGTTTATCTGGTAAAATCCAAACCCAAGTTATGTGGGTTCAAAAAAACGACGAAGCGCTTCGAGAAAAGGTAGGTAGTGCCCTTGCGCTTCGCTTGGCCGTCTTGGTGGGGGGCAAACCCGTGCCCCCAGATTTGCAAAATGCTGGCGACGTTACCTCGTTGAATTGCGAGGCTAATGCGTTGCCCGAGGTAAGCGCCAGCTTTTGATCTCCTGATGTAACAATGAGGCGTCAGATAAAATAAGCTTCTTTGAAGCATTGCCTTTTAATAAATTTTCTTTATTATAGACTAATGTCTAGGGTACTTCGTTTTTATATGTCGGAACCATCCCTGGCCTGTGCACAACAAGTCATCAAATTTTGTTCGCAATCGCATGAATGGATCGCATAATTTAGAAATGCATACGTAACAAACAAACAAATATTTTCAATCGAATACGTCGTGCTCTTTCTCTGACTACAAATCAGTGTGAGATTAGAGTTATTTCATACTTTTTAGTGTATTCTGAAGTCGATATATTTTTTTTTAAATTACTTTTTTATTTCGTCATTTTTAGTTTTTCTTAAATGCACTAGAATTTGACCAAGGTTTTGAGATGTTTTTCTTTTGACACCACACCCGTAACTCGTATCAAAAAGTCAGGCCGTCACACTTATTTGTCCGTATCTTGAAAACTAATGATTAATTTTTAGTTAAATGCACTAGAATTTGACCAAGGTTTTGAGATGTTTTTCCTTTGACACCACACCCGTAGCTCGTATCCAGCCAGTATAAGCCAGGTCGTCACACATATTTGTCCATATCTTGAAAACTACTGAACTGAGATTGATAAAACTTGCAATGTTCCCTAATTTGAAGTAAATGTAAACCAATAAAAAAAGAATGGTTACAATCCGATTAATATCTTCGGAGTTATGCGTGGACAAACATACATACATACATCTATGAAATGTTGTATATTTGTTTGGAAGCCCTAATAGATTATCATATGTGAATATATTGCTATATATTGATAATCTCCTTTTTTTTGAAGTCGATTAAAAAGTACTTAATTGAAAAGTTTTACATTTATCCATATCCACATTGCTAAATGTATGTGTGCCTGTCTGTCTATCTTACGCTCTTTACTGAAAGAAGCAAGGGATGTCAAGATATATATTGATTACAAGGATAAAATTAACCTATTTTAACTAAAAAATTCATTCTAACCATTACGACTCTATTGCCATTGAGCCAATGTGTGTTGTCGCCTAAATTCATAAGGTTTTCGACACTATTGAATTAGTAGACTACCAAAACTGTCAAATTTGATACCACTATGATAGTTTTAGTATTGGAATACAAAAATACAATTGTGATAGCAGACTGCCCCAGAAATATTTAGTAAACCTTTCATAAATCCCCACTACCGAAAATACCAGTGGTTGGTCGCGCTTCGACGGTCGTATAATACTTATGTACATAGAATTGTTTGTTTTTATTCCGGCGTTCTAAATAGTAGATTATGCACCATGGGGATAATGTTTTCTGCACCTGGTCATGGAAGAGGACTTTTGGCCGCAGGACGTGGTGTTCCGTGGCTTTCGCGGACAAGTGCCACACGATCGCGCAGACATAGTGCTTTTAGCATAACATAGGCTTAAGTGTTTATATTAACAAAAAAATATATTTTATTATAATATTTATGTTAGTTTGTAAGGTATTTATCTATGGGCCTCTAGTAGCCTGATAATAAAAGTATTATTCTTATAAAGCAGTTTTTGCGTCTCCTGAGTGAGTGATGCGAGGGGTTCAACCCGCACAAGACGAAGACAGGCTTTACCTTCGAGGTAAATAATCTACTTTTCATACTCTTTGCGAGATAACCAAACGCCGTCTTTTGTTTCACGTTCATTACAATCGCGCCTTTTTCCTTTTTATTTGTGTTCTACTCGTGGTAGCAAATTTGATTTCCGAACAATTTATATTTTTGTTCGTCAACGACAAATCTAAACTGGCTAAATCGAAACGATCTAATCTAATGGATTATATTATTGAGTTGCTTCGGACTTGCAATTTCACTTGCGTTCACGGGATGATTAAAATTAGTTTACCCTTAACATTTTATGAATAAAAAATAGCCTATATATTAATCTCTGAAAAGTCCTCTACCTGCTAATGAAAGTCCAGTAATTTTCGTGCACAGACGAACAGATAGGCACAAAAACTCAAACAACAAAACCAGAACAAAAACTACTTTATTTCGATTTTTTTATTATGACTATTTTTAATTCCGTTTTTGATTCTGTTTTGATTTTGGGGCAGTAAGCGTGTGCGCAGGTTGAGGGTTCGATTCCCACCCAGAATATGCATTTTGTATGCATGAACATGTCTGCATGTCCAAAGTCTGGTTGTAATTATGTAAAACATTATTCCAATTTAATTTCCGTTTAAAATGTTCTATTCTAATTTCAACAGGCATATTATATAATATATATAAAATGCACAACTTACCCATAACAACTATTTCTAATTGACACACAATAATTGTTCACATATACACAATTTATAAATGGTTTTCCTCGTTCGTAGTTGATACGCGTATTATGGAAGCGGGAACACCGACATCCACCCCTAGCTAGGGGTGTGAAGCTACTGAACTGAACTGAACTGAAGGCATTTAGCAATGAACGTTTTTGTATACAATGAAATGAGGCTTGCGCTGGAAGAAGCGAGGTAAATCTTACTTTTTACGCTGATAAAAACATCGGTATACCGAACCGAAAAATCGGTAGGTAATCCAAATACTTTTGTCAATAAAAATGGAATTAATTAAATTGAATAAAAAATAAATAAACAAAAAGGTAAAAAGGAACCACTATGGTGCCTCACCGTCCGTTCATCTATCTGTCCGTCTGATGATGGGAAACGTCAATAAAATGCCATTTCTCCCTTATCTCCGAACTTGCAAAGTAAATCTGAAATAATTACAATTAATAAATATTAAAATATTACAGGAAAAATAAAACGAGGTTTCTATAACAAGTACAGTTTTTTTCGAAATCATCTGTTTACAAACAAACATAGTTATGCGGTCCGGTTTTTTATTATGGCCCAAACCAAGAAATATATTCAAGAAGGTCAGAAACCTGAGTGAGCGTGCCAGACTCAGTCTCGCACTTGGGTTTTTATGTCTTAGTGTATTTTTTTTTTATCAAAATAAGTAACTTTGATATCATTGAAACTCTAGATATTGAGTACCGTGCCCAAAAACTAAAATAGAGTTCTATTGCTCTCTCTCTCTCTTTGCTGTCTGTCAGTTTATCTCTCCATATCATGAATATGTAGCTCGTAAATGGAATGAGTTAGATTTGTGTAGAATTTGATCCAAAATAGAATATTGAATATCTAATTTTTTCCCACAAATATACATAAAAAACGTACCTAAAAATCAGGGATTATCACTATTAATTGTCATCATTTATTACTCAAAATTACAGTTCTAGGCAGTTCCAATTAAAAGATTGCGACCCATTTGTAGATCGATGACCTAATTTCACTACCCTAATTTTGTGATCGTTTATTTTGACATTTTGAGAGTCACGAATGACCAAGGATTTTTTTTTATTCTATACTGATTAAATGTGGTACACTTAAATTACTGATATTGTCAAACAATTAGTCATTATTTACCCTCATGATCATTCGATCAGTATAGTGTTACAAGTTAAATAGCGTTTATGAGTAACGAACACATCGGCGTTGTGGTAAGTGAATAATAAATCCTATTTAAATTAAGACGTATTTACACATCATATACCTACTATACGAATGTGTTCAAAACTCAACGTCAATTGGGTACCGGTCGAAAGACTAGTCCATACCGGCTAGTCCATATCAAGTGTCAAATAGACCAAGGTATGAAATAAATAATAAATAAATATCCTGGGACATTCCTCACACACGGTCATCTGATCCCAAATTAAGCAGAGTTTGTACTATGGAAACCAGATAACAGATATAATACATATTATACTACTTTTGAAATAACCCACGGCAGAATATCCCAGGCGTTGGATAACTCCAACACTGTTTAATCTCAGAGTATATAAATACTACGTACGTTTAATCAATTTTAGCAGAATTATATAAATTTAGGTGTCAATGTTATTAACATAACATGTTATCTTCTATACATATAAAATGCTTTGTCCTGGATGACTGACTGACAATCAACGCACAGCCTAAACCGCTGATCGTAGAGACCTGAAACTTGGAGGGTGTGTTCTTTGTATGACGTAGGCATCCGATAAGAAAGGATTTTCCGAAATTCAACCCCTAAGGGGGTGAAAAACGGGGTCAAAGTTTGTATGGGACAACGTGATTCCTTGGTCCGATCTACTTCAAATTTTGCATAAACAGTCTTTAACAGAATTGATGGAAGACGTATTTCGTATTTTATTGAAACTCATCGCCTAACGGGGTCAAAAAGGGGTAGAAAGTTATTTTAGGGGTGATTTGCATCGAAGTTGATATCAATACTCCTTAGTGCTTTTTATATAAATATTCTTTTATATTTGACGTTCCAAGTTTAAAGAGTATTGCATTGCACCGTAGACCTAGAATTACAGGTAGACCGGTCAAGATACGTACATGTCAAAACGTGTATGTGTGAGCAGGACTAAGCGTATTTTTGTCCCTATCTCGTGTATAGGTTTTTATTGTTTTACCTCAGTTTGTGTATTATGTATATGATATTTGATGATGAGAGCAGTGAAACTCTAATTGTATGAAATTTGTGACTTTGTATCAGCGTTGTCAGACGTCACGACATTTTGCCCAAAATTGAATGTCCCGCGCGTGATAGGTTCAGTCCCGCTTTTCATCATCATCATCGTTGGACGTAAAAGTGGCAAATTATAAAGACACCACTGCACAGAAATTGCACCAGCTTTCCCGTTTCAGGAAAACCGCACCAATGTGCGCTAAATGTCACTGTGACAAATAAAAACAAACTTTTAAGTGAGTCATCACTGATTGAGAATAAATTTAATTATTAAAAGAAACAAAAAAACCCGACTGTGTAAAACAAAAAATAACTGAAAAGATAATTAAAAGACATAAAAAAAAGACAGCGTAAAACAAAAAATAACTAAAAAGAGGAAAAACAAGCTCTTCAATCTATAGAATTTTGAATATAACTTGAATTTTATAAGGTACTAGCGAACCGCCCCGGCTTCGCACTGGTGCAATGTCGTAATGAAGTTATACAAAGGTATTGAGGCAGTCTTAAACATGAAGTAATTTATTTTGATAAGGATTAATACCAAGATACAAATAAAGAGCTTTTTCTAGCGGCGGCATTTTAATTAAGTTTTTAAAATAAAAGAACACTTATTGTGGCATAACTATAATAGTTAGACATATACTGTTGCGACACTTTTTGTAAATAATGATGTGTTCAACAAAGTCGTAGTACATTATTTTATTCTATCATCAATAGTTTTCGCAGCGCACGCGATGAAATGAATATTTTAGGTATTTTTTTTACACCTTGGGTTACATTATTGGAGTTTTAGTAAGGATCCCTAATTTTTTTGAAAATATAATATAGCCTATGTCACCCAGAGATAATGTAGCTTCCCAACAGTGAAAGAATTTTTCAAATCGGTTTAGTAGCTTCGGAGCCTATTCAATGCAAACAAACAAACAATCAAATCTTTCCTCTTTATAATATTAGTTTAGACTAACCGTTCCCCGCGGTTTCACCCGCGTTCCCGGGATAAAAAGTAGCCTATGTCTTTCTCCATACCATAGGATATCTGCATGCCAAATTTCATGATGATCCGTTAAGTCGTAGAGGCGTGTAAGCGTAACAAACATACAAACAAACAGAGTTACTTTCGCATTTATAATATTATATAATATAATATATAATATAATATATAATATAATATAGTAAGTATGGATTGCATTGCAGTCGAGGACAAACCAATAACCTAAGTAAGTATGTTTGTTCTTTTTTCGGTATCGTCTGTAATGAAATGACCAACTTTGTACATATCCCGGAAGGTAAAGAGCTCGCGAGGATTCAGTCGAGACATGGGCGGTGTTACAGAGTCTACAGCGATGCCAAATTGACTATCGCTATATCGAAGTGTTGAAGTGTTTGTACAGCAAAGCCACCATGTCAATCCGAGTCCAGGACGAGAGTACGGTACCAATCCAGTTGCAGAAGGGTGTAATAATAATAATGTGATAGGGTGACATAATTTCCCCGAAACTCTTGACCACTGTAATGGAGGATGTATTCAAGCTCTTGGACTGGAAAGGATATGGCATTAACATCAATGGCGAACACATCACTCACCTTCGATTTGCCGACGATATAGTCATAATGGCGGAATCGCTGGAAGCTTTGAACATCATGCTCAATGACCTCAACAGAGTTTCCCAACAGGTAGGCCTTAAAATGAATATGGACAAGACAAAAATTATGTCTAATGTTCATATTCCGCCAATGCCGGTGATTGTTGGGAGCACTGTTCTCAAAGTTGTAGACGAGTATGTCTACCTAGGACAAATTGTCCAACTAGGTAGGTCCAACTTCGACAAAGAGTCAATCGAAGAATCCAACAGGGCAGCGTTCGGGAAGCTACGGCATATCTTCACGTCCCGAATACCTCAGAGTCTGAAGACAAAAGTCTTCAATCAGTGCGTGTTACCAGTGATGACAAACGGGACAGACACGTGGTCTTTTACTGCTGGCCGCATAAATAAGCTTAGAGTCACTCAGCGAGCTATGGAACGAGCTATGCTCGGAATTTTTCTATGTGACAGGGTCCGAAATGAGGACATGCGTAGGAGAACGAAAACGACGGACATAGCTCGTAGAGTTAGTAAGCTGAAGTGGCAATGGGCAGGCCACATCGCTCGAAGAACCAATAACCGATGGGGAAGGAAGGTTCTCGAGTGGCGACCATGTATTGGAAAGCGCCGAGCGGGACGACCTCCCACCAGGTGGAGCGACGACCTGGTCAGAGTCGCTGGGCGCCGCTGGATGCAAGCGGCCCAGAACCGTTCGAAGTGGAAATCAATGGGGGAGGCCTATGTTCAGCAGTGGACATCCATGGGCTGATATGATGATGATGAAAGAGCTCGCGGTGTAGCTTGATTAGGCATCCTTAATCGATCGGTAAAATTAAGGAATCATCGGTGAAGATGGAATCCGGATGAGTGACCGCCTCATGACCGCCTAGTGGTAATTCAATTCGAGCCTATTCCTTCTGTCTGTTCTGACAATACTTAATTAATACCTCTTCTCATGCTACTAAAATGAGTCATATTTGTTGTAATTACGCACAGGACATGCATTTGTGTGCATGAACATGTGTGTAGTATGTCCTGAGCCTGGGTGTAATTATGTATATTAAGTATGTATTTACAAACAAAAAGTATAAGATCAGTTATCTGGTTTCCATAGTACAAGCTCTGCTTAGTTTGGGGTGGTTTGGGATCAGATGACCGTGTGTGAGGTATTATATAATTTAGTAACGTAAATTAGGTATTATTACCTAATTTAGGTTACTAAAGAATGGTTATTTCCCTCGTTAGATGCCACTTCATTATAAAATGTCTGCGTTTGTTACACGCCCTCCACCTATTTTGAACAAAATGGGTTCATGTCGGTCGGTATAATATTTATTTCCTCTAAAAGATTTTTCAAATCGGATTGGTAGTTCCCGAGATTAGCGCGTTGAAACATGCTTACAAACTCCTCGGCTGTATAATATTAGTAGATTAAATGACTCAAACATTTCCTCAAATAATGTAACGTGACTGCATAGTACTATGCAGCAGTACTATGCAGTCACGTTACATTATTTGAGGAAATGTATATATACTCTAATATATATATATATATATATAATATGTATGTTTATATACTCTAATGATAGCATCATTAGAGTATATAAATTTATCAATAATTAACTTATTATTATTTTTTGTTTAAAATGCCTTTTTGCTTGTTATTCTGTGTATACACGTCTTTGGATTTCGATCTAGACTCTAAACTAAAAATGTATCTCTTTGGTGTGAATTTGTGATTGTTATCTGTTGTGTGTACCTAATAAATAAAATAAAAAATAAAATAAATAAAATAAAATGTTATGTTATGAGCTCATTTTATACATATAAAATGAGCTTAATACCTCTTTACTAAGTTAAGACAAACGTATTTATTGTATAATAGTTAAGTGTCATTTAAACCTACCTTTGAGCCATGAGCCTGAAAATGCCTCAAGCAGTACTTATCCTCCTTTTACAAAGTGAGATATTGTGTCTGTATTTTATGTACCTAGTGCATGTACTTATACAATAGTAAGAAACAGTTTTTAAGAGTGTTCAATATTTGGATCAACCCGACTTATTGTTCCTGCAGTGAGTGAGTTCGACAGAGCGGAGTATTCCCTTTTGAGCACCGAAGCATATTTTGGATCGGTGCTCAAATGGCTCCACCAGCGCGATGTAGTATCAAAACACTTTCCACATTTTCTTCTACTGCTGGCACACCCATCTCAACTCCTATTAAAAAAAACATGAAAGCTGTAAAGAGTGGGTTGGCGTAACTCCTCCGTATGATTGTTTCTTATCTATAAGTTGTATAAAAAATGTGATACAAATCAAATCAAATCAAATATATATTTATTACTATGATCAGTTACATAATGTGTTTTACATCGGTCCCCGCACTACAGTTAGTTATACAGTTAGAACAATACCTATACCTACATGACTACTATACGTAGTTTAAAGTAGCGGTGTGCATTTCATCATCATCATCATCATCACCTACCTGTAAATAATGGTCTAATGATATCTCTCGAAAGCTGAGATTATGCCACATGGAAAAAAAAAATGGAATACGTATAAAAATCATACATACATCTAAATTAAAAATATATTTAAAATCATGAGACTGTTACCGAAATTATTTTACTTTTTCTCATAGGGCACAATCGCAGCTTTTGAGGGTTATCATCTGTAGGTATCTTTAATTACAGGACACCTGCATAACTGAACATCGTAGAGGAGTTAGAGGAGGATGACGGGCTATATGTATAAGAACATCCAAAAGTTACAAAAACTTATTACAAAAAGTTATAAAAAACGTTTATCATTTTCAAGAACGTCTGGTTTTACAAAAACTTCAAGTTGTTTACTTCAACGCGGGCTTTCGCATTTATTTATATATAAAAAAATAGGTATAAAAGGACTAATTAAACCAACACTTAACAATAATAAAAATATCTTAACATACATAAAAAAAATCACAATAAATACTAGTTATTTCTTGCTTCTATTATGGTAATAAAATACATTTCAAATCTTTCACTGAAAAATCATTTTCACAACGACATTTGTACAATTTTATTGAATACTGTAATTTGTGTTAGAAATCCAAGACCGTACCATTAGGCTTAAGCTAATATTCGAAAATAATAAGGACAATGAGTAAAAAACTAACGGAAATGGGTGATAACACAAATTCTACATTAAAAATTAATTTAAAAGTCCATAATACAAGGATAATATATTTAAAAATAAACTTAGGCTAATCTTAATAAATAAATGCAATATAAAATATTATATGGAGGATAAATAAATATAAGTAGGTACATATATATAAATAATTAATAAATAATATGTACTATTTGCATAAAAAAACACATAATTATAATAGTTTTTGCCATACCCTCATAGAGTCGATGTATACTGTAATAATAGTTAAAGTTCAGTTTACCAATACCTCAGAGTATATAAATACTACGTACCCAATACTAATCGTTATTATGTGTACATTGTGATAATAAAGAAATAAGAATTTATTAATTTGCCATCAGTTAGACGAGTTCACAAAAACAAACGATGTCAATATTAAACTATATCTAAATGGCAGTATCGCAACACAATCAACAAACACTCTTACCTGAACCAAAAACGGGAATGTTCCTTCTAATATTTGCTCCTTCTGAAATGCAGCTTCTGCGTTGTTTTAACCACAGGACAATAATTATTAATAATGTATAAAATAACCTCTAATGGTCAGTGAATTTAAATTCGGTTGACTAAAAAGCATGAAATAATATTGTGATGGGGGCCAGATAACTTTCTAAAAACATTTAAACTATCACAAAATGTCACGCTCACATTATATAGGTGACGTAGGGTTAACACAGTGTCAACGTGAGTTTATTATTATTGATTTTTCTTGGCCTATTTTTGTTTACCTTTTATCTTTATTACTTTGAAAGAATTCTATAACTTGATCATCATTTACAACTGGTCAAGCCAGGCCCAATGCAAGCAGCATACGCTAATGCATGGGGTATAAAGTTCTGTTCATAGTTGCCGGTGAAAAGATGTGACCAAGGACCCTGTGCGAACACTGCCACGTCTTCTCCACCGTGGGTTTCCCGAACAATAGGCACCAACGCTGGGTATACGTATTCTATACTACCTGAAATGAAAAATGAATGTAAATTGATATGTGGGAAGATGATGACCGAAGATATGGATGGCAAAGACATTTTTGTTGGGTTCAGTGGCGTTAATGAAGGTCAAAACTAATGAAGTTTCCAACGGTTCGGAAGTCCACCTTCAGTGCAATACCAATAGATACTAAAGGTTACTTAAAAAAACAGCATCCGCTTCACTTAAAAAAACGCCCAAGAGTCTGAGTCTGACTCAGCCACCGAGGATTCGGTCCGACCTTCCTTCAAAAACCACAATGCGTCGTATTCTAATAGGTCTTTACCTATGAAAATGCCGTTCTGCAGTACTGGCCATTTCAAATCAAAATAATTTAAGAATCTAAGAATTCTAATTTCAAATTAATTTTATTTTAAAAACATGGAATTCTTTTTCCAAAAGTAGTCATTTGTTTATTGATTAGTGTTAAATTTTCATCGCATTTCAATCATTTTCGTCATCATAGATACGTTAAAAATTCGAGTAATTATGGAATATGAGTACCGTCGTGGAAGCAACGCGGCACAAGCGGCACGCAACATCAACGACGTTTACGGAGCTAATACTACAAACCAACGCACCACCTGTTATTGGTTTGCTCGCTTCCGTTCTGGGAATTTCGACCTGAAAAATGAACCTCGCGGTCGTCCGAAGACTTTGGTCGACAATGACGAATTAAAGGCGATTGTGGAAGCTGATGATATACAATCGACGACTGAATTAGCAGCAGCTTTCGACGTTAGCGTCAAAACAATATTGGTCCATTTGCGTCAAATTGGCAAGGTAAAAAAGCTTGACAAATGGGTGCCCCACGAACTCAATGATCGCCAGCGCGAAGTACGCGTCGAAACGTGCCTTGCACTGCTCAACAGACACACAAATGAAGGAATTTTGAACCGCATTGTTACCTGCGATGAAAAATGGATTCTGTTTGATAACCGCAAGCGCTCAGCAAGTTGGTTGGATCCTGGTTCAGCACCTAAACAATGCCCTAAACGAAAACTTACCCCTAGAAAAGTAATGGTCACTGTTTGGTGGTCTAGCGCCGGTGTGATTTATCACAGCTTCTTACCAAGCGGGGTGAGCATTACTGCAGATGTGTACTGTGAAGAACTGAACACAATGATGGAGAAGCTGGCACATCTCCAACCAGCATTGGTCAATCGCTCGTCTCCGCTGCTCCTGCACGATAACGCGCGACCTCATACTGCACAGCAGACGGTCTCCAAGTTGCAAGAACTGGGGTTGGAAGTTCTCCGTCATCCGCCCTACTCACCAGACCTTGCGCCTACAGACTACTAATTTTTCCAGAATTTGGATAACTTCTTGGCGGGAAAAAAATTCAATACCCGAGAGGCAGTACAAAATGCCTTTGAAGAATTTTTTGCCTCCCGTCCAGCTGATTTCTTTAAGAAGGGCATCAATAAACTGCCACTGCGTTGGCAAAGATGCATTGATTGCATGGGTGATTACTTGGATTAATACAAATAAAAAATACATGAAAAAAAATCGTTTAAATTTTTTCATACAAAACGGCAATTTCATAGGTAAATACCTATATTAATCAGCAGAACAAGCTGATGAATGACCTGCGGAGTTTCGTGTATGATGTATCATTCAACCGCAGCCGTAACCGCAATTAATAACAAATAATGGATATTCAGAAATAAAAATACTTACTTAAATTGTCCAACATGAGATTATGACGCAGAAGATCTTTATGAGGCTTATACCCAGGCCCGTTTGCATAGCTGAGTGTCGTGTAAGGTAGACTGTCTGACGCGTTTGACTGGAAATTTAAGTATATTCATGGAATAATAATGCGCAAATAGATACATACGTGCAATGAGGCCATTTGAACAAAGTTACAAACTTAATTTGCTTACGTAACTGATTACATTACATTACATTACGAACTAAGGCATGAATTTATGTGGCTTCAATTTTTAAAATTTACTCTATTCATAATATATGCTTGCATTTCAGAATGATAATGGCAAAGCAAAGAAAGAAATAGGCCAAAAAAAAGTATGGCAAAAAATATATCCATTTGATATCATCTCAGAAACCATTTCATTCTCAATAACCAAATAAGATTTGTCTCTTCTTACCTTATTAGCAAATCCTAGGATATCAGTTCCTCTCTTACTGTATCCACTATAGGTCATGGTGTGACTGTGGTCTGAGGTGACGACTATTAGGGTATCTTCTATGTCCACCATTCTAAGTGTAGCTTCTACTGCTTTTGCTAGTTCAGCAGTTTCATCTAGTGCTTTACGCGCTTTGCTATCGTGATGTGCTGTATCTATTCTACCTCCTAGAACAGTTTATGATTAAATTTTTTAAATTGCACCTATATCTGTTCATCCGCAACAGCGACATTCTGAGATAGTGACAAATATCCTAACATCAGTATTTGTATTATTAGTCAATAGTGAAATACTCAGTGATAGACTAAATAATCGATAGATAGACGCAAGCAAATAAAGCAAGATATCAAAGATATTTAGAATGTACCATAAAATTATAATAACAAACAGACACTTTTAGATATTGTGGTTATTCATTTTATGGTAGTAGGTAAATATTACTTGGTTAGAATAATAATAATATATACGCTGCTATAATTACTAACTCCGCTTCGCAGAATAGGTTGAGCTTTGATGAAAAAAGATGAGTGTGGCATGTAAGAGTAGTTTTTGTATTAAAATGAAACTTTATTCGTAACCATTGCTATTTTTACATACAAAATGAGCTTCATGACTGTCTCTGATGTATCTATTCACTCAAGCTTTCATCAGCACCAAGCTGTTTTTTTTAAGAATTCTTACCTTCAACAAACAGAAAATATCCATTTTTATTCTTCGACAGCATTTCGATAGCCTTTTGAGTCATCTCACTCAATGTTGGATCGCTGTGATCATTGTCCAAGTGATACGGCATGTGGTCTGACGAGAATAATCCTAGAAGACTTGTGTATTCTTCGGTATCTAAGTTTATCAGATCTTGTCTATTGTAGATGTATTTAGGCACGGCTCCAAGGGATTCCTTTTTTAAAAGCCATTCTCTTATGAGATTTTTGCCGTCGCTTCTGTATCCTTGGTAGCCTTCTGAGTCTTGTTGTAATATTGGCACAAAGTTTCTTCTGCCACCTCCGAGGACCACCTGTAATTGATCTAAATAAATAAGGCTGTCCTGTTACTCAACGATCAAACTGTAATCATGACCAAAGGAATCGTACCCAACCCAGGACATCTCAATACGTTAACACTCGGTCGTTTGCCAGCTTTATTTTCAAGAATTGAACAATGATTGGACCAAAAGCTTGTGTGTATACTTCATTTGGCTCTTGAAAGGGAACTCACGTCAATTTTGCTCCCAACCCGTCCATGTACGAGCTGCATGGCGATATCATCACATATGAGTGCATGCTTCGGCAGATCACTATCTGCCTCCCATTTCCTGTCAGCCGAGTGCGCGTATGAAGCAGCTGGAGATGCATGAGTCACTCTTGTAGTCGTCACGACACCTGGAATTAAATATGTACCGAGTTAGATGAGTAGAATTGCACTTCCAGGTCAGTCAAGGTGAAGTTTTTGTACCAGAGCTTCCCACACATTATTTTCTCGTAGACCACTTTAAAATTTTTGTGGTTTCGGTAGACCCCCTGCTTTTTTTTTTTTTTTTTTTAACTGTTTATAGACCTGTGTTTGACTGCAATCTCACCATGGTAAGTGATGATGCGGCCGAAGGTGGTAAGCACACAAAGCCTAGAAGGAACTGGCTCTCAAGTGCAGCTATCGGAACACACCGAAAGGTGCTTGGCGACAGATTTTCAACTTGAGGGTGGTAGCCAGCCAGGCGGGTACTACAAAGTACCCTACCACCGTGCTATGGTTTCCTCACGATGTTTTCCTTCACCGAAAGCTCAAGCTCATTGTAGGATTCGAACCCGGGACCTTCATCTCGGTATCCGACGTCACTACCACTGAGCTATCATCGCCTTATGCTGCTACCTTTCTATCTACCATATTCCCAAAACTCGTCAAAACATTTGAAGATTAGATATATCTAACGTAGACCCCCGTTGAGTCTCCCGAGGGACACTTTGGGAATCACTGGTCTATACTATTCTAAGGCGCTGATCCCACTGAAAAGAGTTCTAGAGTTCCGAGTTCTGCATTCCGCGTTGATTGTAAGCTATGTGGCGCCTTTGAAAGTAAAAAAGTGTATGTGTGATCAGTAGCAAATATTGCAGAACTCTAGAACTCTAGTCTGCTAGCTGTGTGCACAATAGTCAACACGGAATGCAGAACTCAGAACGCGGAACTCTATAACTCTTTCTGTGGGATCGGCGCCTAAGTACTTACTATGTTATCAATGATCACCAATAACTCCTGAATATTTCGACAAACTACACAAATACGCACTTAATACATTAAATTACCATTTCACCAAATTTATGATACAAAATCTACATACCAGTACTTTTCCCAGCTCTCTGCGCCCAGTCCATCAGGCCAGTAATGGAATGCTGTCCAGCTCTCTGGGCTAAGCAGTCCCCACGCTTGACGGCAGCACTCAGGCCCACGGTCCCACTGTTGGCCTTCACCCCAGACAGGTATGCAGTGCCGCTGCACGCTGAATCGGCCACGTTGTGGTCTACGCAGTATGTCTGAATTAAAAATATTAATATTTAGGTATTAATTTTTAAACTAGGGTTAACAAAGGGGTGGCCCACAGATTAAAAGTAAACAGATATCGTAAGTTGTCCGTCCAAGCGTACTCGAAAAGAAGGAACAGCAACTTGCCCCACCTTTGCTTGCAAAGCATAGTGAGGTAAGTCAATTGGGATGTTTCAGTTCATCGTTGGTAGTAAATATTACGCTCGGTTTGATAGGTATTTAATTAACATGCGGTATCTAGTGTGATGTAAATCTATGGGTGGCCTCTTTGTCGAGCTTAAAAATATCTATTTATCGCATATGGAATGAATAGCCTACGTTTCAGATTGTATAAAGTATGATAGCATTATCTAAAAATAGCATAAACAAACGTATGTCATACGTTTTTAAAACCCTTATTCATTGGTGATATCAGTGATATAAAATAAGTAAGTATAGGTTAGTTTATAAGAAGTATCAGCCGTTGTAAGTTACCTATGTCAAAATTAATCAATATTAGGTTCTTCAAAGGACCTTAAAAAATTGGACGGATTGACACACACACCCACAGACTAGGTCGGTTCTTATTATGTTTTCAAAAGCGAATGCAATACGTGGTAAAAAAAAAACAACTGAATAATTAAGGCTCGTGTTTTAGAAATAGGAGAAAAACTCATAAGCTGTATTATTTTTAACGTCATAATTAATGATGATAAAATAAATGCTCGTTACAGTATCAGTAACGCCATCTGTATCAACAAGTAACTTTTACATGTTTTAAATGAGTAATAAAAGATGGCGTCACTAGTGGTAAAGCTCAATCCTACTTTTGGATTTAATTTTGATTGAAGAATTAGAAGTACCAAATTCTGTATTGTTGACAACACAGTTAATGATTGTAATATCGGTTAGTAATATAATGTTTTTTTTAAACTATTTAAACAACTTATTGAGATGATTAAAATTACCTTGCAACTTGTCAAAATAATAATACCTAATATCCCGCGACTTTATAGGTACTCCAGTAGAATAAGCTCAAAATCAAGCAACATTTTATTTGCATTATTACTTATATCAATTGCGATCACAAAGTAGGTAGAAGTCGACCTTTTTTTTTTATGTCAAAAAGGTTGACAAACAGGCAGACGGTCCACCTGATGGTAAGTGGTCACCGCCGCCTATGGACATTTGCAATACCAGGGGGATTGCCGATGTGTTGCCGACCTTGAAGAGCTCTTTTTACGCCCCTTTTGAAGAACCCCATATCGTAGCGCTGAGGGAAAACCGTAATGGGAAGCTCATTCCACATCCTAATGGTCCGCAGTAGGAACGTCCGACTGAACCGTTGTGTGGACGATCGAGGCGGCTCGAGGATATGAGGATGAACTCCACATCGCCGGCGAGCGGTGCGGTGGTAAAAAGGCGATGATGGCACCAGGTCAAAAAGTTCTTGAGAACACTCCCCATTATACAGACGGTACGACCTACCAACATAATATAAGTAATAATACAGAATACGCAAATTTTGCTAGAAGTAGAATTTAGCAAAAAGTATTTTCTTAGTGTTCCGTAGATCGCAACCGGCTGCAAACTTAAAACTAAGTGTAAAAGGCTAATAATACAAGTTACCAATGAGTTCGCAACTAATACCACACATTTTGCCTAGGAGATAAAGGCGAAAAATCACTCTTTTAAGTTTAGGTATGTTCCGTATGTCGCAACCGGTCCAAATTGCTTGAGAAGGTAGGTAATGGTTCTCTAAAGACATGGTATTGTCGCAAATAGTACCACAATTTTTGTTTAGGAATTATACAATATCAAAGTTTTTCTCAATTTTCACCATGTTCCGTACTTCCAAATCGGTTGCGAATTTAAGGTAATCATATCCATACATAACTCTGTCGATATGCCAAAAATCATTAGTACCACAATTAATGTAATTTGATTATCTAATTCTACTGCACTATTATTGCGTTTGCTGAGAACAGCTGTCTAACGAACTCGGCAGTCACTATAGTTTCACCAAGGATACAGGCTCATAGTTTTTTCACTTTTTAAACATAGATTTTACAATTCGGTCAT
Organism: Polyploca ridens; assembly: GCA_951394255.1. Classification (NCBI taxonomy): domain Eukaryota; kingdom Metazoa; phylum Arthropoda; class Insecta; order Lepidoptera; family Drepanidae; genus Polyploca; species Polyploca ridens. The sequence goes on from OX596243.1 coordinate 13,881,123, forward strand.
ATAAACTGGTGATGATGGTAAATAAAATTGAAGTTCTTTAAACTTCTATGGGCTACGCTCATAAAATATCTTGTTTGGTACCTTGGCAAGTCCAGTATAAGGGAAGGCCTCGAAGCTGAGTTTGAGCTCCTCTCCGAGATGGCCATGCATCTGACCGAGGTAAACCCTGGCAGCAGCGAGGGTAGTAATGCTCATTCCATCGCCCATGAACATGATGATGTTCTTCGCCACTTTTGTGTTGAGCGGAGCTGCAACCTGGAATAGAAAGGAATTAATTTAATTTACTTATACGTGAATAAAAAAAAGTTTTCCCTTGAGTAAATAGATCATCATCCAATTTATGAGAAATTGGATTTACTTCGCGACTTCTACAAATTTGAACTCGTAAAAACGTTATTTTTTTAATTGTATAATGTCGAACAGTGTTATTTAGGTACATTAGGTATCCTCAAAGGGTTTTTAATAAGTAAGATCCTTTTCCTTTTATAAAAAACAGACAAACGGAAATTTTACGTTAGCAAAGGTTTGCTCGTTTTTATGATCGTTGCTATAATTGCATTTATTTAAGTGCTAATATAAAGTTTTTTATCCTCAAACGTATCAGTGATTATTTCGCAAATCATCTTTTGCTGACCATATACATCAGAGGAATCCTACAACGTCGGACCGAGAAGCATTATATTAAATATAAATAATCTCATAACTTCAAATGTATAGCTAAACTATGGCCATGCTAAGAAATCATATTTGACAAGAGGGTGTCTCTCCTTGCCGCACTATGTTTGTCTCTTTTTGACACATGGAAGTACATGGGCCGTCAAAATTTACCTATTAGGAAGGCCCTATTTTAAGGCGGCCCTCTGTGGCCGGCGCAACTTCAACGCAAGCATAGTCTAAAAGCTTGTTGTTTAATCAAACGTAATGTTTGACTGCGAAAAAAGAGAGACAGCATCAGAGCCGTCGGTTATCAGTCGGTAAATTCCGCTGATCACTCGCGGCCGCTTCGCTAGGTCGTCATTTATGATTTCGCATTCATAAAACTTGTTCCAGGAGTATACTTCTTGTGAAAAAATCTTACAAGTTTGTGAAAAAAAAGTTAGTTATTTAGAATCTCCAATACATTTGAAAGCCTGGTATCTAAATGTTTTCTTTACTTTTACAATTTATAGGTACATTATATATGTCCAAAGTTCAGGCAAAAACTGTTTTTCGGAGGCTTTGACTGAATTTGTTTCACACTTTTTTTAAATTAATTCTAGATACACGGCTAGATATATTGCACAAGATACTAATTTGTTCAAAACATCTAACGAAAAATTTTAAACAACGCCATAATAAGTACAGAGGTTTTGTATGAAAAGTATGACGAATTGAGTCCTCTTAATATATTATTATAATAAACATTACAAGGAAAAACTTGCATTAGAATATTAATAACAGCCAACGCCATCTAGTGGGATCTCTAAATATCTGAACGCTAAATATACGACTCTGCTAGAACCAAGTTGTTGGTGATTGAACTACTCGACACTAGAGGGCGCTCTAGTACTATTTTACCACAACACCATCTAGAGGGATCTAATTTTACACATTGAAGTACTAAACCCTGTTGGAATTTTCAACAAAGTAAGCAACTCAAAAGATGGCGGTATATTTATAAAAATAAGTAGACTCTTTTAAATTATTTTTTATAAATAGACTAATACCATTATCAACGCTTTCTACTCCACTCTCAGCGACACCATAGGATGGAAGGAACCTTAGCCCAAATTTTGTCAACCTCCAGAGGCAAAAACGTCCCAAAACGGATGGACGTCACGAGTCCATCATGTCAATGTTAGTTATTTAGAAAGCTGATCAGGATCATATCCGAATAAAATAGTGGAAGATATCGCCGAAAGTAGGAAGGTACGTGCATGCACACTATAGGTAGGATGCTCACAAGAATACTTTCTGCATCGGCGGCTTACATAATAACAGTTAAAGGATTTATCAAATTCAGTTTTATAATGAAAACACTGTGTGAAAATGATGGAGAAATGACACAGTAAATTCAATTGTTTCCAAGTACTGACTTTTCTATCTTGATACCAAATACAGTGCCTTAAATCAACAGTGATAAGAAGAGATCTTTTTTCTGTAAACACCTATTTTGTATGAAATTTGGAGCTGTGGCCAAATTCTATGGCGGTGTGTGTATTGTGTAAAAATAAATAAATAAAATATATCTGACAATATGATGAAAACAATTACCTGACAATATATTTTACCTTCGAACGTAACGTCCACTGCGCTTGTCCATTCCAGTGATCCTTGTTTCTTTCATCGAACGTGATTTTTTTTGCATCTGGAAAAATACTTTCCATTAAACATAACATAATAATGCTCAATAGACAAACTTATAGGCAAGTCTTTTAATAAAATGTACATACAGTCTAGGACATAAATATGTCCTCATTACTGTCTATTTGTGAAAAGCAAAGAATTTTCTCGCTCTGCATAGATTCAAAGTACGATGTTTAAAATAGTATTGCTCGGTCCATGACGCAAAACGAGTTTACACTCTACACCATGATCTCTACACCAACATAAAAAAAAAAACGTACTCGTAAGACAGCGAATTTATCGACATTTTGTCATTGTCAAATAATGTGCCGTATTTTATTAATATAATTTTGTGATCTGAGTCTCAATTGGAATTCAAAATCAAAATCAAAATCAAAAAGTCATTTATTCAGTTTAGGCCTTAGTAAGGCACTTATGAACGTTATGTACATACAGTTGAATTAACGATCTTAGTTTTATAATTGGACATTATGAAACTTCTAAAAACATTCCACAGTACCTATCGATCAATAAGTACCAAACAATTCGTATGGGGCCATTTTCGTTCACCGCACTTATACTCGCCCCAGCGTTGCCAGATTTTTTTTCGGGCAACGCGGGATTTCGTAACTACTTGAGTAAAAAAAGCGGGATTCTATCGTCGAAAATGGGACATACCAAAAAAACGGCCAAGTGCGAGTCGGACTCGCGCACTGATGGTTCTGTAGAAACTTGTAGGTATGTAAATAGTTCATTTATCACGGGAATCTAGTCAAGAAGTAAGTAAGAAAAAAAATTGTGATGCCACTACAAAACGATTTTTGAATTTCTTTCTTTACTTGTGCTACATGGAATTGCTTCTTTTATGTTTCTAGGTCATTGGGAAGTACTCTATGGGTTTTGATTCCCTTGCGAGCGTCAAAATATGCGGCATAGCTATACGGCCGTATCTTTTGATTGCGTGCTATTTCTGTGCAGTGGTGTCCCGCCAAAATCGGGACGTCTGGCAACGCTGACTCGCCGTGACGTACCGTGACGTACCTACCAGTCCCTACTGTAACGGTGGAGACTGACGTGTGAAGTCGACGTTGTAATGCATTAGCGATGAAAAGTGATGAAGGTGGGCACAAATTCGGGAATGACCTCCCCTGTGCAACTAACTGTTTGATCCATATATCCAGAGACTACACTTTTCAGGATTCACAGGATGTCTGCATGATACCAATTATTAGATTATGACTAAATATTCAGCGAGTCACTAGATTAGTCATCATCATCACGGGTATGTACATAGGAAACTGTAAAAACATTAAAATGTGATTTTGGCAATTCTATTATTTAGTATTCAATTGCAGGCTTGTATGGACATATTGGGCATGTATTTTTGTATGATTCGGTGGTGACAGATGGCTCAACGATTTCTTATAAAATCTCGGATTGAGTTTTCATAGCCTAAAAGTTGATTTGTTTAGTGTCCTTCGGGAAAATTCGATACTGGGTAATTAACGATGTACAGTACACACGGTAACCCAAGCTCGATCTTCAAGGTTCTAGTAGGTCCCAGGTACTTATTAATGGACAGACTCTATAGCACAATTCGGATGACTTTTGCTGGAAGAGAACAATTAGGTATCCTACTTGAGATATTGTACCTTTTATGGAACAGATCAAAATAAAATCTCGACCTTTGGCAAAATAAGAGAGAAAAGGCCACTTGTCTCTACATCCTGTCAGTTTTTCCAATAATTCGAAAAACATTATTAACTAAACGGAATAATGGATGAACGTAATTTTAAATCTTCAGATACGTACGACTGTGTTCTACAATATGGATAATAGCATAGCTAACAGGATATAACAGGGTAGCGGTAGGGTGCTATGTTTTGTTTCACGAAACACACGATAATTACTTATACTTACTTGTGCCACATCCAAATCCCTATAGATTTTTTTGCGTCAAAGAGTACCTAACACCTTCACACTTATACAAATATTCACATTTATAAGGATTTTAGGATTATAATATTAGTAGAATATGAAGTAGGATAATAATATAAGTGAGATAAGATGGGTGTAATTAAAATATAAAAAATCTATTAATCCCGTTGGCCCGCGGCAGGAACTGCATTTAATATAGAAAATAAAATTAAATGTCCATCAGATTATCATATTATTGCCTATAGGTATTGCTAAACTTGATTTAACACTACATCATTAGCAGTATTTATATACTCTGAGTCATTAGTAATAGCAAGCTGTGTACGTAAATCCCCGTGTTTTATAACTTTTTGGTTTTTTCTACTGCGTCAACGTCGTGGGAACTGACATTTTAATTAGGGTTCTATTAAATCAACTTAGGCGATGATAGCTCAGTGGTGTGACGTTGGATACCGAGACGAAGGTCCCGGGTTCGAATTCTAAAAAGAGCTTAAGCTTTCGGTGAAGGAAAACATCGTTTGGAAATCATAGCACGGTGGTAGGGTAATTTGTAGTACCCATCTGGCTGGCTACCACCCTCAAGTTGAAAATCTCAAGCACCTATCGGTGTGTTCCCATAGTTGCACTCTAGAGTCAGTTCCTTGTAGGCTTTGTGTGCTTACCACCTTCGGCAACATCATCACTTACCATGTGAGGTTGTGGTCAAAAACACAGGCCTAGGTATACACAGTAAAAAAAACTATGGCAGCTTTATTGAATTGGATAAGTATTTTCAGTGCTCACGCTATATTTACTAAGGTATAGTTCTTCTCTCGGACCACTAGGCGTTCGGGGGGATCTCCACCGCTTCGACGTCGACATTCCGGCTTGCCGTACCAAGCGTTTCGCTTCCTCTTACCTTATACGCACGGCCAAGTTGTGGAATGCTCTCTCGGACAACGTGTTTTCAAACATGGGTCTATTCAAGGGTCTTCTCAACTACATCTTCGCTTACCATCAGGCGGAATTGCGGCCAAGCGTAAACCCATTAAATATAAAAATAAAGGTATTTTATAATGATACATCAAACATATTTGGATTTTAAAACTACCTAATTGAGCAGGAGATTTTTCAATCGTTTCCAGGATATTATGATAATTAATAAGATGTTTTTTAAGATGGTTTACTTAATTAAAAGAGAAAATACAAAATTAAACTAAATCTTCTAAATTGTCATAAACTATATTAAATTGATAAACTACCATACCATCTTAGAGCTATGAAGCGATGGAAAATTGATTGACACGGAACGGATTATTGATTAAGTTATATTAAAATTATAGTCGGCAATTTTTCAAGGTACTTAGGCGTCATGTGATATATTTAATCCATAAACCTCTCTTAAAAAAACATTTTATAGAATTCTACTTTTTATCTCAGGAACGCGAGTGAAACCGCGGAGTACGACTAGTACTTCAATAAACCAGACTTCAACATATTCTACCCACTCGCTTCAACCTCTTGTTATTAATATTATAGGTTTCTTCAAAGTCTGAGTAGTGAGGAACTCACCTTGACAGTAAAGTGTCCTCAGATAAATAGATAGAATACCACGATAGATTACTAAGTACTGTTGCGTACATTGAGCGAGGTTATGGTCAACCAATGACATTTGAGTATGGATGGGGCATGTCTACACGGCAAGTTCAATTACCACAATTATGTACCTCTTTGTCATAAGCAGACGTATTGTCTATAATTATAATTATTGGCACAAGCGCACGGGACACTACCGGAATCATCTGACTCACTGTTAATTATAAAGTACATGCATAGTAAATGACATCCCTGGATGACTCACTTTCTTCCTTAGAAATCGTTGTAAAGTGAGAAATCGTAATTGATATGAGTTTTCATTAAAATTAATAGTGAGCTGGTCAGTTGAAGATGTGACTCGAGAGTCTAAAGAATGTTCCTAAAGTATACAAGTTCATATGTCAATGTCATACAGAAGATAGGTACCCTCAACGTTAAGGGCATTGTTTCATAAATCACGAGGTGTTGTTTAAATTCATCAATTTCACGTCAACCAACAACTACGACTTCGACATCGATGTCGCATTCTACATTTGACAAAACACATGGCGGATACCATAGACTTATAAAAAAATTAAGACGCAGTGTCGCCTTCTTGTAAATACATGGCCTCATGCTCACCTCACATATACAATATAGGAAGCCGATCGGTTGTCATTCCACATTGAGACGTTGACAGTGACAAAGGCTTAGTATTACTTGTGTGTGCCTGCTTGGGCCAGTACCTACTGATATTACTCACGCATACGTAGGAAATTTTCGGCTTCAATTTCTTATAAGGTGACACACCGTCTTGATTTTTTATACGTCTATGGTGGATACATTGATTATAATTTTTTTTTCAGTACTCACTTGCCTACAAACTGCAATGCAGTTTACCAGATATTTAAAAATAATAACTGTGTTTCTATTAAGTAAATAAATAAAATAAAAAAAGAAGTCCGCCATGTTTTTCACCAAATCTAAAGCTACTCTCTATAGGTGTCTTTGTGTTTACTAAATTAATTATACCACCATTATTCAAAGCGTCAATTATCATCAAACGTAATCTGTCACGTCCCGACCCGTAATTAATTTGCCAGGTAACAATTATAATTGTGTAACCACATTGTCAATTCTAATTAACCTGATATTTTATATGAAAACGGATACTCCTACCATCAAAAGAGCACGCGACGTTAATTGGCGTCGCGGCTAGGGTTGTCAAATACATCATAAACGCAAAAAACATCGACATATTTAATTTAAAAAGGGCTACAATATATGAATAAGTTTTTTTTTAATTTTTGTTCTTTCTTTGTTACTAAATCACTATTCAAAAAAAATATAATTATAACATACGTAACAACCCTAGATCAAGGTGAAACTGCTTTTAATAATAAATTAAAAGCAGTTTGCTTAGCGTTGGAATCCTGTTCCAGATTACGTTATGCAGCTCAGACTATAGAAGATAGACTGTAAAAAACTGAAAAAGAAATATTCAAATCTATTGTATTGTAGGTACCCAGAACCTTGTTAGGCAAGGTATCGCAAATCCGATCATTGAGCCATAAGTCACTGACTCTAAAGTAGACCAATGCAGATGTCATATTGACTAATATTGTGTAAAAAAAAACTATCATCATTTTCATAGCATCTGATAAAAAGTGACTAACCCACTTTCATGATTTTTTTGCCTTATTGATAAAGTTCATCCAAAAATCTGTGGTAAACTCGAATGGGGATCTTCTTGTTTACACCATCAAATGGGCAAATCTATTGAAAGATATGGAGAAACACTTGCAAGCTCTCATGATATCTCTAAGGTCTCTTTCGATAGGGTTTAAAAATCAACCTCTTAATCATTTGAAATATTAAAATGGAGGAAATGGTGCCATTTTAAATCAGCTATGAATTATGAGATACAGGTATCAGAACGTAAATAGGTTATAAGAAAACTGTCATATTCAACTGGTTTCAAATTTGATTGCAACAAGGTTACGTAGTTACAAAAGATTTAAAATTCATAGCTTCCTCGTGCCGATGTCCCGAACATCGACTGTGGCTCGTAATTTCGTGTGTGGGTGCATCCACATTCGTCTCAGTATAAATAAGTATCTATATTTAACTAGAGACCAACATAAAACATTGACCGCTAATTTTCACGAATTGTAGGCCAAGGTCATCATGTCTTAAAATATCTAAATACCAGTTTCTATTCCGAACGCCAACGTAATAAATACGTTACGTGATGTTATGAATATTTTAAGAAAGTCGCTTATATAGTTTCACCGCGCTGACCTTGCTTGTGTCATTGACATCGCGTTTATCAGTGGTTGTTTTCATTTTATATTGAATATGTAGCTTTTGTATCACTGGATTTCCTGTTCGAAATGTTACCCAGGTATAAAATTCCGCGGTAGGTATTTAGGTCTTCAAAACATCCTTATAAGAACATCAAACTAATCTTAAAATGCGAAAGTTTGGATGTATGTATGTTTGTTACTCAAGCACGCTTCAACAACTGAACGGATTTAGATGGGCATGCTGATAGGATATGTTCTAGATTAACACATAAGGTAGGTACTTTTTATCCCGGAAAAGCTATACAGGGTGTATTTTGCATGATAACGCAAACTTCGCGAAAAGGCTACACCTAATGTCACTAATCAAATAGTGAAAGTCATTCACCTCGCTAATGATCGGTTGTTTACCGTTTATAGGCCTGTGTTTGACTGCAATCTCACCATGGTAAGTGATGATGCGGCCGAAGGTGGTAAGCACACAAAGCCTAAAAGGAACTGGCTCTCAAGTGCAGCTATCGGAACACACCGAAAGGTGCTTGGCGACAGATTTTCAACTTGAGGGTGGTAGCCAGCCAGGCGGGTACTACAAAGTACCCTACCACCGTGCTATGGTTTCCTCACGATGTTTTCCTTCACCGAAAGCTCAAGCTCATTGTCAAGCTAATGATCGGTTATAGAAATTGTCATTTTCTAGTTTTATTTACATTGCTACTTTTAGTGAAAGTAATGAATTAATAACTTATTTATTTATCTCTTTGGGTTAGGTAAGAATAACGATTATGAACATTCTAAAGTAAAAAAAAAACTCAATTTTTTTTTTTAATTTGGGAAAAACCGACGAAAAATTCCAACATGGGGGGGTCCAGAATCATGTCCTGGACCCATGGTATCCGTTTGTACGGCGATGTCCCTTACACCCTGTATATCCCTCTGGTACGCGGGTGAAACCGCGGAGCGCAGCTAGTTAGTCCATATATATGCATTACAGAATAAATATGAATCCTATGACGTCACGTCACGTCATAAGTCACAGCTCCTTTCTGTTATCATTCTGCTAGCATATGCCTTGTGCATAAGTTCACAGGAAAATAAGTGATGATGTCCCATATGAATCACGAGTTAATCCCCTCAGACAGAACAGAACACTTGCCAAATGTTACATAATGTTTATGCAGACTCGGAGTTCGATGGCACAAATGAGATCGTTAATTGGCCATGAATTCACTGTCTTTGATTACCCTGAGAACCGGTTAAAAGTGAAATCTCGGAAATATAGCAGTACTTATTGATATTATGCATGCATAACTTAGCAATTCAATAAAGGTGTTTATGAACATTGTTAAGTGCTAAAGATTCAAAGGAGGATTTTTCAAATAGCATAAGTGACTGATGAGCAAGAATTCTAAAAGTTATATTCGACCAACATATGGCACAATAGTTTATCAATATACCTACAATTTACAAGAAGGAAAACTCAAGTTTCTTCTAAGAATTATTGAAAGGCATGTCCAACTTCCTATTAATCTCATTTGTGGGAAATTGTAAGCATGATTTGCAATTCTAATAAAAATGTGTTCATTGAATTATGTAGATTTGATAATATAATATGTATTATCTCTGTTACAAGAATCGCAATTATAATAGGTAACTGACGCTAGTGCGGTACTGACGCTTTATGATTACAAAGGTCAGTTGGTCTTGATGTCTTTTTAGCGATGCTTCTTTGAATCGCTGCGTCAATGACTTACGCAAAACCGGTTGAGAGCTTGCTCGCCGAACTTGTCCGCGTAAGGGTACTAAGGCTAAAGTTTGGGCCCGCAATTCATGTCCCTTCAAAAAAAAAAACTTACGCAAACTTATGCGTTTGATATCATGTAAAAATTCCGTCTAAACTTTGTGAAGTAAGTTTTTTAATATTTAAAATCAGGGAAATCCCAGCCAGACTGATGATCATAACGCATAACAATCTCATCATATAATGCAACATTATGAGTAAAGACATTTTGTATTAGTTATTATTACCAAAACAGAAGTGTTTTATGAAAATCTGTATCAAGTTATAGACTTTACTAAGAATAGACTTCGTATTTAACTATTATCCCACTGTGGTAAATTCACAGATGTTAAAGAAGTTCAGACGGATCTCTGCTATTAGCAAACTGAAGCCATTGTCCATGCGCATGTGTGCAATGAAATTTTAGGGCTGAGCAGTTTTTATGCATATGCGTGAGAGAGTGGTGTATTATGTATACGGTAGAGGAGCAGAGTTTTTCGGCTTCACTTTTATCGTGGCCCGTGTCCCGTGTCCCGTCTGAACTTCTTTTACGTCTGTGGGTAAATTATGTGGCCGAAGGCGGTATGAAGTTTTTATGAATACGCGAAACAGATAACTGAATGAGTAAAATGTACTGTAATTTAAGGAACCTTTTCTTTTCAGTTTCTGTGGAAATATTCGTTGACTTCGCAATATGTAACATCACTTTTTAATATGGTTCTTGTTAATTAACTGTTTATTTCCCTAATAAAAAATACGCAGTCGTATTTGGTGGATTTTTACACACACTTTTTAATCAATACAACGTATCTACTATCAACGACAAAATAAAAAGTGTTTCACGTTACAGAAACCGATAGCTAAATGATGATGACTAATAAATAGCAGTTAAATAGATGGGAACTTCGCACCAGGATAGACATAACCCAGACATTATTATGACTATAAACGTCAATAAACTTATAATCAGCAGACCGCAGGGAATTGCATCATAGCCATATCTATAATAAGTGCATTCATAATGCAACCACGCGCAGCGCAAAAATCTTCACGTTCCTTTTCGATTGCATACCAATGACATCAAGTGTTCGTCTGATATACGCAATGTTGTATTTACTTAATTTATGCATATATGTTGTCTGTGTATTACGATATGATACGCTAGAAATATTTATAGTTATTATAAATGTGATGTTTGGATGTTTGTGGCTCAATCACGCAAAAACGGGTGACCGGATTTAGATAATATTTGGCACACACATAGAATATTATGTTCTGGATTGACATATAGGATACTTTCCCAATTAAACAATAGATCCCTCGCGACCGCGGAGTGGAAACTAGCATAATGACATAACATTTTGTGACTATCGATGAGTTTTACTACCACGTCTCAAACATTTTTGAAAATCCTTATCTATTCCGGTTTTCGTCGCAAGCGGTCACAACTGGTATGGCGGTATATTACTATGATCTTTTGAGTAATTTATTTTGTGCTGAAACTTTTTATTAACAGAGAAAGTTTGCGGAAAGCCTGTGTGTGATTTTGAGTGAGCTTAGAATAGATGCATTGGTCCGGTGTGCTGTACATGGAGTCTCCAGCATCTTCCACCAGCACCACATTATTATTGTGTTTAATCATTCAAAGAAGGTCTCAATGAACAGCTCCTTTTTGACGTACCAGTTTGTTGATTATTTTGAAAGCGTAGAACAATTTCATTATTGGATTATATATTGAGAAGTTCTCCATAATTTAATCCTGTAGAACCAAAGTTTGATGATGGATTTGTAAACTGTAACTTGGTTTTGAAATATTAGCTGAGATTTGGGACCGATTAGCCAATGTAACTTTTTAATTGCAAACCGCACTTTTTGTGCCATGTGAGACCTCTGTCGAGATGGAAATAAGGTATCTTCTTACACTCTTGGATGCTACTTAGAGTCACAAGTGAGCATGACGTATCTTATCGGGTAGTAAAGGCTACGTCAATAGCTTTAGCTTTTTACATCGGCCACTTTTTCACCAGTCAGAGATATTTTATCTGATAGAATGTAAAAGTTTAAAAGTTGTTTGAAATACTTTAAGTTTTATGGCAAGCAAATAGGGGCACTTATAACTTCAACTACTTACTTATTAAAGTATTTTGAATGACCAGAATAAACTGACAAATTGCATAAGCGTCTCATAAAGAATTTTTGTTTCTTCTTTAACAAAACGAATTGTTTACATCGGACTCAATACTGAGAGAAATATTAATTTGTAAATTCAACTATTCATTCATTAAAGATTCTCAAAACATAAAGAAGTGTTACAGTAAATCAATCGGTCTTTGTTTGAGACCACTAAGTACTGATTCACACTGTCAGCCAACTCAGCCAAGTCACTTTCTGGGGGCCAAGTCTGCCAAAATATCATTGATAGATAGATAACTGTTTATTGTACACCAACAAGTATAAAACAAAAATAACAATAAAATCTTAATATTAAAAATACTGTACAATGGGCGGTCTTATCGCTAAGACGTACATACTGACACGGTACTATTGCAAATTCCATTATCATTGAGCCAATGTGCGCAGTCTACTAATTCATAATAGTCTCATAATGAATGAAAATTATTTCAGTACAAAAACTGTCAAAATTGACAACTAAAAGATTATTGGCACGATTGTATTTTCAGTGGAAATCATCATCGGAAAGCTATTATGGCGCCATTATGACGCTATTATGTTAGTAGGCTACCAAAACTGTAAAATCTGTCAATTTTGACACCACAGATAGTTCATTGGAATACAATTGTAATAAATAGCAGCGTTGGTATTCTGAAACGTTTTTCACAGCAAACCGTGTCGACGAATGACGTCATTCGTTCACGCGGTTTGCTGTCAAAAAATAACAGAATTGCACTACATACTGGGCCCCTGACTGTTTGCTCGATCCACACTCGCTTAGCCCCCAATACTACATAAATATTACTATTGGCTCATACCTCAGCCAGACAATAAGTGTCGCGTAACGTACCAGTCTTATATTTGTGATAAGACTTATCATATAGTCGGGTAGACATAATGTTATTTACCTAATGTGAAAGGTCACAATAATTTACTGGTACCGATATTTACATAAATCTTACTAATATTATAAAATGAATTAATGGATTGTTTGTTTGTTTTTCATTAAAATGGTTAAACGGATAATTAATTAAACTTGGCAAATAAAATATACAACTATTATATGATTGATAAGATAGTATGTACCTTTTATATCGTATTCACAAAAGATCTCGCGGGAACAAATGCATGTCACAAAAAAAGTTTGATCATATATTTTTAAATCCTTACACATATTTATATAATAAACGAAAAACAGGACTGACGCAGGTTTAGTAACTTGAAATTTTGCACACAGGTTCAGTGCATTGTTCGTAACGTCACCTATAGCAGCGACTGAAAATCAATGCTATAGCCCGGTACCTATACTGTGCCTACAGTTTGCAACTGATTCGCTGTCTATTTCTGATGTCACACGACACTTTTTTTTGTCTCTATCTTTTGACTGTTTTATGTGTGTCGTGTGTTATTTCAGAATAAATGTTTTTCTTTCTTATAATATAATTTAGGCATGCACTCAATAGTAAGGCTTTTTTATAAATTCTATCCCTAAAGGGGTAAAATATAAGATGAAACCGCGAGGAGCGATGTTGAGAGTCAGTTATTTAGGTATATAAGGTATATTAGAAGATAAAGAAAATTATCAAAAATATTGAAATAATGGCCATACCAATTGTACCAGTTCCATTGTCGTCACATATTTTTTGGGTTCCAAACCAAAATTCTAATAAATAAGAACCCTAATGGTGCCATTCCGTGCATCAGTTTGTCTGTCACAGCAATATATTTCAGCAATCACCTATGCTATTGACTTGGAATTGTAGTAAATATTCTTCCTCCGTTTTCAATTTCAAAATTTCGATATAGGTTTTTATTTTCTTTTATGGTGCGTGGTTTTTAATAAATAGATAAGAATATTAGAACAAATGTCAATATTACAGGAAAAGTAGACGTTGTTTTTAACTAGCACGGTTATTTCTAAATCATCAAAATTCCTTCAAACACAAACTTATTTATGCGGTCTGGCGTTTCAAAATAATCCAATCTAATTTTATTTATTTATTTATTTATTAAGGTACACCAACAGTTATTACATTTAAGATTTCATAAAAACATACATAAAAAAGAATTGCTAAATGCATAACCAATAATAGGTATACACTACATGCTATTATTGATGAAAGCGATACATTTATATAACTTAACTTACAGTGATCAATAAAAAAATACTAAAAACTAAACTTATTATTAAGAAAAATAATGTATTATTATCTAAAAATTTTAGCACACAATAGGCAAATGTGCAAGAGGTATAGGTGCACGATATGGACGATATATTTATATACAACAAAATACATTTAATGTCTGCAGATTAGTTCACCGACTTTCTTCCGAAAACTTCTAAAAGAATCCGAAAAGATGTCGGTGGCGTCACAGCATTCATTAAGCAAACGACTAAGTCTTGGAATCGCAGAATTGGCGGCTAAGTTGGTTCTTCTAAGTGGTGGCACTAAGGGCTTAATACAATTACGTGGACATCTAAGAGGGATTTTAAAGTTGAATCTAGACAAAAGATCCGGGCAATCTATTGTGTTACGAAAAAGCTTATGCAAAAAAGACAAGTCCAATATATCACGGCGGTTGGAAAGGGACGTCATCTTAAAGTAGTCCAATCTTTGATCGTAAGATTTAACTCTATTCTTGATTCCCGCGCTAAAACTAAGATGGGAAGTAAATCTTTTTTGCACACGTTCAAGTCGGAGTGAGTGTGTTGCATAATGAGGCCGCCATACTGCACAACAATATTCAAGAATACTGCGGACCAGGCCATTGTAGAGCATCATTTTAGTTTCTGCTTTTCTGAAAATTTTTGCATTACGCAAAACAAAACCAAGCATTCTTGAAGATTTTTTGCATACATTCTCCAGGTGCGGTTGGAATGTAAGTTTAGTGTCAAATAAAACACCCAGATCTCTAACACAGTCAACTTCCTGAAGCGACTTACCGTTGATGGTGTAGTGTGAGGCAATTTTATTGTGGTTACGAGTAAACTTAATATGCACACACTTCTCATAGTTAAGTTGCATACGGTTAACTGAACACCAATGTGCCAAATGATTTAAGTCTATTTGTAAATTAGCTACATCATTTAAGGTGCTTACTACTTTTACTATCTTCAAGTCGTCGGCAAACATAAAAGGAGTGGAATATTCAAAGCACTGAGCCAGGTCATTGATAAAAATATTAAAAAGAACTGGGCCCAAATGCGAACCTTGAGGGATCCCGGATGTAATAGAATGATGTGTAGATTCATAACCGCCTACAGCAACGTAAAAACTACGATTGGTTAAGTATGATCCAAGCCACCTCAACATAGGTCCTGTAAAGCCATAAGATTCCAGTTTTCGTAATAATATTTTATGGGAAACCAAGTCGAATGCTTTCTTAAAGTCAGCATAAACAACATCGGTCTGTTTACGACTGTCCATAGCTTCGATCAAAGTTTCAGAAAATACCAGAAGATTGGTGCATGTTGAACGACCGGCTATGAATCCATGCTGATGAGCACTGAGGTACATTTTAAAATATGCCTGAATTTTTGGGGTAACCAGAGATTCAAAAATTTTTGCAAAGGTCGGCAAAATTGATATTGGGCGATAATTTTTAACACTTTGGACATCATCGCTTTTAAAAATCGGTACTACTCGGGCTTTTTTCCAATGGCTTGGAAACACACCCGAAGATAACGATTTATTGAAGATCATTTGAAGTGGACCTGCAAGATTATCTGCACAATTTCGTATGAAAATTGGTGGGAAGTCATCTGGACCCTTACCTTTTGTTATATCAAGGCTTTTTAATTTTCTGAGTACCATCTGATGGTCCACTTGCAAGATTGCAAAGTGATCATTACTAACGAGGCCTGAGTTCAGACAATTCAATACGTGAGAATCACTATTTTGAAGCTGACTACTATCGTTGTAAATAGAAACAAATTGTTCAGCAAATAGATTCGATATTTCAGACCCGCCAACAGCAACCTTGATATCTCTGGTCATCTTATTTGGATATGTAGTTGAGTTTGAGCGTTTACCATTCACAAATGACCAGAAGAATTTAGAGTTTCCAGCGATTTTATTCTCAACGTGTGTGATATAAGACTTATAACTGTCCTTTGCTATGGCTTGACATCTTTTACTAACTATATCAAGCTCGATCTTATCCAAGGGATTTTTGTATATTTTATAACGGTGACGTAATTTGTTTTTTTCTTTTAAGATTCTGGTTAGTTGTTTATTTATCCATGGGGGCTTATTACTGTTTTTGTAGGGAATAAGAGGCACGAACTTATCTATTGTATCTCTTAACAACTTATAAAACAAGTTCAGCATATCATTCACATCATGACAATGAGAAAACAGTACACTCCAATCTAGTGATTGTAAATGATTGTTAATGGCTTCATAATAAATATATCTACGTCCAAGGAAGTTTGGAAACGTCTCGGTGCGCGTGAAAGACGACTCGCACTTTGCCGGCTATTATTTATCATAGTTATGGGCCAAACCAAAAAATACAAATAGGTACAAGTAAGGTGTGTGAGTCAGAGATACTATTTTGAATAACGATAGTCCGATCATCATTGTCAAATAGATATTAACCAATAGAATTGCAGCAAAACTGACGAGACGTAAATTTTATGCAATTCTATTGGCTAATTGATTGACAACGATGATCGGATTATCGTCTATCGTTTTTCGTAGTAGGCCCTCTGATTCACTCATACTTGGCCGGCATTACTTATCAATGATATATAACAGGTATCTCTGGGTATTATTTATATTTATTCAGTCAGTTAAGGCTAATTAATATGAACAAAGATAAAATCTAATAGAAGTCATAAAAATGCTGCTTGCTCATGAGGTTTCACCCACCAATTATATCACGGAAAATTTAATGCTGTTTTTTTTTTCTCCTCACAAATTACCTTTTAAAGGTTTCCGGATACCTTACAAACATAAGGAAAATCATAAAATCACCTAAAGTTCAGCCATGTCTTGATTAAATTCACGTGTTTTTAAATGCTTAAGTTAGAAAAAAGGAAATACAGACTAATCATTTCTAGGTTGATGCCGATGTAAGTAGGTTTAAAGTTAATAAACAAAGCTCTGCTTAGTTTGGGATCAGATGACCGTGTGTGAGGAATGTCCCAGGATATTTATTTATTTATTTAAAGATTTACGTACATACATATTAGCTTGATACAACTAGTAATATGGTCTACCAAATACTATGGTTTTATTAATATAATTGGTTTTACAGATAATCTGCAATGAATATAAATTAACTCTTAATAATAAGGTAGAATTTGTTTTTACCTTTACTTCGCCTCAAACTCCGTGCACTAACATAAATTGTAAAAGACAAAAACATAACAATAATAAAAAAATGTGACGGTAAATTCATTTTAATAAAGTTTTTATGATATTAATTAACTTTCTGCATGAAACACAGCAAACATTTTAATACACCACTTTTTAAAAAGGTCTTTTGACATGTAAACTTCAACTGTTTTAAATATAAGGTATTTTTATGTGTAAATGCAATCTAAAGGCGGTTGATTGCACCCGAACGTTTCGTTAACACTACTGTTAATTCTCTTTGGGTATCATTTAAAAGTGCAATTTGGGTAGGACAGAGTCGGCCATGGAGTGTAATTATATTACAGTTTTTTTTATAAGCTTATTGTTATTAGAACCTTGACATGCACCTTGGACTTGGTGTGTTGTTCACAAATTGTTTTCTGTTGAAATTGCATTCTTGTAGGGCTTTAATTTATTTGCAATTGATAGTTATGTATAAGTATGTCGTAATGTTTACATTGAGTATTCGTATTTTATTTTTTCCTTTACAATTGTGTCTTCTTGTTTTTTTAATGAATGTACATTTATGCACATTAATACCTAGGCTCGCGGTTAAAAAATAACAATGATATCAATAAAGGACGCGCGTCCCTCGCGAGAAGCAACGGGGGATTGTAAAAATTGACCTTAACTAAAAAAAATGTTTACAACTAAAATGCAAGTATCGATAGGTATTCTTTAGCTTGTTTTCTATAACCTTATTTTACATGAAAATCGTAAGAACCATGAAGTAGTCTGTTTGATCAAAGTTTGTAATATTTATAGGCACTATGTATACTAATATTATAAAGAGCTGAAGAGTTTGTATGTTTGTGAGGTTTAATCTCAAGAATGGCCAGTCCATTTTGGCTTTTACGTTGAATGTTTTATGGAAGGTTTATAGACTATATCATATTTAAACGCAGGTGAATATGTGTGATGTGGGTGTTAATATACTTGGTCATAATTTTACATGACATGGCAAGAAGTGTCAATATTTTTCAAATTAATGCTCAATTTAAGTTACTCAGAAGAACCCAGTTGGCAAAATCACAGCAAAAACTAGCGATTTTTGATTTCGATTTACCGCAAGACGAGCAAGCAAAGCGAGCTAACCATGACAGTTCAGAAAAAAACCTGTTTGAATTGCGATCACATCGTACGATAAATCCACACTTATATTTTTTTATAAGAATATCATCCCCATCAATGATATTATAATAAAAAAGAGGAATATCATTTGATCCTCATAGATTTCTCTGTTCTATCAATATTCACTGATATAATTCACAGGCAATCGACACAATGCTTGCGTTGTGCGTTCTGCGCGCATGCTGCGTGGCGTGGCCCTCAACATTTGTGCTATTTTTATGGTGGTATATATGTAAAGGCCACATCATAGATTGAGACATTGTCGATAAATTGAGTGAAACCGCTTTGGAAAAAAGAAAGTGAGATAGATTCCTAAAATGGGTTTGGTTGCGCTAGCTTTGTATGTTTACCACCTTCGGCCAACATCGGAATCATCATTTTAGGGTCGGCAACGCGCGATTGATGCCCCTGGTGTTGCAAGCGTCCATAGGCTACGGTAACTGATTACCATCAGGCGGGCCGTATGCTTGTTTGCCACCTTAGTGGTATAAAAAAAAAAAAAAAACATCACTTTCCACGGTGAGATTGCGATCATACATACATTCATATTTGCCGGAATTATGCCCGAACTCATATAGGTATTGGCCTTTTTTAGGGTTCTGATTATAAGGAACCCTCTGTCCTCTTAGTTTCATCATGTCCATCTGTCTATCACAGCCATTGTACCTACTTGTTAATTTTAAGGTTCATATGACTCAAATTTGGAAAATAGATATAAGTACACGACAAAATTATGATCAAATTTTTTTTTGCCCCAAGTGGGATATGTGTATTATAAGTCGTATCGTCTCGTCGACGATTCGTTGATAAGTCAAAAAAACATAGTCAGATTTTTGGATACTTATTATTTACTTTTTACGGAATATGACGGAATAAAATGGCCTTTTTTGACTGCAGCTAAAATCTGAAAAAGTTACAGCTAAGTTATAGTTAAGGATTGAGGCATAGATTAAAAAGTAAACTGAAGCGTATAAGTTTTCATGGTTTTTGAAGGTGTCAAACATCGTTATTATTTGTAAATAACTCTGTAACTTGGCGTTTTAGGACTTAAGGCCAGGTCTAAGCTCAAATCTCAAAAATGGGTTTTTTTGAGAGTCGAGTATGACGTAACGCAATGAAATACCTAACACAAAAAAATACTGTGGATAGAAGAGGGTTTTGAGAAAAATGTTAACCGAATAGAATATTAAAAAGTGCTTTGATATTCCCAATAAAAAATTCGTAAGTTACGTCTAAAAAAATCTTTCGCGTCGAAATTCTCCGTATTTTCAGCGATGACAACAATTTTATTTTTAAGAATATATAAGATACAGAATTATATTAGAATGTTAACCGGACACTTATTCAATTTAATGTGTATATTCTGTATAATCTAAAGAAAACCCGTAAATAACAGCCCATTTCATAGAGTCGACACATTTATGATTTACCATTTTCAACCTTATTCCAGTGAAGAACGAGTGCTGTCAAAATCGTAGTTAGTCCGCGCCTTAAATAGACACCGCAGACTTTTTTGTTTGTATATTTGGCAAAAAATCTTTAAACTATTTTCAGTTTTTTTTAAACGTAAAACCACATGTTTATTACATTTTTCACCAAAATTCAGTGTTAATTAGGTAGGTGTAGGTGCATATTAATTCCTCTATTATTCATCCAAAGGTTGTCTGGAAGGGATCCTCTTTTGCGATATGACCGCCCCATTGTAGGTACAGTTATTAATAATAATATGTTCTTTCTTTTTATTTTGTTTCTATTTTTCTGGTGTACAATAAAGAGTTATCTATCCATAGGTGCATAATGTTTCCAACACGGGGGGATTCAAGGGGTGAATGAACACCCATACCATCCCTGCTTACGCGTTAGAATGGCATATAAAAATTAATCTACTGTCTAATGTAAGTACCATTGACATAATTTATAATAATCACCTTAATTTTATTTAACTTTTAACGACATCTAGTTTAAGAAACATGAACTAAAAAGAAAGCCTACTTATTTAAATGAATGCCCTTGGTATCCGTCGTACCTCAGAGTTCGTACATAACTTATGCTTGATTGATGATAACATATTATAAGAGGGCAGCACTTGAATTAAAATAGTATCTTTGATCTTTTCCATATGATAAGTTGCTACGGAATAATAAATAGGTATTACGTTGCTTTCATTGTAATAAGACAAGAAATCCACGGTAATATGAAGGTTCAATTTCGGGTCCGCAGAATCATTAGTGTAATATTGTTAACAGTATCCGGCGGGGCTACCGCAATAGCAGTATTTTACGTACTTACTCTATGGCAATAGCTCAGAGTATACAAATACTACGTACAAGCAATAGTAAATCATTGAAATCCCATTATCTGTAGCAGATTTAACTTTGTTTTATATACTCTCACTGTAATGGTGGAAGTACCTACTCGTAAAGTTATGACGCGGTATGGTAAAGACATACAGCCTAGAAGCCTATATTCATCATCATCATATCAGCCTAAGAATGTCCACTGCTAAACATAGGCCTCTCCCATTAACTTCCACTTGACACGGTTTTGGGCCGCTTGCATCCAGCAGAGCCCAGCGACCCTGACCAGGCCGTCGGTCCACCTGGTGGGAGGTCGTCCCACACGACGCTTTCCAGTACGTGGTCGCCACTCGAGAACCTTCCTTCCCCATCGGTTATTGGTACTTCGAGCGATGTGGCCTGCCCATTGTCACTTCAGCTTACTATCTCTATGAGCTATATCAGTAATTTTTGTTCTCCTACGAATGTCGTCGTTTCGGACCCTGTCTCGTAGAGAAATTCCAAGCATAGCTCGCTGAGTGACTCTGAGCTTATTTATGCGGCCAGCAGTAAAAATCCACGTCTCTGTCCCGTATGTCATCACTGGCAACACGCACTGATTGAAGACCTTTGTCTTCAGACTCTGAGGTATTCTGGATGTGAAGATATGCCGTAGCTTCCCGAATGCTGCCCAGCCGAGTTGGATTCTTCGGTTGACCTCTTTGTCGAAGTTGGACCTACCTAGTTGGACAATTTGTCCTAGGTAAACATACTCGTTTACAACTTCGAGAGCAGTGTTCCCAACAACCCTATATTAAGCCTATAATAATAGCCATAAGCCATATTCCCTAGCCACTATGTAACTACAGTAAGGTTTCCAGTCACAAAATATAAAGGATTGCAAAAATACATTATCACCAGCTGTCCCCACGGTTTCACCTGCACTCCTGGAATAATATTTGTCTTTCTTCATAGTACTCCATACTATAGGATATCTGCATGCCAAAGGCAAATGCCCGTTTTGGGCCCACCGTGGACATTACTATACAAAGAAATGATTTTGTTTATTAATTTTGTTATTTAAAAATATGAATATTACATTCATTTAAGCAGCTGCCACTTTAATAAACAATGTTTCGTATATTAAAAGAATTTTAATAGTCACGACGTCAACGTTGCAAAATGTTGCCAGCGTTTAAATCACGTTTTTGTTATCGATACTAAATCGATTTTAATAAAAATACAACATTCATCAGAATACACAAATAGGACTTTGCTTACACAACGTAGTTCATAAGCCATTTAAATAAGGTGGTTTTAAATAACAAAGCTATCAGTTATTTAGCTATTTAAAATAAAGAAGTAAATGAAGTCGATTAAAAAAGAAACGATTAATCGATTACGTGTTTTTATGTATTTTTTGTATATGACAACACTCGCTTGACTTGACTTACTTTACTTGACTTGATTTACTTGACTTGATTTACTCTCAATTGATTTACTACGACCTTGGCTTTGTTAAACGGAATCTGTGCTAACTACGACGAACGACCACTGGATTGAAATCAAGGATTACAGCTGCATTCATTTTGGATTTCGAACACTTTCATACAATATCTGAAGAACATTGTGTTACGCTATGGTTTCCTCACATTTACCTACACCGAAATCTCAAGCTCATTTTAGGATACAAACCTACAACCTACACAGCGGCATCCAATCTCACTACCACTGAGCTATCATCGCTTTATTTGTTTACTGTCTTATGTATGCTATGCTTGTTTTATTAGCCTAATCCTTGTGACTACCCAATAGTCTATAACTAAAGAACTTCTATTGTGTATTGTTTAAATTGCTTAGGGTACTAAACAGGAGGCGTACCTGGACGAGGTGGCTAACTGTGTTCGCAGATGCCCGTCTCGTCCGCTGATTGTCCTGGGGGACTTTAATGCCCACGCAAGGGCGTGGGGGAACCCCAGAGACAGTCCAAGGGGAGAAGCAGTACTGGAGTGGGCGGCTGGTCTGGACCTCCAATTAGTTAATCGGGGGTCCGTGAGCACATGTGTGCGGTGGCAGGGGGAGTCGATTGTGGACCTCACATGGGCGACTCCTGCTGCCATACGCATGCTGTCGGGATGGCGAGTTGCAGATGAGGTGGTTACTCTATCTGACCATCGCCACATCCTCATGGATGTGGCATTCCGCCATCCTAACGCTAATTCCAGCCGCCACGAAGGCAGCCCACCGCGACGTTGGTGTCTCAAGCGGCTAAATCGAGATATGCTCGAAGCCGCCGCCAATGTCGCGGCATGGCCGGAAAACGCCGTTGAGATTCCGTCCGATCCGGAGAGAGAAGCAAACTGGTTCCGCGGCACGATGACGCAAATTTGCGATGCTTCGATGCCGCGGTCCAGTCGCCCCAAGTTCCAGGCGGTGTACTGGTGGTCGGCAGAAATCGCACAAATTCGCGCGGTTTGCTTGCGGAGCCGCCGCCTGTACACCAGAGCCCGAAGGCGAAGGCGAACTCCTGCCGAGGAGGCAGCCAGTCTCTATAGGGCATATCGAGCGGCTACAGTCGCGATGCAGATCGCCATCTCAGACGCCAAAAAACGGTGCTGGGATGAGCTTCTGGAGGGACTCAACGTGGATCCGTGGGGGCGCCCATATAAGATGGTTATGGGTAAACTCAGACCATGGGTGCCCCCCCTGACGGAAACCCTAGATCCGGGCCTGCTGGGTCGAGTGGTGAATACTCTCTTCCCGATGGGCCGGTCAAGTCCCTCAGTCCACCCCCTAACGTCGTGGGAGTGGCATGACGAGATGGGGGTGACCGTACAGGAGTTAGATCGAGCTGTTGGCCGCTTGAAAGCCCGAAACACCGCACCAGGACCCGATGGTGTACCGGGTCGGGTGTGGGTGTTGAGTCTGGTTGCCCTAGGGGACAGGCTGAGGCAGTTGTTCAACAGCTGCCTCCGTTATGCCAAGTTCCCTAAGGCTTGGAAGGAAGCAAGTTTGGTCCTCTTGAAGAAGGAAGGCAGACCCGCAGATTCTCCCTCGGCGTACCGTCCCATATGCCTGTTAGACGAGGCTGGCAAATTGTTCGAACGAATAGTTGCCGCTCGTCTCAACGGGCATCTGTCGCGCGTCGGTCCCGATCTGGCTGATAGTCAGTTCGGCTTCCGGCAGGGGCGCTCGACTGTAGATGCAGTCTTGCGCGTCCGTTTCCTGTCGGAGCAGGCTGTGTCTCGGGGTGGAGTGGCGTTGGCGATAAGTCTTGACATCGTCAACGCCTTTAACTCTCTGCCTTGGGACGCAATCAGGGGGGCACTTGTATATCATCAGGTGCCCTCCTACCTGCAAGGCGTGGTCGGTGACTACTTGCGCGACAGGTACATCCTGTACATGGACCAAGATGGTACGAGAATCCGGAGGGAAATTACATGTGGGGTTCCACAGGGGTCGGTGTTGGGCCCGTTGCTGTGGAACCTTGCGTATGATGCGGTTCTGCGTGTCGACTTCCCCACTGGCATAAATGTCGTCTGCTATGCAGATGACACGTTGGTGGTCGCCAGTGGGGACACCTTCGAGAGGACCAAGGAGCTCGCCGAGCTTGGGGTAGAAGTCATCGTCGCCAAAATCCGTGAGTTGGGTCTGGAGATAGCACCTCACAAGACCGAGGCGCTATGGTTCCACAAACTGCCTAGGAGCAGGGAACCACCCGACTCGCGCGTCCAAGTGGGTGGGTCGGAAGTTAGGGTGGGGCGGTACATGAAGTACCTGGGCCTCACCTTAGATAGTCGCTGGGGCTTCGAAGAGCATTTTGATCGCCTCGTCCCCCGGATCGAAAGGGTAGCGGGTGCCATGCATAGACTGCTGCCCAATCTCGGGGGACCGAGAGAGGAAGTACGCCGCCTCTATGCGGGGGTCATACGATCCGTAGCCCTGTACGGGGCGCCCGTATGGGCGAAAAGGCTGGCCATCCGACGCTGTAGAACGAAAATCTACAGCGTCCAGCGAAGGATGGCGCTACGGATCGTACGAGGATACCGCACAGTATCCTTTGAGGCGGCGACAATTCTGGCTCGCTTTCCGCCACTTGATATTCTGGCGGACATGGATGCGAGGGTCTATGACCGGATTCGCATCGTCCGTCAGAGCGGTGGAGGCGACCCAGAAGAGGCGATCAAACGGCAGGAACGAATTATCGCGTTCGCGACGTGGCGCGCGAGGCTCCGGGAGGAGCGGTATGCGCGCAAACGCGTCGTTGGAGCAGTCCTGCCGGTCTTCGAGGCCTGGATGCAGCGACAAGGTGGACGACTCACCTACAGGCTCACACAGATACTCACCGGGCACGGGTGCTTCGGTGATTATCTGTGTAAGATCGGACGTGAGGCGACGGCGGCCTGCTTCCACTGCGGTGGAAGCGGCCAGGATTCCGCATCGCACACGCTCGCAGTGTGCCCTGCGTGGGAACCCGAGCGGCGGATCCTGGTCGGCCTGATCGGGCGGAATCTCTCCCTGCCAGCAGTCGTGTCGGCGATGCTGAGCGGGGATACAGCGTGGAGGGCCGTAGCCTCCTTCTGTGAGACCGTAATGGTCCAGAAGGAGGCTGCTGAGCGGGATCGGGAGAGTGCCGATCCCGCTCGGAGACGACGCCGCCGAGGCGCAGACGTGCCTCGTGGCGGCCCTCCTGCCCTGTAGCTGGGGCTTAGAATAACAGCTACGGTGTTCCCCTGCCTGTCGTAAAAGGCGACTAAACGGGGCCTTTGGGGTCGTGGGCAATCAGGGCGGGGGCCCTGTGCGTCCAGAAGCGACCCCAAGGAGGACGATGAGTCGATGTGGTCACGACTCATCGTGCGATAGCACAGCGAGGGTGCTAGGGGGAGGTATCACACTTCCCCCGGGACGAGCTATCTTAGCGCCGCGCGTGGAGGGGTGAGCAGGTACGCGTTCAACACGAGAGCCCGCCCCCCTCTCTATAGCGCAGATGGCGACCACCGTGGGGTTTTAGCCGGTAGAAGTCCGGCATAACCTGGCCGCTACCCCCGGGGCGGTCGGGTATCCTATGAGGATTTCCCCACGAAAAAAAAAAAAAAAAAAAAAAAAAAAGGGTACTAAACAGATTAATTACATAAGATTAAAAAATAAGATGTTATGTTAAAATGCTGACAATGTATGAATTGAATGTTATGTAGAAAAAAAAAAAAGCTTATTAATTAAGAATACGTTTCAGATATTTTTTTGTACCCCTATCCCTGTAACTTTAAAGAATGGAGTAAAATATAATAAGAACTGTTGTTTCTGGTTATTTTTTACATATCAAGCATAAAACAAACATAAATTCTTAATATTTTTTGCAGTAAGACATATTTTCATAATGTAAAATAATCTCAAAATGTTTTATTAATTTCTACTCTTTCTAAAACAATGGCATCATTTTAAATATATTTTTTAGATATCTGATGAACATATGATTTTAAAACACTACATTATTATACACATTATTGCTGTCCACCCTGGGCCCAAGACCCTATGGATCGTGGGCATTCCCCTTTCATCATGATCGGTTCAGCGGTTTAAGCGTAAAACAGACAGACAGAGCTACTTTTAAACCATACATTGAATTACAGATCTATTTCAAACATTGAATCATACATACATACATGACATTGGATGTTTCATGTCAACTGGTCAATTGGTACCTAATTGCTGTACGTACTTAAATGCACAAATGTGGTTTCGTTCTCGTCATATATCTAAGTAAGACATATAATGCAGCCCTTATCGTATGTTAATAATAGTTTTATTAAAACTGTGGTCAGACGTAACGTAACAAATTATATTAACCATATTTCAATATAAGACTCAACTCATCGTAATTATTTCACCGCAAACATAATTTGAAAGGCAAATTATACAAAGAAGGTCTATGTGACTCACTCAAAATAAAGATATAATAGTTGTTCTCACATTTTTTTTATTAAATGTCCTTGTTTTCACTACTGACTCGCCCATAAGGGACGATGACGAAGCCTAAGATGGAACACGCTTACCCAGAACAAAACCTATTCACTCTGGATAAAATAAATTCAGAAACATTGTTTCGAATATAATATATAGAAATTCGAATTTATAGCATGGTGAATTACATTTTTAATTAAAAATGCACTTGTCACATATATTATTGTATTCAATAATTGTATTCTTTGTTGATAAAATGTGATAAATAGCGACTGGGATACCTAAGTATTATAATATTGTAGGTGGTTTATAAACTTCTTTTTAGGGTTTCGAACCAAAAAGGTAAAAATGTCCCTTTTGTACCTTATGGTGCTACTCCGTCCGTCTGCCTGTCTGTCTGTCACAGGGGTATAGTATATTTCAGCAACCACTCATGCTATTAATCGGAATCAACTATATCTATGTGAACTAGATACTGCGTTCCAAACATTCACTCTGTTCGAATGAACTGAACTGCCGTCCGTTCACCTTAAAATAGTGTGGTTAACCCTTAGGAAGATTCTTCTCAGTTGAAGGCCGAGTTCCGAACCGGTGGTAACTTCAGTAAATGTGACCTTCATAAGTGCCCTTTTGGGGCCTAAATTGAGTAAATGGCTCTGACTTTGACTCTGGAGACCGTCAAGAACTACTTTTTGAAGCTGCGTTAACACGGCTTCAAAAAATAGTATGGTGTTCATGGGCGACTTTTCGTAGCTTGTGGGCGTTTCAGTATTGAACTATGCATGTTCTATATTCGGCGACAAAATGATCGCTCCGCGATTGTCGCTCGTGGGTCAAGACCTGAATATCAGCAATAAAATTAGCATCGATTAATGCGGATGCTGATATTGAAATCAATGCTAATAATCCGCTGATGCTGATATCAGCAACAAACCTGCTACATACGTATGCTTTAGGTACCATAGAGCAAATAATATACTACCTACTAGAATACTATGTAGGTATATACTGCATATGAAAACAATAGAATTCCAGGAACTGCGAGTCAACTGATTAAAAACTACGCAAGTGGAAATCCACTGCGTAATCCGTATTTTCTACGAAAGCCCTTCCTTCACATTAGGTTTTCAGTAAAAAGTAAATATTAACTATTCTTTAATAATAAAATACTAACAGTTTTACCCGTGTTCCTGGGATAAAAAATACCCTATAACACTCGGGGATAATTTAGCTTCATATTTGTGGAAGAATTTAACGAATCCGAATGGTATTTCCATAGATTAGCGCGTATAAACGAAACGAAAAAATCGTCAGCTTTATTATATTAGTATAGATATGCATAACTAATAGATGTTTTTTGCTTAGCGTGTTCCCAATGTTCCCATTATAATATCTCCAGAATTTACGCTTTTACATTTTCATAGCAGTTCTCGAGAACGAATCCCTCGGGATCTAATGACTTCTCGGGATAAAAAGTATCTCAAGTTTTATTTATAAAAATATGTGCTAAGTTTCATCAAAATCAGTAGTAACAAACAAATAGGAGGAAGTGTAGCCTATAGATGCAAATCAAGGGAATCATTCGCGCGTTGGTGACCCTGCAAAAATCTTTTCACACTCAGAAGGCTGTTGTTGGGTTATCTATCAGCAATCTCTCAGTTACACTAATATTGTTCACACGCAGAAACATAGATGGCACGACAACATCCTGCATCGCGATGACGAAGTTTATTCGGCACGATGACCCAGCATGGCGGAAGATATTCCCTTTTAAAATTAAAATCATTTTATCATATAGACCTTCGCAGGCACTTATGAAAAGTTTGACTCTAATACCGGTTCGAAAAGTTGCATTTGCTGAGAAGAGCCGGCAATAAACTCAGCAATTACTCTTTCTAAAACAAGCTTAGACTCATTTCATAATATTTATATTCTAATCACACGGACAACAATTGCGTGCCCCGGCGCGGCGGAAAAACTACAAAGTAGACAATCGATATTTAATAAGTAAATAGCAAACTTAATTAGACAGCCCCCACAAGCAGCACCTGTTCACTAGTATGACGCGTGTGGCAGCCATCGCCCTCCTCACCATATTGGAGGGAAGTGGGCGACCCGCCACACGACACCACCGCAAGCAATGACTTACTTAAGTCTGCCTTAAAATTAAAAAATTAAACTATAGGAAAATTACTAAATGAAGGTATCATCCACATTGCAATATATTGTACCTCCTTACCATAGTTAAGGAGGTACTTCCCAGTTAGTCGCTCCGAATATTGAACGGGAGAAACCCTTATGCCCTACCTCTACATAAAGCATCGCCAACATTGTATTAACCTTCCCACGCCATTTTTCCTCTATATGATATCCATACGGGATGCTCGTCATCAGTTATCTTATTTCTATGCTCGTCATCGACACGACCTGCCTTCATGATATATTAACGCATGAGATACTTACCTACATATTTACACACATAAAATCACTTATGTCACATTGTCATGCTCACGATCGCCGTCGACGTCATCTTAGTTCCACTACGAAATGACCATCGTAGTATTGAGTCACATTAGGAACGTGCATAACATTTTAATACAACCACTTATTTTATACTATGCTATCTTATTTTTAGCTCTCATTTATTTATTAAAAGTATGAAGTCTGTATAAACTATGGTAGGTACATATCATTGCAGGTTGGTTTCAGAGAGGTAGAACATAGCCTTTATTGGCTCAAAAAGGAGCTCTACTGAGGAAGAACCTCTACCTTACAGAATACCGCAGCCAAATAACTTTATGTTATGTTCCTGAACTACCTGCGCGTGAGCAAGGTCGCCAGAGCGAGGTAAAGGGGGAAAGTTCGGTAACGCGTGAGTGATGCCTCGTGTGTTGTAAGCGTCCAGCTACGGTAACCGCTTACCATCAGGCGGGCCGTATGCATGTTTACCAACTTAGTAGTATAAAAAAACCGGCCAAATGCGAGTCCAACTTGCACACGGAGGGTTCCGTGTAATATTAACTAACTCAACTTTGCTATGAAAAAAAAAACGCCAAAAATATTGAATGGAAAGTAAATTGCGGTTTACTATTTATGACGTATTCAAAAAAATACTTAATAGATCTCGTTCAAACCAATTTCCGGTGGAAGTTTGTGTGGAATGTACATCATATATTTTTTTTAGTTTTATCATTCTCTTATTTTAGAAGTGTCTCTCACGCAAAATATTTAGTTAAGAAAAAAATTATATTAGAAACCTCAATATCATTTTTGAAGACCTATCCATAGGGGGTATCTATACACGTAATGGGTTTGATGAAAAAAATAAAATTGAGTTTCAGTTCGAAGTATGGGGAACCCCCAAAATTTTTTGTTTTTTTATCTATTTTTGTGTGAAAATCATAATGCGGTTCACAGAATACATCTACTTACCAAGTTTCAACAGTATAGTTCTTATAGTTTCGGAAAAGAGTGGCTGTGACATACGGACGGACAGACAGACTGACAGACAGACAGACATGACGAATCTATAATCTATTTTTTAGGGTTACGTAGCCAAATGGCAACAAACGGAACCCTAAAAAAAGTTCTGGAATGAGCACAAGAGTACAGCATGGAGTTAAGTTTATATTCTACTGTAGCTGCATTACCATCAGGTTGGCCGTATGTTTGTTACCTTCGTATAATCATCATAAATGAATCACATACAATCCTTCTGACATACCTACTTGAAAATTTAAAATTAGTCCCTAGCTTGAATGTTACTACTTATGCCTGCAGTTTTCTCGTGATGTTTTATTTTATTGAGAACTCGATCCTGTTTTCAATTGAAACAAACTATTTTGTAGTACCCGTCTGGTTGGCTATTAAATGCTACCACACTCAAACAGAACTATTTTCTGTGACTATTTGTCATTGATTGTGGTTAAGAGGACTCAATTCGTCATACTTTTCATACAAAACCTCTGTACTTATTATGGCGTTGTTAAGCATTTTTCGTTAGATTTTTTGAACAAATTAGTATCTTGTGCACTATATCTAGCCGTGTATCTAGGCGTAATTTAAAAAAAGTGTGAAACAAATTCAGTAAAAGCCTCCGAAAAACAGCGTTTTTGCCTGAACTTTGGCCATATTTAATGTACCTAAAAATTGTAAAAGTAAAGAAAACATTTAGATACCAGGCTTGCAAATGTATTGGAGATTCTAAATAACTAACTTTTTTTTCACAAACTTGTAAGATTTTTTCGCATGAAGTATACTCCTGGAACAAGTTTTGTGAACGCGAAATCATGAATGACGACCTAGCAAAGCGGCCGCGAGTGATCAGCAGAATTATCGACTGATAACCGACGGCTCTGATGCTGTGTCTCTTTTTTCGTAGTCAAACATTACGTTGGATGAAACAACAAGCTTTTAGACTATGCTTGCGTAGAAGTTGCGCCGGCCACAGAGGGCCGCCTTAAGCCTACAATATCATTAAAGCCGCATCACCATTTTACACATGAAACTTGAACATAATGTCATCGGAAAGTTATTTTTTTTACTTAGTCACTATTGGCTGGCAATAGGTTATGAATAGTTTTTAGTTTTTTTTTATTTCCTTATACGGTTTAATAAAATAAAACACTTCAATAACAATTAAATAAACATAATTTAATTGACAGTTTTATTTACAGTGTGAATATAAATATAATAATACATTTTGAAACAAACTTTGACACAGTATTGAGCATTGTCTTGATAGAACGTACATTTTAGACCAAATTCTTAGACATTCTTTATCGTCACAGAATATTCGATAGTATGACGTCGTTGACATGAAATGAAAAAACAAATTATTGGTACATTTTAAGCAACTGTAATCACTATTAGCCTATTAGTATATTATATGTTATATAGCTAATAGTGACTACAACATTATTGTAGGTAAGAACATTTTGAGGTGCATTAAACATGACACAGTTATGTTTTTTTCTTTGTAGTTTTGATTGTTCCCATATAAAAACTTCAGGTTTTGTTGAATTTTTCTGAGGGCGAACCACAAGCTCTTAAAACAATATTATTATAACCTTATTTGACTTTTGTCTTTCTTTGACATCCGACGTTAAAACGGGACAAAAGACAAATAAGGTTATTTTTACCTTGTTTTAAGAGCTTGTGGTAGGCCCCCTGAAAACTGTCTGACCCTTTAAAAGTAACTATTACAAAAAGCTATCAAAACAATTAGCATCATTTCGACCAATGCATTAGTTATTTGGGATGATTATTATTAAAATCATGGGATGGTGCAATAATATAGTGTTTTTATTTTATTTCAAAATCAAAGCGTTCGAATCCGGTTAGGTTTTTTGTTGTTGAAGATCCGAATATAAAATTATTTTTATCAAAATCGGGCCCGAGACTTCTGTGAGCATTTTTCTCTATTCCATATATGGCATTTGGCCACCCATGCCCAGTTGAAAAATTCATGCGTTGCTTTCAATCTTAATCTTAATATATAAAATGATAAACTGATTGTTGATATATCAGCCCACAGCCCAAACCGCTGGACCTAGAGATTTGAAATTTTGCACAAAGATACCTTATACAGTGGAGGCATCCACTAAGGAAGGATTTTTGGAAATTCCACCCCTAAGAGGGTAAAATAGGGGATGACAGTTTGTATGCAAGTCCGTCAGTTTTGAAGTTAGGATCTTAAAATTTTGTGTTTAGGCTGACGATTGAAAATGAATGTGTAGTTATCTCAGCGTTTGTGATAATTCCACCACCGAAGGGAGGAAAAGGGGGATGAAGTTGGGTATGCGAGTCCTTCAATTTCAAAGTAAACTTCACAAAATGTTTTATTATACGGTGTAGGCATCCACTAAGGAAGGATTTTTGGAAATTCCACCCCTAACGGGGTAAAATAAGGGATGAAAGTTTGTATGCAAGTTCGTCAGTTTTGAAGTTAGGATCTTCAAATTTTGTGTTTAGGCTGACGATTGAAAATTAATATATAGTTATCTTAGCGTTTGTGATAATTCCACCACCGAAGGGAGGAAAAGGGGGATGAAGTTGTGTATGCAAGTCATTCAATTTCAAAGTAAACTTCACTAAATGTATTATTATGCGGTGTAGGCATCCATTAAGGAAGGATTTTTGGAAATTCCACCCCTAACAGGGTAAAATAAGGGATGAAAGTTTGTATGCAAGTCCGTCAGTTTTGAAGTTAGGATCTTCAAATTTTGTGTTTAGGCTGACGATTGAAAATTAATATATAGTTATCACAGCGTTTGTAATAATTCCACCACCGAAGGGAGGAAAAGCGAGATGAAGTTGTGTATGCAAGTTCTTCAATTAAAAGTAAACTTCACTGAATGTATTATTATACGGTGTAGGCATCCATTAAGGAAGGATTTTTGGAAATTCCACCCCTACCAGGGTAAAATAAGGGATGAAAGTTTGTATGCAAGTCCGTCAGTTTTGAAGTTAGGATCTTCAAATTTTGTGTTTAGGCTGACGATTGAAAATTAATATATAGTTATCACAGTGATTGTAATAATTCCACCACCGAAGGGAGGAAAAGGGGGATGAAGTTGTGTATGCAAGTCCTTCAATTTCAAAGTAAACTTCACAAAATGTTTTATTATACGGTGTAGGCATCCACTAAGGAAGGATTTTTGGAAATTCCACCCCTAACAGGGTAAAATAAGGTATGAAAGTTTGTATGCAAGTCCGTCAGTTTTGAAGTTAGGATCTTCAAATTTTGTGTTTAGGCTGAAAATTGAAAATTAATATATAGTTATCACAGCGTTTGTAATAATTCCACCACCGAAGGGAGGAAAAGGGGGATGAAGTTGTGTATGCAAGTTCTTCAATTTCAAAGTAAACTTCACTAAATGTATTATTATATGGTGTAGGTATCCACTAAGGAAGATTTTTTGGAAACTCCACCCCTAACAGGGTAAAATAAGGGATGAAAGTTTGTATGCAAGTCCGTCAGTTTTGAAGTTAGGATCTTCAAATTTTGTGTTTAGGCTGACAATTGAAAATTAATGTATCTCAGCGTTTGTGGTAATTCCACCACCGAAGGGAGGAAAAGCGCGATGAAGTTGTGTATGCAAGTTCTTCAATTTCAAAGTAAACTTCACTAAATGTATTATTATATGGTGTAGGTATCCACTAAGGAAGATTTTTTGGAAACTCCACCCCTAACAGGGTAAAATAAGGGATGAAAGTTTGTATGCAAGTCCGTCAGTTTTGAAGTTAGGATCTTAAAATTTTGTGTTTAGGCTGACGATTGAAAATTAATGTATAGTTATCTCAGCGTTTGTGATAATTCCACCACCGAAGGGAGGAAAAGGGGGATGAAGTTGTGTATGCAAGTCCTTCAATTTCAAAGTAAACTTCACAAAATGTTTTATTATATGGTGTAGGCATCCACTACGGAAGGATTTTTGGAAATTCCACCCCTAACAGGGTAAAATAAGGGATGAAAGTTTGTATGCAAGTCCGTCAGTTTTGAAGTTAGGATCTTCAAATTTTGTGTTTAGGCTGACGATTGAAAATTAATATATAGTTATCACAGCGTTTGTAATAATTCCACCACCGAAGAGAGGAAAAGGGGGATGTAGTTGTGTATGCAAGTCCTTCAATTTCAAAGTAAACTTCACTAAATGTGTTATTATACAGTGTAGGTAACCACTAAGGATTTTTGGATATTCCATCCTTAAGGGGGTAAAATAGAGGATGCAATTTTATATGAAAGTCCATCAGTTTCGAAGTTAGGACCTTCAAATTTTGTGTTTAGGTTGACGATTGAAAATTAATTTACATGTGCCTCAACGTTTTTGATAATTCCGATCCCGAAAGGGTAAAAAGGGGGATGAATTTGTGTAAGGAAGTACACTAAATTTATTATTTAAGCTTATGGTTATAAACTAACGCAACGAATATCGGTGTTGTTGGAATTTGAACCCTTAAGGAGTGAAAAGGGCGATTAAATTTAGTATATGAAGTATTATTTTCGGAGTGAAAATTTCAAAATTTATTATTTCGGCTTATGGTATTGGCGTATTGAAATGACTCGCCTAAACAACATCAGGAAAAAGAGAGGAATCGGTATTAAAACAAATATCCGGTTAATACGAGCATTGGTATTCCTCATTTTCATGTATGGAGTAGAAGCGTGGACTATACTGGCCCAAGAAAGAAAAAGGATTGATGCATTCGAGATGTGGTGCTGGAGACGGATGTTGGAAATACCTTGGACCGCTAAAAGCAACAATGCATCAATCCTATTGCAGCTCCAAATTAAAACACGATTGTCCATCATAGGCCACCAACGTATTTTTTTGTATTTCGGCCACATGGTGCGTAAAGGCGATGAAAGTTAAGAAATCTGATCATAATTGGGAACACGGAAGGAAAACGACTACGTGGTCGTTCACCAACAAGATGGTCCGATCAAGTAAAAGACTCATCGTCCTCTAAGTTTTACAGAAACCAGAAGACAGAAACCAGTGGAGGCAGATCATTCGCTCTAGAAGCAAACCCGATGTTGACCACGATCCTCAGACATGAGGGAAACAGAGATAAGGCCTCCAAAATTGTGCTGTGGAACTAGACTACAAGTAACAGCTCTCCGCCGCAATGTTATTGAGGCCAAAATATTTACTGGTTCTGCCAGAGGAGAAACAGTCTTCTTGCCGCGTATACCATTGATCCCAAATCACCTTACGTATGAATTTAAAAGGTTTGTAGTCACAGGGAAAAACTCTGAAATTAGCTAGAGTTGATTTGCGGCAGGACTGTTTCAGTTTTATGTGGCATCCTCGCATATGAGCTCTTAATCTACCTGAACTTTTGTCAATATCACACGTAGTGGCGGACAATAGCCATGAACAAAGGTCTGTTACAATGATTCATATCTAGAAAAAAGAAATAATCTACGCGGACGAAGTCGCGGGCTATAAAGCTAGTAATATATAAAATGATAAACTGATTGTTGATATATCAACGCACAGCCCAAACCGCTGGACCTAGAGATATGAAATTTTGCACACAGATACCTTATATAGTGGAGGCATCCACTAAGGAAGGATTTTTGGAAATTTCACCCTTAAGTGGGTAAAATAGGGGATTTCAGTTTGTATGCAAGTTCGTCAGTTTTGAAGTTAGGATCTTCAAATTTTGTGTTTAAGCTGACGATAGAAAATTAATGTAAAGTTGTGTCAGCGTTTGTAATAATTCCACCCCCAAAAGGGAGAAACGGGGGATGAAGTTGTGTATGCAAGTCATCACTAAATTTATTATTATACATAGGCATCCACTTCGGAAGGATTTTTAGAAATTCCACCCCTGATGGGGTAAAATACGGGATTAAAGTTTGTATGCAAGTCCGTCAGTTTTGAAGTTAGGATCTTAAAATTTTGTGTTTAGGCTTGCGATTGAAAATTAATGTATAGTTGTTTCAGCGTTTGTGATAATTCCACCCCCGAAGGGGGGAAAACGGGGATGAAGTTGAGTATGCAAGTCCTTCAATTCCACAGTAAACTTCACTAAATTTAATATTATACAGTGTAGGTATTCAGTAAGGAAGGATTTATGGAAATTCCACTCCTAGGGGGGTAAAATAGGGGATGAAAGTTTTTATGAAAGTCCGTCAATTTTGAAATTCGGATGTTGAAAATACCTTGGACCGCTAAACGCAACAATGCATCAATCCTATCGCAGCTCCAAATTAAAACCCGATTGTCCACCATATGCCACCAACGTATGCTTTCGTATTTGTGCCACATGGTGCGCAAAGGCGATGAAAGTTTGGAAAAACAGACCACAGTTGGGGAATACGGAAGGAAAATTACTACGTTGTCGTTCACCAACTAGATGGTCCGATCAAGTAAAAGACTCATCATCTTCCAAGTTTTACACGGTCGTAAGGGACGGGTTGGACAGAAACCGTTGGAGGCTGATCATCCGCTCTAGACACAATTAAAATGTTGCTGGAGTATTTACGCGAGGCCATCCTTATAATTTAAATAAGATGATAAATAATGAGTGGACGTCAGTGTTATGGATCAATAAAAAAAAACAAGCTTAGGTATTACCAGTTTTAGAGCATCTG
Organism: Polyploca ridens; assembly: GCA_951394255.1. Taxonomy (NCBI): domain Eukaryota; kingdom Metazoa; phylum Arthropoda; class Insecta; order Lepidoptera; family Drepanidae; genus Polyploca; species Polyploca ridens. Next base: position 13,918,028 of record OX596243.1, read on the forward strand.
GTAGATAAAATAATGGCGAAATTATATAGGTACTTTATTATGTTGTGAACTTTATAACGAAGGAGATTTAAAATAATCTTATTGTAGTCGATTATGGTTATCGGTTTTGTATTGAATATTGCACAACCTGAGTCACGCTTCTACAATATGAGGTAGTATTCTGGTGTCTCTATTCTTTAAGATTATTTTTAATAATGATGTATCTTTTTCATAATTGCTGAAAGTTTAAGTCATAAGTTTAATTTGGAAAAAGTTTGACTTTACTTCAGTTAAGTAAATATGATTTAATATCTAAATCTTAAACCCAAATAGAAGTTCTTTTCTCTCTGATTTATCTAAAGACTAGGAAATTTCGTGACTTAGGTCCCATAGACTAGTAATCTCGATTTAGGCACTAGGTCCCTCATTGATACGATACGAGTGAATTAAAATTTATTGTTTCCCTAATACAATATAATTAGTTAAACTATCATTATAATGACTTAAAACAAAAACCGTTATTACGTGATATGATTAAAAGCAAGTCTAGCAAAACCCGGGTTTACCTTAAACCCTAGGTTTTACTAGACTTAGCTTAAACCATGTCATGGAATAAGACAGATAGAATTCTTTGTAATTTACCTGCAGTGTGGTGAAAGTAAGTAATACCACAGATCATATAATACTACAGTAGTAATACCTATAAATTGTTTATCATGGGACATACCAACTCTGAAATCTCGTTAAAAAAGTACTTTTCCGTATTATATAAATTCTCCCATGTTAGAAAGGATACGGTATTCGGTTGAGAGCTTGCTCGCCGACTTGTCCGTGTAAGGGTGATGAGGCTAATCTTTTTTGAGCCCTGATCTTCTGGTCAATAAAAAAAGGATACGGTATATGCGTTTTGGGTAAGAATTATAATTTTTGTATATCTGTGACCATTATATCCAAAACGGCTCAACTTCAGGGCAGGGGCCTATTTGATATACCTATTCTGTAATTCTGCACTCTAGTCTTCAATTTTTAAATATTGCGGAGTAGAGAGGAATACAGTTCAAGATGATTAAACTATAACTTATGCAATCATTATGAGAATTGATAACTTTTCATAAAACAATTTTATCTGCAATTATAAATCCGCATGGAGCACCTCCACAGAAATAGATTTCTGTAAACACCTCTTTTACGTCTTTGGCAGATTGTCATGCAGTTTGCAGATTATTTATTGAAGAGTGAAGACATGTTTTTGGTTTAAGATACTTTTAAATTGAAAAGTCATAAAGGATAAGACTAAATCTCTTTTATTAAAACTGTCCGATATTTTATTGACCTTATAAAAGTTAAACAAATTATATTTTCTATTATAAGTTCCCAAATACAAAGAAGCGTACATTTGTGGTGTACGTTATAAATATTCATAAAATGTAAAAAGTCTGCACTTTGCATAATTTTTCAGAATGTACACACATAGGATTACACAAGAAAATATCCACTCCACAATTTCCAATGCTTAGTTTCACTCTTCCGAATTTCACTATTTAGTCTGCAATATGTTTGTACATAAAACATAATTCCGCTGAAGAGCTCAAAATATGGAGTGCAGACTTGCAGAGTAGTTAAATAGCCCAAATATTGCCATAGTAAATGATAATATTAACCTCTAAGTCTTTAAATTAAGTCTTTCACCCCTAGAAGTTACAAACAACCCTGTATAATTACGGAAATACTGATTTTGTACTGTATTTAAAACACATAATAGGGCTGCTATTATACAAGCTATCGAATTGTCGATAGTATTGTAATAATAGCATTTACATATTTAAAAAATACACTGATCAGGATACACAATACCACATAGCTAGGCTCTTAACTAATAATTAATCTAATAGGCCTTCGCGCCTTTCCATTTACAAGTATTTACAATATTGACTAACTTATGTTAAGTAAAACTCGCAGTTTTTATAATACCATTAACTTTCAGTCACTGTCAACCAGCTACTAGGTTTTAGTGGCTGAAAACTAGTGATCCCTTTCAGACAGGTGACTGAGCTGCGGCAAAACTTTTACAGTTGAAAAAGTATAGTTACCTTTACTTGGAAAATAGATGACAAATCAAATTTCTCGACACCATCTTATGCAATGATATTAAAATAGAGATATGCTACCCTCATACAAAGCGGCGTTCAGTTATTGTTGAATTAGGTGAATGCGATAGATAATACGGAACGTATGGTACAGAAAGAGATAGCTATATGTAGCCGCTAAGTAAAATTACGACAATTGTCTGAATTTGTCTGCAACAATTTGCGATATCTACCTTTTTTTATTATAATATCATTGATCTTATGTATAAAATGTACAGCCGGGTCTGTAATGGTGGCAATTTCCTATCGACAATTTAGTTAATCGTATCGACGAAATTATGATCTCACTTATCACATATGTAACAGTAAAGTAACATAAAATAAAAACATCAGCGTGCCGCATTCTTTAACACTGTTGTTTTTTTAGTATATGCTGAATGAGATCATAATTTCGTTTGACAGTGATATTGTGAGGAGATTGATCAAATCGTGACTCAGCCAGCACCGCTGAAATGGCTGCATTATTACGCATCGGGCGGTGCGGCAGGGCGTGGCCGCGTGAGCGCACATGCACAAAACAATTTACTAAGGCCGGAATACACAAACATGCTTGCAAAATAGATGTGTAGGTAGTTTTCTTATAAAATGCCGCATATGCAAGTAAATGGCACACTGTGAATACGTTTGTAAGTAAACTTGCATGTAATTTGCTTGCTCGCATGCTTGTAACTTGCAAGACGTACCGCCTCCCATCTCCCCTCCCTCATGTAGCATTGCAGGCCAGTAAATAAAATGTTGTGCAATCTACTTGTTTGCCGGGTACAGGCGTGCCATTTAATATATACACATGAATGTAGCTGGTACGTGCAAGGAACTGGAGGCAAGCGTAAAAGGTACAAACATATATTCCCGCCTTTACTCTTACGCACGCGTTCAATCCAACCAGCCAAACAAATTAGTGGCATGCGACAAGTATTCATTTAAATCTGAGTGATCGCTTTAACACGCGATCCAATATAATATACTTTTACGATCGAATTAACAATTCTAGAAGATTCTGTCCGTAGTCGTTTAGTCCGAGGCACCGAGGGCTTTCCGAACGAACGCCGCCAACCCTTCCGAGTAACCAGAATGTCTCCATCGTGCCCTTGCCCTGCAGAAAATAATATAATTAGCATCATAATTGTTTAGGGCCCAGTAAAGTACAGCGACTTCCATTTGCATGAAAAAAATGATAACTATCATCATACAGCATTCAGTTGTGAACTTGTGATATCCGATTGTCGTGGGTTTGAGAGCTTTCAGTCAAAAAAAACATCGTTAAGAAATCATTCCAACGATGATAAGGTACTCCCTACCCCCTGGCTGGTTTACGTGGTCTAGCTTGAAAATTTTCTTTCTATTGCGTTCTTAATCGATCGGCAAAGTTAAGCAATCACCGGTGTGGACGGTATCCAGATGGGTGACGGCCTAGTGGTATTTCAAATCGAGCGTTTTCCGTGCTTCTGAACGGAAGGCACGTAAAGCCGTTGGTCCTTTAACTCTCTATCTATCATTTAACTGTGATAGTCGTTAAGCTAGTTGGAGGCCACCTATATAGGCGGCTTGAAAACTCCAACAGTTTAGGTTGGAGTGTTTGCCAATTTCCTTTCACCCTCATTTGTGAAATAGGCCTGTGCTCAGCAGTGGGACATTATAGGCTAATGATGATGTGTGTTCCGGTAGTTGAACTCGAGAGCCAGTTAAGTACTAAAGCTGTAGGTCAGGTGAAATGATGGTGAAACAAACCCACGGTAAAGAAATATAAAACTATCTGATGTACATATATTAAGTAAGGTAAGGTCACCAGAGCTCTTGTTTTTTCCGCTACCAGCACATCGACTCCTCTCAATCCCTCTTCATATTTCTTCTGGGTGTAAAGAGATTTTTGCAGTTTCGACAAAGCGCGAGTGATAGCCCTGGTGTTGCAATCGTCTATTACGGTATGCGCTCACCATCAGGCGGGATGTACGTGTACACTTGTTTACCACCTCAGTGGTTAAAAATAGGTGAATTCAAAGTGATGTCATGCAAAAGTTCGTAGTTAATAAAAGTGAAACGTAATTAACTGGAAAATAAACAGTCTACAATAAAAGATGACACACAGTTATCATTTTCTTCACTGACCGCAACTTTGCATTTTATACCGCAGCCTTGCGAAATTGATAAAAAATAAGAGTTTTTAATGGTTTTTGCTTCTATTTTACTTTGAATTTACGTTGTGTGCATGTTAATTATCTTGAATAACTGCATGATGATACATAAGAGGCTGCCTTAAAAAACAATATAAACATATCGGAATGCCGATATAGTGCGTTACATCGCTATCTAACAGAAATTAACCAAACATTTTTGGCAACCAATCAATTTTATGCTCGAACCACCAATTCTAAAAACCCACATAATACACCCACAAAAGTATTCATTCACCAATTCAAAAAACCCACAAAATTGTCCCTCGAGTTTTGCTTTCCTTCATTAGATAAGTTTTGTTTGTATACTGTCCCACTATTGCTTGAGAGCATGCCGGGTCAAATAAAAAAGCTCCTCGGGGAATTGGTGTGCTGGCAGTGTGCTTTGTCTCTTCCGCTGTTTGCACTTCTCTCACTTACCCAAGAGTATCAATCGCGCTATACCGATCCTGCAAAAAATTCTTCAGGTCCTTAAACCGTTAAGGTGACCTTACTCATATAGGCAGAACACAACACAACACATTTGATTTGTATTGACAATTATGACGTCAAGTTTATTGATCTTACCGCAACATCAACGAGCCCTCTCGACTGGACCTCATAACCTCCTATTTCGTCTAAGGCTTTTTTCGTCGTAAGCGATATGTGGATCTTCATAGCTGCCAACAAAAATACAACAACGATTTCAAAATAAATAGCATAAAGCACAGACGGACGTGGTGTAGATACAAAGTATTCCCATGGATATGATACATGGAGTGATGAGGATTTTTTCAGAAATAAGACTTGATTTTATTACAAGCTTTTATTTAACTTGTGATACGTGTACTTGGCAACTTATATTGCCACTTTTTTAACAAAAAAAAACTAATTTTATTATGAGTCAGTGGACGATCCGAGGTCTATGCCACTTGTAAAGTACTTCAAACATACTTCAAATATTGAAAATAAGAATTTTCTTCACTTCATTTCATAAAACTAAAAGATAGTATTGAAAATATATCGTAATATGGCTATGATTTATATTATAACCCCCTTATTCATAATCGCTTTTTAACTAAATCAGTGTAATAGTATGCCCCGTCTCACTCTTTCGATCACCAAATGTCACCTGTCAGATAAAGACTCCGGAATTTGTATTTTAGCTAATAAACGTTTGATAACTTTATTATGAATAAGGGGGTTAATGTATATTATAGATACGTCTGAGATGGGCCCGTTGGCTTGCCGAATACGGATGACACGCGCGTCCTAAAACTACATAAATATGTCAAAAATATAATTCCAGGAACTGCGAATCAACCATATATTTAGAATTGTCTACTACCGTAGACCTTCATCTAAGGAATCAACTAATTTAGCAGACCTTTTATAAGATCTCTTTTGTTTTTTTTTTTGTATTATGTTGCGCACAATAAAAAACTAATTCGAAGAATTAACCTCAAAATAACTAAACTGACCCAAGAAAATATCAATGAAGCGCAAACATAATAGCAGTGGCATAACTATCAATATCAATATTATGATAGCTAGCGATAGTCTAGCCTTGCGATTTTACCTGCGTTTCCAGGGAAAGAAGTCGGTTCGGTAAACAAGAAACTGAAAAAATGTATTCGCAGAAAATATTAAGACCTGCCTGAAGACCCTTAAGTTCAGGAAGAAACTGATCAGTAAAGTTCTTTCTTCAATTATCTTTTCAATATGTTCAGTGTAGCTAAGCTTGTGGTTTTCAAATGTTCTGCATAACTGTGCAATAATGCCAATAATGTTTCTTATTTTGTGTAGGTATCTTATACATTAACAATAAAAAAAAAACACACATTATCGCTAATCGAATTAACACGGATCAATCAATCGATTAGGCAATTCATACTCATGAATATTTTCTCCATAAATGTTTACGCTAATCCGGCATCGAAAACAGAATGACACCTCAAGCTAGGTTTTTTTATAGGTGGGCGTTATAGGAATGTGATCTTATGAGTCATTTGGTGGACCCAAGAGATGCATTTCTACATATTGTATCAATTAACAGGAAAATATGTCAACAGTAGGTACCACTATACTTCAAGGACATCTTTTAGAATGTTGCATAAATTCAGTGAAGGTTGTGGTAACGTTGCTTTAATTTTTATTTTATAAGCATAATGTTGTACTTTGGACTACATTCTCATGATGGCAAGTAATGAAGTGGTGAGTGGGTTCATTAATATAATGATAGTGTCATCATATAATTATGAAAATGAAATTCATGATCGGAAAAAATATACTTACCTACATAACTTTCCTAAAAACTACGACTCTCATGATATTAACACTAAGTACACACGGCTACTAATAATCCAAGTGCTAAGTATCGATATAATAGATTCAAAAAGATAGTAGAACAAAAGATGTAAGAAAGATTACAAGAACGCCATATAACATTTTGTAAATACTTATAAGGAGAATAAAGATAACACACAAAAAGTTCCCTTCCCAACCGGTGGTAGAGTCACTTGTATCTCTTATAAGTTGTAATAAATTAGTATCGAGGTTGAATTAATTCATAAAAAGGAACTTGCTTTCAGCTGTCGGAGTACACACGGCAACACATCAAGCTATACATTTCCAGTATAAGCTGATCTCGCATTGTATAGGATTTCCCTACAATGAGAGGTCAGCTTATATTGGAAATGTATAGCTTGATCTGTAGCCGTGCGTACACCAATTATGAATGAGGAATCGACATGGTGACGGATATTGTACTTAAGGATGGTAGGTCGTCTGGCGGATATCATAGTTCACCGTATTCTGGTTTCCTCAAGATGTTTTCCTTAAGCGCTTCCTTTCCTCTTTGTAGGATTTATCACGCCTCATTAGCCGTGATAAATTCTACACAGAGAAAGAGGTACCATACCCCTTAAATGCTTGAAAAAGTGCATATGATTTTTATTTACAGTAGCTCGCTTCGTGGTTTCACCCGCTATCCTCTATTGTACCCCCTAAAAGGTTGAATTTTGAAGAACCCTTCATTAGAGGTTGCCTAAGTTATAAAGGGAACATGTGTGCAACATTTCTAGCTTCTAACCCCAGCGGCGTAGGCTGTGCATTAATAGATAAATAAATAAAATAAATATCCTGGACATTCCTCACACACGGCGAACTGACAACAAACTAAGCAGAGTTTGTACTATGGAAACCAGATAACTGATATAATACATAATACATATACTACTTTTTGTTTTTAAATACATAGGTACTTAATATACATAATAACACCCAGACTCGGGACATACAGAAATGTTCATGCACACACGACAATATGGCTTCCGCCACTGTCGCTCGGCTGGTGACCTTCTAGTATATCTCACAAACCGTTGGTCTCTCGCCATCGAGAGTCAAGGTGAGGCATTGGCAGTGAGCTTAGATGTGGCAAAGGCGTTCGATCGGGTCTGGCACCGGGGTCTCCTAGCGAAGTTACCAGCATACGGGCTTCCCGAGGGACTATGCAAATGGGTCGCCAGCTTTCTGTCCAGCAGATGCATAAGAGCCGTCGTTGACGGTAGTTGCTCCGATAGCATGGACATAAATGCCGGCGTCCCGCAAGGGTCTGTGCTGTCCCCAACACTGTTCTTACTGCATATCAATAATATGCTGTCTATTGACGGTATTCATTGTTATGCAGACGACAGTACAGGGGACGCTCATTACACGGGCCGTGCTAATATCCCTCGTTCCGAGGTGGAGGAAAGCCGCGAACGGCTGTTGTCTGAAATCGAGAGTACACTTTCTAGTGTCTCCGATTGGGGTCGACTAAACCTAGTCTATTTCAACCCCACTAAGACACAAGCCTGCGCGTTCAACGCTAAGAAAACCCCATTTGCTGTAGCTCCACAATTCCAGAACACGTCCTTGAACATCAGTAAAAGCATTGGGATCCTTGGCGTCGACATTTCTAGCGATGTTTTGTTCCGTAGTCACTTAGAAGACAAGGTTAAGCTGGCATCCAAAAAGCTTGGAGTGCTCAACAAAGCGAAGCAGTACTTCACGTCGGGCCAAAGACTGCAACTTTATAAGTCGCAAGTCCGGCCTCATATGGAGTACTGCTGTCATCTGTGGGCAGGGGCACCTGGATACCAGCTTGGGCCTTTAGACTCGGTTCAGCGACGTGCTGCTAGAATTGTTAACGATCCTGAGCTCACAAGCGGTCTAGAGCCCCTCAGTCTGAGGAGAGACTTTGCCTCCTTATGTGTATTCTACCGCTTGTATAACGGACAGTGTTCTGAAGAATTGTTTAAGATGATGCCCACGGCTACATTCTACCATCGCAACTCTCGCCATCGACAGGAAGTCCATCCCCACATATTGGAACCAAAATTGTTTCGAACTGTGCGGTCTCAAAGGAGCTTCCTTCCGCGGACGCTCAGATTGTGGAATGAGCTCCCTGCCGTGGTTTTCCCAATGGAGTACAGCATGGGGTTCTTCAAAAAGGGTGTGAAGAGATTTCTGCAGGGTCGGCAACGCGCGAGTAACACCCCTGGTGATGCAAGCGTTCATAGGCTGCGGTAACCGCTTACCATCAGGCGGGCCGTATGCTTGTTTGCTAACTAAGTAGTATAAAAAAAAAAAAAAAAAAAACACAAATACATGTGTGGGAATCGAACCCAAGACCTGCACCGCGATAGTTGGAATCTTAACCAGAGTCTTAAACAACCGCGCCAACTGGCCCGTCAAGATTCAAGATTAGTCAGTCAGTCAGGACAACAGTTTTTGTGACTTCTTTGTGAAGCTACGTTATTGTGCCGATACAGGATTAATTATTTAATTCCTTATCAAAATAATCATAGTTACTTTAAAGGATAAACGTAAATCAATAGAGACGAATGAAAATTATGCAGGTGATCTTTAAATTCCTAAAATCTTAGAATCATATTATGGTATTTTGATATATTGAAGATTACGTTCCAAACTACCCATACAGCCAATTAAAAAAAACACAAAAATTTTACATACGATTTTTTTAAATGACCACGACGTTATTATCACATGTTGAAAAATCAATCTTAACAAATAATTACACTAGGATGGAGTCGGGACAGGTCGCTAGATAATTATATTGCTATTTATCATGTTGCATCCTATCCTATCGAACATTGTAAGAAAATAAGGCCCGCGCGCTATGGACTATCAACTGACACAAAACCAATCAGTCTGAGAGAACCGTCGCGATGTCTTACTCAGTGTCATCCCAATCAAGCGGCCCGGCCTGCCAATAGTAATCCGACCGCCCGGTCCGGGCTTATTTAGTCAAAACTCATAAAAATGTCTTGTCAAGTCCGGGTGCTATACGCGAATGCTTCTACATAGTTACAAATGTTTGTGTGATGAACACGAATATTTAAACTTATGTCATGGATGTTTCGAATTCTAAGTCCGGGTCCAGCTCCGGGTTAAGCTCGGGTCCGGATGCAGGTTCAAGTCGACACCGATACCGATATCACGTTCGCAAACACGTTCTCAGTTCTCGGTTATGTAGAGTAGGTAAAACCATTCAATAATAACAATACAAAATCATCTAATTCACCAGTTTCACAAATAATATTCAATAATTTCCAATAACCTAACTCTACACAAATTTTTAGCTTCCTTAGTCACCTTGGATTAGTCCAAACTATTGATGTGTGAGTCAGTCAGTGATAAACGTGAACGGTAACAGATTATTTATTGATTTTTGATTTTATTGTATCTAGATGTGACTCTAACCAGCTCATTGAGTTGTCCCAATCAGATTAATTGACCTTACTCAACCTTATTGACTCACCCATCACTCGATCCTAACCTCCAGAGGAGTTTAGATATGTACCCTGATTGCTCAAATTGATGTGGTGCACAGAGGACTAGCTTATTACAAAACATTTTTTGTCCATCTTAATTAGCTTTACATACATGGTCACGTAAATAATGTCACATTATTTGACAATAACAATGGAGTGACGTTATTTATGTGACCCTTTAAACAGTATATTAGTTAAATAACGTTTTATGAGTAAGGGGGTTATTACATTATTTTTCGGGCCAATCATTTGATCACTAATATCTGAACATTTAAAATCTAAAACATGATCATAACATGAAAAAACGAACGGGCATAGACTCTGTAGAAGAGAGAAGAAGAAAATACAGACTTTGGTAATGACCCTTTCTATATTCTACTAAGGTAACAAACAAGCATACGGCCCGCCTGATAGTTCGCGGTTACCGTAGCTTGGACGCCATGGACGCTTCCGACACCAAGGTTTGACTAGCGAGTTGCCTGGCGTATCTGTGTAAACCCCTTCCGTGTAACTTGTCGATTTGATACATATTTTCAGGGACACCTGTAACTATAACTACTAGACTGTACGTGAAGCAAAAGTTCGGATAAAATTCATACTTATAATCACTGGACATCAAACTCTCTTATAAAACCAGATACCTTCGCCAGTACTCTCCATTCTGCTGGCAGTATTGATAGTGTCTCCGAAGAGGCAGTACCTAGGCATGGTGGTGCCAACGACGCCAGCCACGCAGGGTCCCGTGTTCACGCCAGCCCTGATGCGAAGTGGCTCGTCCAGACAGTGCGGGACCCGGGCACCTTCCAGACTCCTCATTAAAGCTAAAGACATGTCTGCTATCTCTGACGCATGCCTGTTGCCTGAAAATATAAAATATCGTGACGAGTTTTAAGCCCTGCAGCAAATTCAGAGGCCATATCGTCAACCCTTATTGCGATATAAATTAGGAATTATTTGAATCGGATTATTTGATAAAAAAAAAATAACCCCCTTATTCATAATAAAGTTATATTCAATGGTTATCAAACGTTGATTAGCTAAAATTCCAAAGTCTCTATCTGACACGTGACATTTGGTGATCGAAAGAGTGAGACGGGGCGCACTATTACACTTTTTTTTGTTAAAAAGCAATTATGAATAAGGGGGTTAGTCTATAATCGCTTTAAAGGTTAATGGTAAGAGAGAGGCCTACGGTTCATAAAACTATGGTCTTCTCAGAAATTTGTATAGTTATGTAAAGACTAGTAAGAATACGTTGGCTTGAAAACGTGTTTTAAGCCACAGGTATTGTTACATTATACTTCATTGCTTCGTCCTCGAGATTAGATACATAAATTTGTAGTACCACGTCTAGGAATCGCCAATCTACCACTAAGTTGAAAGCAGAGTGAAACTGCTTCTATATTTTTTTAATTTTTTTTTTTTGTGGGTATTTTGATATCTGCCTCCTGCCGCCCGGACTGACCGACACTCATTCGCGTTTTAGTGCCTCGTCGATCACCACGTTATTCTTTGTTTTTCGCAAAAAAAAAAAAAAAAAAAAAAAAGTTTAAAAACGATGTCGAAACGTAGTCACAGAAACGATACAGGATACGAGCACACTTTGACATATCGTCAAATTTAAAATTGTGTTGTGTACATATTATGGTGATGTTACTTTCATATCTTTTTGAATCCCAAATAATGGGCTTATGCGTATAGTGACTGTGTACATTTGAAATGAATGTTATCTTCACGTTATTTAAATATATTGTGAATAATAAGAACTATGTCCGTATCAAACTTTGACATAATTATAGTCAAAATTCCAATGTTACCTTCATATCATTTGGAATCCCAAATAAATGGGTTTTTTGTTAGTGACTGTGTACATTTGAAAGGAATGTTACCTTCACGTTATTTAAAGATATTGTGAATAGTTTAATAAGGACTATATCCGTATCAAACTTTGACTTATAGTCAAAATTCCAATGTTACCTTCATATCATTGGAATCCCAAATAAATGGGCTATTGTTAGTGACTGTGTACATTTGAAAGGAATGTTACCTTCACGTTATTTAAAGATATTGTGAATAGTTTAATAAGGACTATATCCGTATCTCACTTTGACATATCGTCAAAATTCCAAACTGTGTTGTGTACATCTTATGGGGATGTTACCTTCATTTCATTTGGAATCCCAAATAATGGGTTATTGTAGTGATTATGTACATTTCAAAGGAATGTTACCTTCACTTTATTCATCATATTGAAAAAGATGGTAATAGTCACGTGCCAATTTTTTGTGAACTATTGACGCGTTACCATCTAGGACCACGGCAGTGCCCCGTGAGCCAAGTCGAACAAGAGTCACAGGTGAGTTACTGTAATTTCAAATTGAAAACTTGTTGCAATATCAGACATTTTACGCGCTTGGTAGGCCTTATCATTTCATCTTGCCCTGCAATTCAGTAGGTTGGATATTTACCAAGCAAATGGAAAGATGCAAATATCTTGCTAATACACCTTGTGTAATACAAGTAGACATGAGCGCGCCGCGCCCGCCGCCCCGTCTGCACGGATCGGCGCACCGATCAGTATCAATAGTAGCAATAATCCTACTTTCCATGGCTGTCGAGATTTGCGTGCTACATTATTTTGTAAAATATGTATTTATAAAACGAAAATTCATGGTATGTATGGTAAAAGTTTTATATCAAGGTCACGCCGCCGACGCCGCCGACTGATTGTACATCGGCGCTCATGTCTAAATACAAGAAGCTACGATAGATTTATGTAATTTTATGTCTTTACCATAGTATTTACAGAATGACTATACTTAGTGGAAAAATTCAATTGATCTCGCAGTTAATCCTTTGGTTCTCGCGAGGGACGCGCATCCTATTATAACAATTGATGTCATTGTTATATTTTTAACCGCGAGACTGGACAGCTATTGCTTAGAAATGTTTTCTGATACCAGCAAAAAAGGGGGGGCGTAGTATATGGTGAGGAGATCGCCAGCGGCCAGTGGAGTACCAATATAAAAAACAAAAAAAAAAAAAAAAAAAAATTATAACTTATTATTACTGATCGATCAGATCAATCTCAAATATTAATTATTTATTATCCAACTTTGAAATAATAAAACTATACTAAATAATAAATTAATCTAAATAATAACAGACTTTTAACTAAAATTCATTTAGTAACTATTACTGTAGAAGAGCTCCAGTCAGGTACATCCACCTCGATTACACAAGTCGCGATGATGGACTCACCGCAGCCGCAGGCAGAACTATCCGTCGAAACGAAACAAGATCCGGAATTAGATGAGGAGATTCTTAATCTATTGGGAGAAAGGGCTTCGAAAGATAAAATATATGGACTGAATATTCGAGATGAGTTAGCTATGCGATGGGAGCACATCGCTTTAAAATCATCTTGATCCCAAGGATTGCACAAATATCTCACTTGATTGTTGTCCTTAGAACATGAAGAAATAATAGAATTATTGATCGAAGCTGGTCGCCCAATGTGTGACTCACAACACAACGAATCTATTACAAGAAGGCTGCAAAAAGCAATATCGAAATCTGGTGCTGAGATAAAAATGAATGCACCAATTAGGATGGTTAATCCAGCGCAGAAACAAGAACTCGCTCCTACCCAAGCTTTAAACCAAGCCTCCGCTCCTAGCAGCCAGGCAGGCCGGAGCAGCGAGGAGATTCGAGTCGACCACACCCCGCCCACGGCAGCCGCAGCCGCCATGACATCCGCCGCCGCGATCGTGACACTACCCAGCCCCGCGTCGGTAAATCCGGTAGGTTCCGTAGGGCAATTATCTTATTGTTATGATCAATGGCGATTGATAACTAAAAACCCCGTCATACTACCTATGATGGGTCAAAAGTTATAATAATAATAATATCTTTATTTCAGCCATATTTTTAATACAAAAGTATGAGATACCTACCTTTTTTCCAAACCGGTTTCTCAATCAATGAACCGAGTCCACCTGTCTTATCCGCATCCGAAACCCTTCAATACAGAAGGTACAATAAAATTCATCACTGATATTATTAAGTAGTGAAGATATATCACAATGTAAATCATGCGAAGGACAGTTTCTCTCTAGTTATTTTCTTATCAAAATACCAAATGGTAAAAATCAGATTTATTATATAAAAATTCTTTCCACGTTAGCGGATAAAAAGCACTTTTGCCTTATAATTCAAGTCCGAGGATAAATTGTAACTATTCAATGTCCTTTCGTATTTTACAAAATTATTAAGAACCAGTAGTTTGTTTACACAAATCATTACGTTATTTGTCATCTATTTACTTAATGTATTATTTCTAGAAATTATCAAAATTGCAAAAATAATATCAAACATACAGAAAACTTTTTTGAGTCTTTACGATTCATAATCAATATCGAAAAGAGCTATATAGTTCCAAATACCGTGTGCAATACCTTGGCTTTTCCGAAAAATACCAAAACACGTTAGCTTCATTGAAGATAAGCGATATTTAATAAAAACATATTAATTACTTAGTGGCAGTTTTCTTAGGATTACAATATTAGTAAATGACTTCTAATATTGACAGATTTTGTATCGACATCACTGCTATTTTGTACATACATCAATCGTATGGTTAGTTTTTTTTTCCACATCTCAGTGGCAGTGATGTGAGTGAAGCTCGCGGAATACTTGTGTTCGATTCATACATAAGTTCAAAAGAAAACGAAATAGCAGTCACGAAAATCCGATCCCGATACCGAATGGGAGTAAAAAGATCTGTTTTGAAATGATTGTAATTTGTCAATAGTCAACCAAATATTGACCTTTTTGCGTCGCGTATGAATAAAAAATGTGAAAAATATGTCTCATGGAATAGAGAATAGATTTACATTAAATAGGAAAGATCTTTCTTTTTATGTTTATCCTCCCTTTTGTTTTGTTACATTTAAAGTTTTAAGAAAAAATATAACAAGCCGAGGGTATTGTCGTGGAACTATTTTGGGCCCACGTAACCCTGGTTTCCCCTATTTTTGGAATTATTTCAATTTAGACTAATAATGTGTTATTATCTGTTTTCAACAGTAACCCAAATATCACGTTGATATTATATTAACTTCCCTGTCAGAAAGTTCGATTAAACAATAGGACGTGCGTTGGGTGACCTTCTTATAGAAGTACAACTTTCTTACTGAATTAAGTATTTTAGTTACGTAGTAACTATTTAGTAATCTTGTGATTTCAGTCCGGATTACAATACGAATCATTACAACAGTCATCGCTCCGCTATGTCATTGATCTTACGATCGAGAGTAGGGTCTGATGACCCTGAATAGGAGTTTCTATAGACTTCGCCCTCCAGCTCCCAAGTATAACGTCACTGGGATCCATCATTAGTTTAGATTCCTTATCGAATTGGTATCCTAATAACAATTTCAGTTTAGAGTACTTATTTAACTAAAAAGATTGTCACTCTACTCATGCTGGTAATTACTCAAAGAGTACAGACGACAAGTAAAGTAATATAATTTAGAAAATATTATAGTTGTTAATATCATAATCATTATATATATCTATCAAAATAATAATCAGAATATATCTATCAAAATACATGAATTAATTAAAACATCCCGACTGTGTTCGAATCAACCTTGTGTGTATATTCCATTTTACAAAGACCGATCGAACAAATTGTCCGGTGGAAGCTTTATTAGCATAAAAAATATGTGGAAATTACGAAGCCTTAAAGAAACTAAAAAAAAAAAAAAAAAAAAAAAACCTTAGTAGGAGACCACATAAATCGGTATTTTTACAGATACAATCAGTCGTTGTATAAAAGACACGCTATCTAAGTACTTTTTCGTTAGCTATATTCTCAACTCACTCATACATACTTAAGCATGTATTTTTTTTTTTAGATTATCTATTGTGTAAAAAAAAAAAAAAAAAGTTATTTACATATGTTGTACTAATACAATTAATCAAAATACCTATTTAAGATAATTCTTATAAATAAATAATGATCTGACTCCACCAGACATGCAGTCGCTCATACGACTGGTGTCAATATAAATACAACCAGAAATACTGCTGGAAAATGTGGCAAATTCTACTGTCTTCGCAAAATTTTATCGAAGAGATGTTCAGTGTAATCAATCAGATCGCTTTCAGTTAGCTTTCACAATCTTAAACGCAGAAACTGATTTCAATTATAAAATCATTGTGTTTTTTAATTTCAACTATACCTATAAATAGTTAAATTTACTATGGTTGATGAAACCATAATTTGTTATAAAGTCTCTAATTAGTTTAATTTTGTTAAATGGCAAAAACATTGTTGTTGCATCACAAAAATTACAAATTATATAAGTACCTATACTAATAATTACATAAGTACATTTATTTTTTGATGATTACAAATATCAAAAACATAACCCTCTTTCCGGGTCAATCGGGTCAAAAATAAAATATTATTAGTGATTTAATATTTCACTATCTTTCAAAATCTACAAATTTATGTATCTAATCTCGAGGACGAAGCAATGAAGTATAATTAATGATTAAACGAACTTACCTGAAGTGAAGTTCTATCAGAATTATACGAGTTGCTTCGTCCGAAGAGATTAGCTCCCTCCCAGCCCTATAACCCCCATATAAAGTGAAATATTAAGATTGCAGGCTTTCAACTAAATGAGTGTCGGTCAGTCCGGGCGGCAGGAGGCAGATATCAAAATACCCACAAAAAAAAAAAAAAAAAAAAATATAGAAGCAGTTTCACTCTGCTTTCAACTTAGTGGTAGATTGGCGATTCCTAGACGTGGTACTACAAATTTATGTATCTAATCTCTTCGGACGAAGCAACTCGTATAATTCTGATAGAACTTCACTTCAGGTAAGTTCGTTTAATCATTAATTAAACGATGCACGGTAGAAGCTTATAATAAGCACATTAAAAAAGAAATCGTGTAATACCTGACCTGACCACAGCAAACAAAAAGTAAACAGGAAATTAATTTCAACCAATAAATAAACTTATTAAAAGGAGCAAAAAATGTGAACTCTCAAACATGTTATGTAAGTGTGATACAATCCTCTGTGGTTCAGTGTTCGGTATTTACGCTGGCTTGTTTAGGGAAACACTTTAACAAAACCTGCTTTACGGAGATGTTCGCAGGAACATAAATGGGTAATCAATATTCAGCTACGACTGATTACGATTTCACTCACACTACCCAGATTGCGAGAAAAGAAACTGTTTATGGAGTTGATTTTTTGATAATAATCAACCACACAATGTAAATGTAAATGTTATGTAAATGTTAACATACATACTGGAATATGGCGCGCAGGTTTTATTTTGAGAGCGATGCCAAACTGTTTCAATGCTTCGTCTACACTACACACATATCACTTGCAGTGAGGTACAAACTTAAATAATCGGGATTATGATTATCATAAAACTGTGCGGTAATGTAAAGTAATTAAAAGAAACAAAAAACCCGACTGCGTATTTTGTAATATTTGTTTATTTCCGACTGCAATACCTCATAGCATTCAAGTTATATTCTAAATTCTATAGATTAAAGTGCTTGTTTTTCTCTTTTCGGTTAATTTTTGTTTACGCAGTCGGGTTTTTTGTTTCTTTTAATAATTTAATTTATGTCAGGCTTTTTAGTTTTATACAGAATGAGTTGTATGTATTAGTAAATGGGCGGTACGGTAAAGTAACGCTAACAACCATCGCAACTCTGTGAGTTACGTACCAACGGTAATCGCTCAGTACCTACAGTCCTTGCATTTTTTGCAGTTTACGTCAAAATGGTAGCATAAAAGTATTATAATAATATATATACATATATGCCCGTTTACAAGCTTTCATTTGATACCCATACTGTTAAAATAACGAAATTTTTGTTTTTAATACCCCCCACCGCCCTCCCTCTTTTGTATTCGTAGACGTCATATAAAAATAATAATACGCATGACACTCTCACAGTTAAGACGAATCTAACGACACCTCATATGTTTAAATCCATCAAGCCGTTTAGGCTGCAGAGCGTGCCAAAGAAATAGACATACATACATACATACACTCGAAAAACATAACCCTCCTTCCGGGTCAGTCGGGTAAAAAGCACTAATGCGTAATAAGCTGCTCATTTTACGAGCAAGTGTGTTGAATAATCATTTAGCCTACTCCAGTCTATTTTTACAACAGTTAACACGAACTGACCTTGACATCTCTTACGCGACAATGCAGCGAGTAAGCTCTCAACCAGAGAGATAAACATACTAAAACATGACATTTACCCATCATTACATTAAATTACATTACCCAAAAGGTACTCTATGGCTCTAAGTTCTTATTGCACACTCCGCTGTTATTGTGCGGTTATTATAAAAAATTACGTTTTATGTAAACAAAAAGTATATAAAAAAAATCTTAAAAAAGTTAGAGAAATATGTTTAATAATCACATACGACTCACGTAATCATGTACGATTTTTAATAATTTATATGGGAATACGCCATGTTAAAATTTTATGTCCCAGGTATATTTGCAAACTGTGCCAGAAACTTTAATTGTTTTAAAACCGGTGCAAATATTGAAATAACGTTTTATGTCGTATCAATCAGCAAGAAAACAAATAATGCATCTGGTATTTTGTCATAAAAACCCGTTTGGTGAATGCTATGTGGTTGAAGAATGCTACAAGGAAATAAGTATATATTTCGTAGACATCATATTTAATTGGATCCAATTCAGTTTATAGTAGGATTTGAGTTTGCAAGTTTGAATAATACCTTTAAATGGCTAGCAGCTAGAATATCAGCGATCATATTAGTTCCCTTTGGACTGCATAATCAAGGCTAAGCCTTAGGCCATTTGTTTTTCCTCTACTAATTCAACTGTTTTATTAATATATATTGAGAGAAATAGAGCCTTTTCACGTTTCATTCATCTTTTAAACTAAATATTTTATATTTTAGATAGTCCCTCAGATGTCGTCGTCGATTGAAATTATAGTAAAAGTTTTAGAAAAGTAGTTTATATTGTCCATTAGGTATTCATAATTTTTATGACTTAATAAAATTATCATCATCAACCATTATTTATTCATTTATTTGTATCATCTTCCTGGCCTTCACATAATTTAGATATAGCTTTCCTCTGTTTGTCAGTTTTCTGGTAAATCCTCATTCATACATTCATACGACTTCAATAATAAAAGCTTGTGTTTTCGGAGAAGGAAAGCATCGTGGGGAAACGATGCTTTCCTTGGCAGGCTGACTGCCATCCTCAAGATGAATATCAGTCGCCAAGCACCGACCGGTGTGTTCCGACAGCTGCACTTGACAGCCAGTTCCCTTCAGACTATTTGTGACACTTACCACCCCCGTCCACATCGTCACTGACCATGGTGAGATTGTGGTCAAACACAATGTACTGGTGAGATTGTGGTCAAACACAAACTATTCATAGTTAAAAAAGCATATAATACGCTAAATGAGTTTTTTTAAACAACCTCTCTCGACCATATCGGAAACATAATAATGTAGCTGCCGTTCAAATTATCCTCAAAAATAATTACAAATAATACCTGGGCTCCAAAAAAAAAACGTAATTTGAGATTCTCCGAAAAGTAAACCCCACTTACAAATATAAATGTTAGTACGACGTTGAATTTGTTTTGTCTTATATTATCTCCAGCATTCCGCCCGCGAATGCACCCGTGTATCTCATTTTACCCACTCGAATTTTGAAAACCCTTTCATCATCATCATCAAACCTTCATTATTGGATGCGCACGTTATTTCAGGATCAGGTTTAAGCAGAACATGGGTCTGTTATTCAGTAACTGACTGAATGACAGACCCATGTTCTGCCTAAACCACCCAACCACACCTTTTAATATACAGGGTGGAGATTTTGAGATGGCATATTTTCGAAGCCTTTGTTGGGTTAGACATGCAGAACAGTATATTGTAGTTTTGCGGCCGCGCCGGTGCACGCAATTGTTGTCAGTGCGATTAGAATGTAAATATTATGTAATGAATCTAAGCTTGTTTTGAAAAGAGTAATTGCTGAGTTTATTGCCGGCTCTTCTCAGCAAATGCAACCTTCCGAACCGGTATTAGAGTATTAGAGTCAGACTTTTCATAAGTGCCTGCGAAGGTCTATTTGAATAAATGATTTTGAATTTTGAATTTTGAACAACTTTTACTAAAACAGAATTCCCAAAAAAAGTAAGATTTATTAGTAGTAAGTAAGTATTTTTTTTTTCGAGAAATATGTATTTGTCCCATAGTAAATTTGTTAAGCATGACTAACTATCGAAAATATGCTATCTCGAAATCTCCAACCAGTATAATTAGATTAAAATTGATCTTATGCATGCCGATCTAGCAAGCATTTTAGCCTACGTTCGCACGAACGCTTTTCAACGCACTTTATTTTTAACGTTATGAATAGAACTTACGACTTCTTCTATAGATAACTTAGTCGTATTCGGAGTTTTTCTTCCTATCTCTTATCGAGTACGAGAAGAAGAAACAAAAGAAAATTAAACCGAGACTGTTTGATTTTATTAGCGTCATAATTAAGAAAATAAAAGCTTGCACTAACTTACCGTTCCTCTGCGGCAGACCAGACACCACCATGTATGCATCACCTATGGTTTCCACCTTGTATACATTGTACTGCATTATTTTCTCATCAAACAACCTGTTGGAATGAAAAATCTTTATTTATAATATGACTATACAACTAGTTCTTTGAATAACTCATAACCTCAGGCACCCAATAATTTTTATGGGTATATTGTAAATAAGGTGTCATACTTTGTTCAGATTTCAGATCAGGACAGATCAAGTTGAAGATTCAAAATCATATTTAGTATTACAACTTAATAAGGACCTTGATCTTTAAAAATATGAGACAGTTTTAATATAAGTACGAAATTGACATGTTTACCTACGTTATAATATGACATCTCTGTAGACAACGTGTATTTTATAATAATTCCATATATGGTATTAATAATAAAATTACCTATAGTTAGATTTACAACCAATTTTCCTTATTCGTAATAATCGGTCAATTAAATAACTTGGTTTAGTTTCCTTTTCATTAACTAATTATGCATAATGATGTAGGCAGATTTCCTGTTTTTGGTATAACATAAGTACTTAATGTAGTATTGTTACCAAGATATATAAGATTCTTGATTGTTACTTAACCCCTAGAGCAAAAAATACTATTAGGTCCCCGCTTTGGTACGCTACAAAGATGGACTTTATGAGCAAGAGGAATGAAAAGGCTATTTTTTATCCGAGGAATGCTGGTGAAACCTCGTGTGAGAGTTAGTCTTGTTAAAAGGAAACGGCGATGATATTTATGAATATGGAATTTCCTCAAGTCTCATGCGACATTACGTCATAATTATTCAATTAATTTATATCTAGGTGACAGAGCTTGCTCAGTGGATCGGAATCGGACCCACGACTTACGAGACGGAGTCTAACGCTTTGGCCTGGGCTATGTATTATGTACATTCTGCAGTGAAATTACCGATCTTACGATCTGCGTGAAAATGCCGCCAGATCGATTTTGCGCCTCCAAAATCCCCCATTTAGCAAATTTCATCGAAATCGTTAGAGCCGTTTTCGAGATCGTTTTAATAGTATACGAGTATAATGACATAAATTGATGTGTTGGTGCGCGATAAGTGGAGACCTGGTGCAGTGACGTAAGGTATAGTTCCGTGCGTGCTTCCATACAGTCTATATATAGGTACTACACGTCATAAAGCATGGCTCTCGTATTGTACGTAAAATACGCCGTGCGCCACGCAGGGCGCCATCAGGGAAGTGCAGGGGAAGCAGGCGAGGGAGTCGCACTCCACTCGGGTCACAATTTATCGCGCACGAGTAGTACCTATGTATTAGTGTAAATAGCAGTTAGGATATATTAGGTGGATACTTTGACATGGTATCTTTTCGAAACTTATGTTGTCTTTGTCATCCCATTTACTAAAGCACAATTCAAATGATGACAATATATTCAAAATTTTCATACTAAAGAATTAACTTTGCGCGATCAAAATATTATATGAAAAGGTTACCTTGGGCTTTTAGATTTGGTCAAATAGAAAACACCGAAATACTTTTGATGTTACATTCACTTAAGAAGATTTTGCCTACTAATAATAAAATGTAACGCATTTTTTTCGTAGTGGTCTCATTGACGTATAATTCCTGTCCACCAATGTGACGTAAAATTCTTGCATTGCGTTGCGGCTACAGAAGAAATTAATAAAAAAAGGCATTGGCGCGAAATCTTTAGATTACAAATTGAATTGGTGACCGTGATTTATTTTACAAAAGTTAACATTTCATCATCTAGTGAAAATGGAGACCCTAGGAATGGTGCGAAATCTTTTGAATTTTTCTCTTATTACAAATTGAATTGGTGGCCGTAATCTGGGGGCACGGAAGTGCCCCCCGCCAAGACAGCCAAGCGAAGCGAAAGGGCACTACCTACCTTTTCTCGAAGCGCTTCGTCGTTTTTTTGAACCCTCATAACTTGGGTTTGGATTATACCAGATAAACAAAATTCTCAGAACATGATGTCAATAGTGAACTTATTAAACATATTAAGTTTCAATAACATAGCTCTTATACTTTAGATTTTATTGATATCTAAAAAACCGCGATTTCGTCACTGACTCACTGATGATCATCAAAACTCATAGGGTACTTCCTGAAGTCCTAGAAAGCTGAAATTTGGTATGTAAGCTTCTATTAGTACACAAACAACAAAAAAATTATAAAACTTGGAAATTACAAACAAAAAAAAAACATAAGCAACTTACAAAAAGAAGTGAAATCCCACCAAAAACATTATTATGTAAAATGTTGCCGCCAAGACATATGGCTCATACTGTCAAAAATTTACCAGATCTCATGTAGAGCCAAGCTTATAACTCTACATGCACTTACTCTACAAGCCCTAACTTCACAAACTCTACACACTGTAGTCAAAATATGTGGCTTGGCCGTTTCAATACTACAAGAATTGAATAACAAAAAAGTAATGAACAGTGAATACAATTTTCACCTTACTCCCATGTGACGGTAGCGAAACGGCCAAGCCACATATTTTGACTACGGTGTGTAGAGTTTGTGAAGTTAGGGCTTGTAGAGTAAGTGCATGTAGAGCTATAAGCTTGGCTCTACATGAGATCTGGTAACTTTTTGACAGTATGAGCCATATGTCTTGGCGGCAACATTTTACATAATAATGTTTTTGGTGGGATTTATTTTACAACAGTAATAACGTTATCATCTAAAAATGAAAATGAAGACCTTCATTTGCAGATGGAGGAGAAAAGATTATTTTTTATTATTTTATTTTCTCGCAATATTATGAAAAGTAGAGTAGCCAACCCAGCGTAAATAAAGAATCAGTGTACCGGTAAACAGAGGCGTATTTCCCACCAGCCACGCGACTCAGCTCTCAGGTCATTACCATCACACAGGTTACACAGTTTTGTGTCACTTTATGCAATGTGCATTTGTGCATACAAGGCTGGGAAAGTCCCTAAAAATAACGTAGTTGTATTTATACATGTGGTTTCTAACTTACATCATTAATTTAATATTATCCCGCGCGAGGGCTTATTTATCAGCAAACTGGTTGCAGATAAAATTGACCTGTACTCAAGCTCGAATCAGTCTCTGAATTTTTTTTTCCTCTTTATAGGCCTGTGTTTGACCGCAATCTCACCATGGTAAGTGATGATGCGGCCGAAGGTGGCAAGCACACAAAGCCTAGAAGGAGCTGGCGCTCAAGTGCAGCTGTCGGAACACACCGAAAGGTGCTTGGCGACAGATTTTCAACTTGAGGGTGGTAGCCAGCTAGGCGGGTACTACAAAGTACCCTACCACCGTGCTATGGTTTCCTCGCGATGTTTTCCTTCACCGAAAGCTAGCTCATTGTAGGATTCGAACCCGGGACCTTCGTCTCGGTATCCGACGTCACTACCACTGAGCTATCATCGCCTTAAAATTTAATTCAGTGTTGAAGGTACATGACATCAATAACGTAGAAAAAATGGAATTGTGTTTGTTATTATTGTTTACTCACACTATTTGTTCTTGTATTAGGAAACGCCTGCAATGATAGCCGTAATTTGTGTAAAATATAAATAAATTATTAAGATATTTTATTTCGTACCATATTTTATATGGAATGACGTAACGTCTCTTGTATTTTTTATGCTACTAAGGTAGGAAACAAGCATACGGCTTGCCTGATAGTAAGCGGTTATGTTCGTGCCATCGCACTTGGAATACACCTTGGTCATGGAACTACTCAGTTAAAATGGTTCGCAGAAGACGCTACATGAAGGAAGCGTCAAGTCAGTACCTAATTATTTGATTATTACAGTTTTTTTTATATTTAATCCTAAGACGGTGCCGAGAACTCAAAACTAAGGTAGCAAACAAGTATAATGCCCGCCTGATAGTAAGTGGTTACCGTAGCATTTGGACGCTTGCAATCAGGGTATTACTCACGTGAAAGTCTTTTTATTTATCACCCATTAATCATAAACTAATAACCCCGGAGAATCCTCCCTTACCTCTTGGTGTAGACAGCTAATAGTGCCCCATCCGAAAACAAAAATATCCCTTGCCTTCGCAGTCAGAAGGTACTTACCTAGCGTGGCAACCTATACCTAACCACAAAAAAAAATGATTATGACACTTACCATACCTACATTTAAGTCATTATTCCCCATGTCGTCATATTACCCAGTTACTACCACAGACGTTACTAACCTAGCCTACTTAACTACAAAGGTACGTATGAGAATATTAGTATGCATTGCGGTAAAGCTTTGCCTTACGTAGGCTAGTATTTGCGTCAATTCGATTGTATCCATATTGCGTAATAATTAAATAATTTTTTTCTTGTCTTATTAATGTTAGAAAAGTCATATCAAATCGTTTAGGACCGGCAAAGACACTTATGCACGCTACAGTTGACTCTACCACCGCGGCAATGATTCGAAATACCTACACTTAAGAGGACTCAATTCGTCATACTTTTCATACAAAATCTCTGTACTTATTATGGCGTTGTTAAACATTTTTCGTTAGATGTTTTAAACAAATTAGTATCGTGTGCACTATATCTAGCCGTGTATCTAGGCGTAATTTAAAAAAAGTGTGAAATAAATTCAGTCAATGCCTCCGAAAAACAGCGTTTTTGCCTGAACTTTGGCCATATCTAATGTACCTATAAATTGTAAAAGTTAAAAAAAAAAACATTTAGATGCCAGGCTTGCAAATGTATTGGAGATTCTAAATAACTAACTTTTTTTTTTTCACAAACTTGTAAGATTTTTTCAAAAGAAGTATACTCCTGGAACAAGTTTTATGAATGCGAAATCATGAATGACGACCTAGCGAAGCGGCCGCGAGTGATCAGCGGAATTTACCGACTTATAACCGACGGCTCTGATGCTGTCTCTCTTTTTTCGCAGCCAAACATTACGTTGGATGAAACAACAAGCTTTTAGACTATGCTTGCGTTGAAGTTGCGCCGGCCACAGAGGGCCACCTTAAACTGAGAACACTTGCAAGAAAATCTGCGAAGTATTTTTTTTATTACTTATACCCGTGCAAAGCCGGGGCAGGTCGCAGTTTTAAATAAAATTATATCTATCTTTGCAAAAATAGAAATCAAAACTCTGTCATTATGATAAAGGTGTGCTATGGTAGTCATTACATTACTCATTATGCAAGCTGCAGGCGAGTGCGATAAGGGAGCTGAGAGTGTAATGTTCAATAGTTACACAGAAATTGTGCAATTATGTCGCGATACAATAAAAACTTGCATCAGGGCCGCGCAGTAATTTTCAAATCCTTTGCATAAATATGCGATTGCACTATTAATAAACAAAGAAATGACAAAATAATAAAAGTATAAATTTAAAAATAAATACACAATATGACTTAATATATGACGGTTATGACGACGCAACTAACATAATGTTGGGATTTTTTGGCATGAATAACATTTAGCCAGTTTTGCATCACTCAATGTTGAGAGATACCTATTGCGTAATATTAAATTATATTGTAATTTTATCAGATGGATACGTTTTCGTAAATAGTGAATACTATAAAACCTTTTCGTATTTTTTTTTATTACGTTTTTATTAGCTTCACTTACTAATAGTTCTCGCTACGAATTAGACTTTTATTATTCGTAGAGTTATCGTATCGATTTGAAACTTTGCAGGTGTATGTAGTTCAGATGACAAAACAATAACTTAATGATACCATTGACCTGATCGGATATTGGATCCGGAAGGTAGGCACGGGAACTCCATAGAGGAATAACGTATTTAAGCCGTGTTTGGACTTCTTGGAATCGTCTTGAGATGCACTTTGTAGTTGACATATGTAGTTTTCAGGGTCTAATGATAGAGTAGGAGGGTAGGCACTGGAACTCCATAGCAGACCAACGTATCCTAGCCGTGTTTGTGCTTTTTAGGACCGTATTGATTAGATCTTTGGCCATATAGAGTTTTCAGGGTCTGATGATGGAGTAGGAGGGTAGGACTTTTTAGTGCAGATACCTATAATACATAAATCAAATAATTAATTTTTGAAGTTTAAAAAATAGATGTATATTTATTATTCTGAATTTAATTGTCTTTTAACTACTTACCTGATTTATGACAAAACAAAGCCAGGAAGTATTGAGTATTAATCTGTTCAAAATTCTAATTTCACTTGTAACAAATGTAAGTTATCTGAACCATACGTGTTGTATAAACAGTAATGTTACGTACGCAAGCCAAAAGAGATTCAGGATTTATTAGGGGGTCCGGTTTATTGGTGGCACACCGGCTTATTCGATAGGCCTGATGTAAATCCTTACCTTGTTATAGCCCCGCTGAACTTTAGACGATTTTCCTGTTGGGGATAAATCTTTATTTCCATTTTCGATTGAATTTTCAATAAGATACTATAATTGATATAGATAACACTTTGTACACGTAGTATTTATATACTCTGAGATAAAACGCAGTCAATGAATTGCTCTAAAAGACAGAAAGCAACCAGTTTGACGAAACTTAGTCTGTATTTCTCATTAGTTTATAAAAATCCTGCCATAGTACTTAATAATATTACTTTTTGATACAAAAATGTAACTAAGCATATTTTGTTTCCTAATGCGCATTAATTTTTTATTAATACTGGCGATAAAATTCCTCATAAGTCAATAAAATAACTATGAACTAGTTATTCTAATATTTTTATTTAAACGAAAACCACTTTTTATAATGTATATTGCTTGTATTCAATTATATGTAGTAGCGAAGGCTGTCTGTTATTTTTTAAACTGGTTTCACTTAACGATCGCACGCTATAGCGGAATTCCCTCAGCTTATTTCGTAATTAGCATAGCTAGCGGGTGATCCCCAAACTCAAATCTTGATTGTAATATCCATATTATCTGATGTGACCAGTGTTAAAAATCTGACTATCAACCACAGCTTCACCAATACCGAAGTTGACCCTAAAAGTGTCATGACGGTCAAATTTTCAACGTGAGGGTATAGAAAATTGGATACTTATCCCTAAATCCAGCATTATAACATGTCAAAGAAAAAGCCATTAGCTTAGGCCCTAGGAAGTTAATTATGAAGGTCAAAACTATTGAAGCTACCACCGCGGTATATATAGGGTTGACTGTTCACTAAGAACTGGTAAAAACTTAGTAAAGCAACTTTTTTTAGATAAAATGTATATCTTTTTTTATATGGTTAATGATGATGTGGTCAAAGGTGGTAAGCACATAAAGTAAAGAAGGAACTGGCTCTCAAGTGCAGCTGTCGATACACACCAATAGGTGCTTGGCGACCGAATTTCAACATGAGGGTGATAGCCAGCCAGCTGGGTACTACAAAATACCCTACCACCATCAATTTCATAATAACTGGAGAGAATACGTTAAACTACAGGTATTTCCATCTATAAGCGCTGAATATATTACCGGCTCTTCTCAGCAAAAGGGACTTTCCTTGTAATAAACCCTTTATTACAAAACATTCTTTAAGTGTGACTTGTTTTATTATACAAATGAATTAAAGAAAATACTTAGTACCTATCTATTAAAAGAAAAACTCTGATGATAGCTTTTGACGCTAGTAGCCAAAAACTAATTTCTCTCTTTGTACATCAGTCATCTTCACAGAAATAAGAATAAATATGTAAGTCGTCTTGTGATTACAACATCGATTTCGGCGTAGAAGCATTGTATTTTTACCCGACAGACCCGGAAGGAGGGTTATGTTTTTCGAGTGTATGTATGTATGTATGTATGTATGTATGTATGTATGTATGTATGTATGTATGTATGTATGTATATATGTATGTATGTATGTATGTATGTCTATTTCTTTGTGCCGCTCTGCAGCCTAAACGGCTTGATGGATTTAAGCATATCAGGTGTCGTTAGATTCGTCTTGACTGGGGGAGTGTCATAGGGTATATTATTTTTATATAGCGCCTAAGAATAAAAAAATAGGGGGAGTATTAAAAATAAAAGTTTCGTTATTATAACAATATAGGTATCAAATGAAAGCTTGTAAATGGACCATTCCATATATGTATATATTGTAATACTTTTATGCTACCATTTTGACGTAAACTGCAAAAAACCACGTTTAATGCAAGGACGTTAAGGCGGCCCTCTGTGGCCGGCGCAACTTCAGACGTATTCCCATTTGCGCACCGATTTTTTGCGCACTGATTTTTTGAGCACCGATTCTATTCCCTTTTCAGCACCGATTCATATTTTGGATCGGTGCTCAAATGGGAACAAAAGTTTAATACGAAATCATTCCCTTTTGAGCACCGACGGTTTTGTAGCTTCTAGTGTTGTGCTGTTTAATAAAACATATCGATAAAAAATATTTAAACAGTTTTATTATAAAAAGTATTATCGTTAGAGAACCCATTTTTAGAGCATCAAAACTATTCCGCTTTGAGTACTGATCAATATGTTAGGTTGGTTGTCAATTGCTGAACAAAATATACTTACTTTTGTTGATATTACCTAGTAAAAATAATAAATTAATAATAAATTTATTTCTAAATAACTAATCTTAATTTATATATTTTTGGAATCTCTTGTGTTCGAAACCGAAAGTCCGAAAACTCAACGCTTGTGTTAGAAAACCTAGGTACTGACTAATTATGGAAACATAATGTACTCTCCATTTTACTTATATTAAATCTCTCTCTTAATACCTCAAAAAATGTATAATTATGAAAAAATTTTACCAGGATAGCATAAGCTCGAAGGAGATATCTCCAAAAAAATTTTAAAACAAAACCTGGTACCATTTTTTCATAAGTAATAATAAGTATACATTTTGTGGAAAGAATATATAATATATGTTGTTTTGTAACTAGGGAGAGCTCCTTCAAGCTTCTGTTGTACTGTTACTATTTAAAACTGTGGTGTTTAAATAAAATATATCGATAAAAAAAAATAGTTTTATTTTACAGAATAATTTAATTGTTTATTATCAATTACAGATGAATATTAATTATTTATTACTTTCCTAGACTTAAATTTTCTCAATTCGAACAAAACACAAACAAAACAAGTCACCATACGTTTTTTATTATTATGAAGAGCTTAGGTAAAATGATATATGATGATTTTAGAGCATCAGCTAATATTTTAAATTGTACCAGTATAACAGAAGTTTGAAGGAGCTCTCTCTAGTAAAAAAACAACATATATATTCTTTTAACTTATGAAAAAGGAGAGAGCTCCTTCGAGCTTATATTTAATTGGTACAATTTAAAATATTAGCTGATGCTGTAGAATCGGTTCTCTACTAGGAATATTCCATAAAATAACGTAAGTACTAAGTCTTGGTACCATTATTTCTTTAATTACCAAGTATAATTTTTTGAGGTATTTTAGAGAGAGATCAAAACACCACAACACTAGAAGCTACAAATCCGTCAGTGCTCAAAAGGGAATGATTTCGTATTAAATTTTTGTTCCCATTTGAGCACCGATCCAAAATATGAATCGGTGCTGAAAAGGGAATAGGATCGGTGCTCAAAAAATCGGTGCGCAAATGGGAATACTTCCAACTTCAACGCAAGCATAGTCTAAAAGCTTGTTGTTTCATCCAACGTAATGTTTGACTGCGAAAAAATAGCGACAGCATCAGAGCCGTGGGTTATCAGTCGGTAAATTCCGCTGATCACTCGCGGCCGCTTCGCTAGGTCGTCATTCATGATTTCGCATTCATAAAACTTGTTCCAGGAGTATACTTCTTGTGAAATATCTTACAAGTTTGTGAAAAAAATTTTAGTTATTTAGAACCTCCAATACATTTGCAAGCCTGGTATCTAAATGTTTTCTTTACTTTTACAATTTATAGGTACATTAGATATGGCCAAAGTTCAGGCAAAAACGCTGTTTTTCGGAGGCTTTTACTGAATTTGTTTCACACTTTTTTTTTATTACGCCTAGATACACGGCTAGATATAGTGTACAAGAGACTAATTTGTTCAAAACATCTAACGAAAAATGTTTAACAACGCCATAATAAGTACAGAGGTTTTGTATAAAAAGTATGACGAATTGAGTCCTCTTAAGGTATTGCAGTCGGGGATAAACAAATATTACAAAAAAATACATACTTAGGTTATTGGTTGTCCCCGATTGCAATACCTTATAAAATTCAAGTTATATTCAAAATTCTATAGATTTAAGGCGCTGTCAGCTCCTAAAATTAAAAGAGTTTTGTCCCCTTCACCTCCTCACGCTACACACGCAGCTTGCCGCCCCGCGCCGTCCGCGTCGCAGGTCGCGTGCGTAGTTCTTAGACTAGACTCGCGCATTACGGCATGCGACATGACGGTACAACAATCA
The DNA here is from genome assembly GCA_951394255.1 of Polyploca ridens. Lineage (NCBI taxonomy): Eukaryota > Metazoa > Arthropoda > Insecta > Lepidoptera > Drepanidae > Polyploca > Polyploca ridens. The sequence continues at coordinate 13,949,130 of OX596243.1, forward strand.
CGACCTATATTCTACTGTAATTATTTTGTAAATATTGTATGCATATATTGAGTTTAATTATACATTATTTTAATAGTAATTTCTAGAAGAGAAAATTTATAATATTAGTAAGTAGGTACCTACTTCGTAAAAATATTTTGCGAATTTAAAATACCTACTCAAAACTGTTTTACAAAAATCTTAAACCGACTTCAAAGTACACTAAAAAGTAATTAAATCCAACTTGATAACAAATTTTCCAAATCGGTTAATAAATTAGTTATGAGGTAACAAACATAAAAAAACATGCAACAGAATTGAGAACCTCCTCCGTTTTTTTAAGTCGGTTAAAAACAATAGGCTACACATACATTTTATTTCTTGTAACATTTCTCTAAATATTTTGACACAAGTATTAAAAATGAAAGGAGACTGTTCAAATCTGTATGGGTGGTGGTCTATGAACCAATACCGATACTGTTGTGGTATTTTTGTGGGGATACCTGAACTACACCTTAACAACCTTTGTGCAAAGGGGCATCAAAATCTGTCCCGGCAGTTTTGAAATACAGGGTGGACATTTTAGATGGATCAGTAAAGGCATCTACATTACGGGTTGAAACCACGCGAATATGGTCTTAGGTGACTTCGTCCCTTATTTTTTGAGTTATTGCAATTGGCATTTACAGAAAAAAAAAAACAGTCAGCGAGAAAGAGATTTCTGCAGGGTCAGCAACGCGTGAGTGATATCCCTGGTGTTGCAAGTGTCCATAGGCTACGGTAACCACTTACCATCAGGCGGGCCGTATGCTTATTTACCACCTTAGTGATATAAAAAAAAACTGTAGTTACATAGTAGAATTACAACAAAATAAATTATCAGCACTTAAATTTAAATACGTTTTAACGGGTATTTCTGACTGTGTAATACCTGTAGTTTTTGTATTTTTTCGACGCTCGGCGTCGAAAACAGCATGGAGGTATTCTGAGCCCGAGCTACAGGACAGGGGCCGTGACGAGGCACATTTGCGCCCCAGTGTCTGCGTCTACGAGTAGGTTCGGCCCTCTCCTGAACCCACTCAACAGCCTCCTTCTGGACCATAACGGCCTCACAGAAGGAGGCTACGGCCCTCCACGTTGTATTTCCGCTCAGTGTCGAAAAAAATAATAACTACAGGTATTACACAGTCAGAAATACTCGTTAAAATGTATTTAAAATTAAGTGTTGATACTTTATTTTGTAAAATTTCTACTATGTCACTACAGTATGCAAGATTAATTTTCTTTTTTATGTTCGATTTCTGAAATTTCTAGTGCCCTTACCTAACTTGGCCCCATAGAGCCTTTTAATCCTTGTCGAAGACATGTTCAATTAAGCCGTTCAATTTCAAATATAGCCGTTTTTTCGCTGTTTGTAAATTTTCAGAATCTGTAAATGTAGATTGCAATTACTTAAAAAACAAAAAATAACTGAAAAGAGAAAAACAAGCTCTTTAATCTATAGAATTTTGAATATAACTTGAATTTCATAACGTACCTATTGCAGTCGGGGCCAAACCAATAACCTAAGTATGTATTTTTTGTAATATTTGTTTATCCCCGACTGCAATACTTTATAAAATTCAAGTTATATTCAAAATTCTTAAGCGCTTGTTTTTCTCTTTTATGTTATTTTTTATTTTACGAAGTCGGGCTTTTATTTCTTTTAAAAATGTAATTTGGTATTTTTAATGAATTAATTGTATGTATTAGTAAGTATATGTGCGGTACGGTAAAGTAAGGCTAACAACCATGACAAACTCTGTGAGTTACGTACGGTAACCGCCCAGTAAGTAGGTACCTACTGTCCTTGCATTAAACATGGTTTTTTGCTGTTTACGTCAAAATGGTACCACAAAAGTATTACAATATATACATATATAGAATGGGCTGTTCACAAGCTTTCATTTGATGCCCATAACGAAATTTTTGTTTTTAATATACCCCCCCCCACCCCTCTTTTTTATTCCTAGATGTCATATAAAAATAATATACCCTATGACACTCTCACAGTTAAGACGAATCTAACGACACCTCATATGCTTAAATCCATCAAGCCGTTTAGGCTGTAGAGCGTGCCAAAGAAATAGACATACATCCATACATACATACATAAACTCGAAAAAATAAAACCCTCATTGCAACAGTCATCTAAGACCATATTCGCGTGGCTTCAACCCGTAAGGTGCCCTTAAGCTGACCGGTCTAAAATGCCCGGCAGTTTTGAGATATACAGGTATCTCAAAACTGCCGGGTCAGATTTTGATGCCCCTTTAACCTTGCCTATAGTTGAGGTATCCCCACAGAAATACCACAACAGTATCGCTATTGGTTCATAGAGCACTTCCCATACAAATTTGAACAGTCTCCTTTCAAGTCACAAAAACGAGCAAACTATAAACAATTAGTTTACTACCTTCTTCCCTGCGGTTTTACCCGCGATGCCGAGAAATCTTATATTTTCCGGGGATTAAAAAATATCAAACTAGCTGCCCGGCGCGACTTCGTTTGCGTGGTGTACTACCCTTTTCCCTAACCTACTCTTAGATGTGATTATACTTACTTATACTTAGATACGAAGTACGATGATTAAACTACAGTACCTGGGTGATCGAGCTGTGCTCGTTTTTTTTTTGGTAAATCATAATTTTTTTCACACAAAAGAAGGAACTTGAAAAAAAGAAAAGAAAAAAAAATATAGTTGATGATTAAACTACAGTATCTGGGTGATCGAGCTGTGCTCGTTTTTTTTTTTTTTGGTAAATCATAATTTTTTTCACACAAAAGAAGGAACTTGAAAAAAAGAAAAGAAAAAAAAATATAGGTGTCTATCTGGTCTCGAACCGGGGTCGTCAGATTTCGGGGCTGCACGTTCCCAACTGAGCTGTTATAAGCTTGAGAGCAGTGGCGAAATTTACCTTCGTATTCTAATGATATTGCAGCAGTTTTTAATTGCCTGAAAACACGGATAAAACTACGTTTTCTAAAAATGAAACCTAGCTAGATCGATTTATTGCCCCCGCATACAAAATTTCATGAAAATCGTTGCAGCCGTTTCCGAGAGTCAGATTATATACGGGGTGGATATGACAATAAATGAAACCACGTAAAGTACTCATAAATACGATCAACTGTTACTATGGGACCAACTTCGAAATAGAAAAAAAAAGCTTTCATCTTTTCATAAAAAAAGTAAATCGGCAAAAATGTATGAAAAGCTGTAAAAAAAAATGCGATTACGAAGTTGATCCCATAATAAAAGATCACCCATTATTTTCGAGTAGGTACCTAGATTTTTCATAAATTGCACTGATACAAAACGAGGAGGAGGCACCGCGGAGACAAGCGACGCAGGTCCGTCCTCCGTTACGTTCTGATGAACACTGGCACGGTGCGGGCGGTGTTGAAATCAAGCAAGCGCATCTCGTAAAAAACGTATAAAAATTCGTAAAAATAGAATATTTACTATTAGTTAAATATTATACCGACAGTCTACGTGGTTTAGAATTTAGAATTTTTTGGTATATTTTAAAATGTTAAGCACAACTGAAAATGCAGAGAAAAACTGCTTTAAAAGGTGAAAAAAGCGGTATGTTTGTTTTTTTTTTCTATGTAACTAAGTATATTTAAATATGTTTTGGATACCGACAAGCCCTGCAAGAAGGTTTTGAGAATGTGATATAAATTTTTCTAAGTTTAAATAAGTCTCTGTATAAGAGATATACTGCTTTGAAAATCCTGCTTTTATCAGATTTAGGAATTAACGGCGCCTTAAGAGCTTGTTTTTCTCTTTTCAGTTAATTTATGTTTTACGCAGTCGGGTTTTTTGTTTCTTTTAATAATTTAAGTTATTATATGTAAGTTTGAATCAGAATTGCACCTATTACTCTTTTAGTATTATAAAATATTTAATATTTTCTGCTCCTCATAATTTAAATGTCATCAGATAAAATACTATATAACTAAAACAAAAGCAATGGATTTTAAGCAACGGAATAATCGTCCACATAATTTTAACATCAATTATCTTGGAAGGCGCATTAAAAATACGGATGTAAAAGTTGCCAAAATGTATTGACTACCTTACCACGGTAAAAGTAATAATTTTACCGTGACCTTACTGTTATAATATGACATTATTTCAATGATCACCAATTCAGATAAGCAAAATAAACTAGATTTGCCGTATCGTCTTTTGCTCGCTCTCGCTATGATCAATTTATGATCCAAACCCAAGACCTTTACCACGAGCCTGACGTCAGTATCATCATCAGGATGTCCACGTGCGTGGTTTCCCAGACGCCCACGCCTATTTTACAGTTGAATTTAAACTCTATGGTCAGAGTCATTGAGTACCAAGACATTGACCGACAACCTGTTTAGGGCTGTTGGTGACTTGTATTCTAGTCTAGACTTCACTTGTCTTGAAAGAAGCGTAGACTATATTTAAGAGTCTTCTTTCAACGATTTAAGAGTCTAATGTCAAACTTTGATGTACGCACGGCTACAGATCAAGCTATACATTTCCAATATAAGCTGACCTCTATGGTTGTAGGGAAATCCTATACAATGCGAGATCAGCTTATACTGGAAATGTATAGCTTGATGTGTTGCCGTGTGTACGAGGCAATGATCCGGGAATACCTAATATTAGACCTCTTAAAAACTCCAAGTTTCTGAATGAGTGACACCTTCAAAGTCCGACAATAATTTTCTATGAAGCATCACTTACTGCTTCATACGAAAGCTTTTCACAAACTATTAAATTTATTATTTATTAAAAACTTATATTTTATTTTTTAATGTTATAGAGCAAAATCATAATATTCTAGATGTGTCAGAAGTTTGATCGCCTATTTTTTTAGCTTGTTCTATTTGTTTAATTCTCGATTATATTATTATAATTTTAATTAAAAATCTTCCATACCTCGCAGTGTCTCCTGTATACAATATTATTTATATTAACGTACCTTTATTTTAATCTAAGAATGACCCTTTGGATTATGAGATGGCGCCAATCTTCCTATAGGTGTTATTATTATACCTGCACTAGATAGGTAGGTAGATAAATAGCTCGGTATAATATAAAACCAATCTTAGAAAAAGTATATACCTATATATTACTTCTACTTTGTAGTTTAAAAGGGCTTTTCTGCAAAATAATTTAATAAAAACCTAATGACCGATTTACATTACCAATGATGTTTGTGGTATACCGCTGAATCACTGTGGTGATGAGGTGGTATTGCGCCACCAACACACTGACAGGTGCTTAGCAATAGATTTTCAACATAATAATAATAATAATTTTATTTCCAAAAATAAAGATGGTACAATAATTTGTTCATAAAAATTATGGGCTAGAGTACATGACAAAAAATAATTGAACAGCATCCGTTGCCAAACTAGGTAAAAACCCGTATTTCAGCAAACAGCGCCACTCCCCGCAGCAATATGGGATAACATGATGGAAAGTCAGCTGGTGCAAAAACTAAGTACCACCGTTCGTTTCCTATAATATTTCCCTTCACAAATCTCAAATTGCAACGCCAGTTCAGGGCTCCATTTGTTTTTTATTTTAAAATTAGCCTTATCTTGTTACACGAATATTTCGGCGAGCAAGCAAAAAATAAATTTAAATAAATTGAGTTCATTAACGGACTGAAAGGATTGGAACCCACGTCTTTGCCATGGGATTTGACGTTATTACCACTGAGCTTTCATTGCCTTAAAAACATTATTGTCATCGCAAGGCTTATTTACATAGCGCTAGATTGTACCACTGTTATATCCTAACTACAATATTATAAGTGTGTTTGTTTGTTTGTTTACTACAACTACAACCGATCATGATGAAATTTAGCACGCAGATAGCCTATGTTATGGAGAAGGATATAGGCTACTTTTATACCGGGAACGCGGGTGAAACCGCAGGGGACAACTAGTATACATATAAGGCGCTCGATCCAGTTCGAAAACTGGATATCAATCCAGTTTTTAAACTGTATTTGTATTGCGCGCCTTATATGTATAACAGTGGTTAATAGCGATTTGCAGATACATATTTCTGTCATAATAAATCAGGAATGGCGCAATCCTTAAAATTATTTAGTGAAAATCCGCGATGAAAATCTCGCAAACAGTAAACGCTGAATATACACTCTACAATAGTGCCCATTGAGGCGAATTCAAGCCCTCACTTTTTACCGCTATTCTGAAATTCTATAATGTTTTCCCAAAAAATTATAGAATTTTCCGAAAAAATCTATTCAATATGTTATTCCAGGTTATCTACGTGCGTGCCAAATGTTAACATGGTTAGTTGTGCCGTTCTGTAGTAAAGAGGTAACAAACACACTTTCGGGGGTATTATTAGTATTATCTAAATTGTGGCATAATTAGAATTATATTAAATTACCTGTATAAAATATTCAGCATGTTTATAACTTCCATGGGAGTGCTATTTGCTGATATATTCGTAAATCCAACGATATCACTAAAAAATATTGTAACAGCATCAAAGGATTCCGCTGGTACCGTCTTCTGGGCCTTCAACCTTCGAAGAACTGGTAACGGGAGCATTCTTGAGAGAAGAAGGTCACTCTTCTGCTTTTCGGCCATAAGTTTTTGGGTGCTCAGCTCGATGTTTTGCGTAAATGTCTGGAAGAAACATAAGGTGGTTTACACATAAAGTATTGGCATGCGGCCCACCTCATTATATCAAGGGTAATATAAATGAATGTTTGGTCTTCTTTCTTTCCTCCGTGGTCGTGACGAATCCTGCAATACAATCACACCTAACGGTGTGTTGCAATGGCTGCACTTCAGCTAGTTCCCTTCTCTAACCAGCCAAGTGGGTACTATAAAGTAGCCTTCCACCATGCTATGGTTTCTTAACGATATTTTTCTTAACTGAAAGATCAAGCTCATTGTGGAATTCGAAACTGCAACATTCGTCGCGGCTTTCGATGCCACTACCACTGAGTTATCCAACGCTTTTGTTTTGTGTTTTTTTTTACTATTGTCCTTGAATGTAAAGCAAAGGGTCATCAAGTGAGCCTATGATTAATTCGATAATGTCACCACGTTGGAAGATCTGGAAATTCCATTTGACAAACGTCATATAGGCCACCACCGCAACCAAAGATGAGTTAGCGAAATGTAATGCAAAACCAATGAAAACATTGACAATGACTTCATTTTTTTAACCATTTAGTGGAAATATTTTACCCAATTACCTGCCAGTAATACAATAAACAATAATGGATTATGTTTACATACGGTGATCAAAAATTTCAGTTAGCGCGACCTAAATTACAAACAGTCATGTATGGGTCGCACGAGAATCGTATCGATTCTTCTGCATTATTTTTACCTCTAGTGAGTTTTTTCAAGTTTACAGAAAACCGGAACAAAAAAATAAGCTAACTATAATGACGGAACACTTTTTTATGTACATTTACATTTCGCGGCTGACATTCCCACATTTTTAAAAGTAGCCTTCTTACATACATGAGGTATGTATGTAATAACGTAAATATATATATAAATATATATATATAAGATAGTCCAATCATGCCTTTTCTTTTATATCAATCTTTCTGCTTTAATATAAAAACAAAAAACACCCACGTAGTTTGTAGAGCGAAGTCTACATTAAAAGTGTACAAGTATGACGCATGGGTCAGCTACGGAGTAAAATTATTGGGTACTGAGGCACCCGGCACAGGTTGCAAGGCAAAAGTATTCACGAGGATGACACACCCAGACGATGACACTTCTTATGTCTTATGTATATAAATCTTGTTAATTAAGATACTAGCTTTCCGCCCCGCGGTTTTACCCGACTCGTTATCACTTTCAGGGTTACATTTCCAAAAATCCAATCTTAGAGCGGATACCTACTTCTAGTTTCTCACTTTAGCAGTTTGAATTATGCGTTTTCAAAGACAAGCCAAATTTTCAGGGGTACTCATTATTATGAACAACTTTTACCATAGGCCCAACACTGAAATCGCGAAAAAACAAACTTTTCATACTAAGTAAAGATCAACGCAAAACGATAAAAAATTAAAAGTTCTACTAAAATAACCTCTAACTAAACAGGTTGGGGTACGCTTTGAAAATTTACCCTGTACCTATACGAAATAAGATACAAAAAAAGGAGAATCGAAACGGTAGAAAAATGTTAAATTTCCAATCTAATTGCAATATATATATGCTTCACATTAATCCTTGAAATTCTCTAAGATATTGCTCGAGTATTAAATCCTTCCCTTATTATATTACCTCACAATCCATCCATCTCTTTAAGTCACTGAATCATTCAAGCCGTATGATCAAATTGATACCAAAACCCAAAATTGCAATGGTTCACTAGTTTAAAAGTACTTATTTATTTCTAAGCTCAAGAGATGCTTTTGCAATTCTTAATATAGGCATTTTACAAAAAACACCGAAAAACGTGATATAAAATGATAAGCCACGGAAAATCAGATGCTCCGTATGTTTAGTTTCCTGCTTAGAATTAACAAAAGAAGCCAAGAATTTTCAATGAAGTAAACACCATAATCCTTGCTTAATCATCGACAAGGACCTTGGAAAGCACGTAGGTACCTATTGAGGAACCGAGGATTCGTTTTCCATGGCCAATGGCCTGCTCTGATAATACTATTAAATTTAATGTATCGTGTAGTAAAAATTAAAACATGACTTTATAATGAGAAATATTCATTCCTTACTTTGATCGAAAGCTATTATAGAAAGCTCTACATTTTATCCTCTTGAACTTCTCTTATGAACCGATTAGTAATAAGCTATTTTAGTGTAGCGTAATTTTTGATATTGGAATGTTTAAAAGATATTGTACAACGACCAAATCTTTCATCAGCGTTGGGGCTGATTTGTAAATTTTTTAACAACGCCAAATATAATAATAATAATAATCGACTTTCAGTTGTTTTCTTTTTAAATCAGCGTAGACAAGTAAGATGGATACTTCGAAAATTCGATTTTTGAGTACGAGTTACGATGCGGAACTAACGCGGCAGAAACAGCTCGCAATAAATATCAATGTTGCGTTTGGAGAGGGTACTGCTAATGTGATGGAAACTTTGATTTGAAGAACGAACCATGTGGAAGACCGCCCACACAGGTGAATAACAATGAATTGAAAGAGATGGTGGAAGCCGATCCGAGCCAAACTAACCAGGAATTAGCGGCATGGTTTAACAACCATACCAACAATATTGACTCATTTGCGTCAAATCATTAAAATAAAAAAATATGAAAAATGGGTGCCTCATGATTTGACTGATCTGCAGAAAGAGAAAAATGCAAAGGTAATGGTAACAGCTTGGTGGTCTCAGCATGGTGTTATTCACTATAGCTTTCTCCGATCTGGTCAAGCAATAAAGGCAGATGTCTACTGTGCCGAACTCCGAATAATGATAGCAAAACTAGCAGTGAAACAGCCCCGACTCATGAATGGATCTTCACCATTATTGCTCCATGATAACGCGAGACCTCATAAAGCACGAGAAACCGTTTTAACTCTACAGGAACTGCAGTTAGAAACCATTCGTCATCTCCGTATTCGCCAGACCTTACTCCAACGGACTACCATTTTTTTTCGTGATTTGGACAATTTTCTACGTGATCTTTTCAGGAGGCAGTACAAAATGCTTTCACACTGTTTGTCGAATCTAGATCACCAGAGTTCTATCGCAAAGGCATAAATGACCTTCCTATTAAATGGCAGCAATGTATAGATAATAATGGTAATTATTTTGATTAAATAAATATGTTAAATTAAAAAAAAAAACTAATTTCAATTTTTCAGTACAAATCGGCAATTTCATACTTTAACCCCTAATATTAAATTGTATTATTCATATATCAGGTTAACATTACCTCTCTCTTTATTCAAATGTTACCTATAAGTTAATATATCCCAAATTCGGATATTACCCAATAAAATATCTTAACTGCATCGATTTTTTCACCTCATCGTAGACTAGGGGAAACCCAACGTGTGCTGACTGCTCTCTGACACACTATTGGCCGCACGTGGGAAACGATAGCGGCGCGCGCGCATTCATATATCGATAAGTTGACACATGCTCGCAACAGTTCCCAAAGAGCATTCAAGCTGATCGGTCGTTTACAACCGAACGAAATACTTAAAGTACATCGGCAATCATGAAATTCTTCAATATTTTTATTGCTTTGTGCACTTTATGTGTTCTATGCGCGGCTATCCCTGTGAGTGACAATTCGTTAAACCGTCTATCGAACAGTTCTGTTGGACAAAAGTTGTTATCAAGTGCAAAATATACAATCCTGAAGAGGAGTCGTAGAAGCATCATTAAGGCGGGATGTCCTAAATACCAGTTCAGATTCGGTTCCGGATGCATGACATGTTTAGAGTGAGTTTTAATTTATAATTATTATCATTTATTCCACATTTTTGTTTTTTTTAACATTTTAAATAATGTTGGTATTGCATTATAGTTTAATCCAACTGTTAACTATCGGCAATATATAACTAATCAAATGATTGGTTGGTTTAATGAATTTTAATTTTAATCTTTCTTTTCACATAAAATTAACCAAACGAATCCCCCGTTTGGTTACTATTTTAATATTATATACGGGTATTCCCCAGGACCACATTTTCAATCAGTATGGCATAGTGCCATTTAAAATGTGTATGTAAATTCAACTTTCACACACAGCACTTCCAGAATTATCTCAGAAGAATTAGTATTTTTATCAACATATTTTTTCTAGTCTGAATGCAATTTATTTATTGGAAAAACATGAATTGAATTTCATTCATGTTTTGGGAACAATTGAGTATAATAATTTGAAGTATAACATGATTTATTAAAATGCCTCATGTTATTAATTTTAAATCATTAATTCAACTTATATATTATTTCTAATAGATACCTAATTATTTTATTTTGAGTTGAAATTACAAACATCTTAGAATTCTGTTTTACTAGGTATATACAAATTATTATGATACAAATATCTACGAAGATCTTCAAATATGCCAAATACCTACTTCAATAAGAATATACCTAATAAGAACTATATTAATTACTTATGCCAATAATCTAGCACTGATAACAAATAATAATGAAGTCAAGTCTTGAAGCTATATACCTACAAGTGCTAGGCTACTACTGATACTACTAAGTCAATTGTATCATTTTTAACAACTAAAAGTTGAACGGACCATTGATAATATTTAAATAATTGATAAAAATGCAATCATGGGCTTCTTCGTATAAGGAATACCTAAATGGAGTATAATCGGAATAATGCCTGATCTCGGAATGTCATAACCTGGTAGTAAAATGTAATTATTATAATAGGTATTGCTATTATTATAGTGAAGCGAAGATATCGTTTAAGTGTCATAATAATTAAATACTATAGAGACGTGCTAGCTATGAGTGAATAAAGTACCTACCAATTTTATTTTTCTGTGATCAATAAATTCTATTATTAATTCGTTGCTCTAAATACCTAGTTTGAATATTATGTAAACTTAATTTCATGTAATCATAAATAGGAACACTTTATTACACTTTTATTCAAGGTGTTTCAAGGTTGAAACACCTTGAATAAAAGTGTTCCTAAAGTTTTATTATTTGTATTAATAAAACTTTTCTATCTTTTCAGGTACACAATTAAATTTGAAGAAGACTGCCCTCTTGACAACGAAATCAATTGAATCTCGATTAATTGAAAACCTTCCGAAATTGAGAGGCTTTACCTCATGAGAAGAAAGTGTGGTCAGTCCTACTTAAGGCTTGCATTTACGTAATCACGTTATAGGTGATGATGACTGATGTACTTATACCTACTAGAAAATTATTTCGCGGGAAGCTTCTGAATAAAGGTCTTCTGACTCTTTACTCATTGAATGATCTAAGGAGGATTTTAGGACAAGAAGTTTTTATTTATAGTGTATTTCAAGTATTAGATAAAAAGCGTAAAAAATGTATCCAATAAGTATCCAATGTTTCGTGAATGTACTGTGATTCTTGCTATTCTATTATTTATATCTATTACTAAACAGTTTGGAGCAGAGGTTTGCATTTGATTTAAATTTAAGATTAAGCTCATACAAATGTCATATTAAATAATGTAATATTTTTGTAATGTAATATAATATAATATAATATATATTCGAGTACTTTAGTTCAATATTTGTTTTAAAAAAAGACTTAATTGTTCTGACTCAAACGCAATGCATGTACCTACATATTTTAAAATGTAATAACATCAATCAAATTACGCATGTATTTTATGTGGATATATTTTACTGATTGCGTCGTATTAGCTTAATGGATTTAAAAAACTTTGGCATACAGGAAAAAGACTCGAAAGTAATTCAAAATTGATACTTTTAATCCTGGGAAATTATTCAATACCTCGGAAACGCGGGCAAAACTACGGAACGGGAGCTAGTAAGGGAGGATCATTCCATTCATACAATCAGTGAGCGTCTTTTGAGATGAAGACGTCAAATATTCGAGTATTAGGTACCAAAAATATTTATGATTCCAAAAAAATATAGGTAGGTATATTAGTGTTTAATGTATTTAATAAGCCTATTTATTTGTAACTTACTCAGCAAGTTATCTGTGATAATATAAAACTTAAGAAATAAAATAATTGATGACGATCGAGCCTTATTCTTTAACCTATTACCTGTGCTATTATTTTCCATTTAGAATATTTAGCCTAGCTAAATAGCCGCGGAGAACGGCTATTATTATTATGTCACTGAGTGTCACCTCATAGTAGACCCGTCTTATCTGATCAATCAATTGTATTGCACAATATTACAAATGATCGATGGGTTGAATATTCATTTTATATTCGGTATTCGGCCGAATATTCGACAAAGTGGTAATCAATAAAATATTTGTGACATACTTAGACATTTATGAGATCTTTATATGATATAAAATCAAATAATATAATATAGGAACATGACCTTTTAGGCGCCGATCCCACAGAAAGAGTTCTAGAGCTCCGCGTTCCGAGTTCAGCATTCTTGTAAAAAAATCTTACATGTTTGCAAGCCTGGTATGTAAATGTTTTCTTTACTTTTACAATTTATAGGTACATTAGATATGGCCAAAGTTCAGGTAAAATTTGTGAAAAGACGCTGTTTTTCGGAGGCTTTGATTGAATTTGTTTCACACTTTAGATAGTGCACAAGATACTAATTTGTTCAAAATATCTAACGAAAAATGTTTAACAACGCCATAATAAGTACAGAGGATTTGTATGAAAAGAATGACGAATTGAGTGCTCTTAAGTCTGAAACAAATTAGTTTAAGTACAACATAGAATGTTGTGACATAGAATCTTGAACGATTTAACCTCCATAGAATATATAAAAGAGAAAACGAACACTATTATCTAGTTAGAAAATTGACAGATAAATGTGATTAAATATTTTAAATTCACAGCTTTATTTAGCAACAGTTTGTTCCGGTTTTGCTCATAAATGTTGCCCGATTTGGAAAACAAACGTTCTCTGTAAACCGAGCTTCCTAGAGCTGAAATATTTTTTTAGCTAAGCTGCTCATAAGATGATATCTGAATCTATTTTTGGACGACCACCTGTAAGATAATGTAATGTACACATATCCCCTGACGCAAGCTATCTGCAATGTATCTAGTTCGATAGCTATTAGGCTTTTTGGTTCTTTAACTACAGGCTGCCTTGCTGATGCCAATTCTTCATAGCACGTCCAGAGAGCTTCATGAGTAGCTTTGCGTTCAGTTCAAACTTTGCAACAAGTTCAGACTTGTATTGTTTACGTACGAGAATGAATGATGTCGAATATTCGGTTCGGTAAAACTTTTACCGAAAATTCGACCAAATGTTCGTATTCGGTGAAAACCATGCTCGCTCGGCCCATCGCTATGACAAATCTCACAACGTTTTTGACTGTTTAGGGTTAGTATTAAAGATTGATGTGACTCTTCCTGGCAGTGCCCATCATCAAGGATTTGAATACGGAGAAAAAAATATTGTCACTAAATATAAGAATTTGTCGGTCCCTAGGGACCAACCATCTCACAAATTTTAAACCCTTACTTTGTCTTCTGTCTTTTGTTGACGTCGGATATCGAATAAAAGTAAGGTTATAATCCTATAGATTTTAATATTTTTTTTAGATATTGTAGTTGATCAAAAAAATATGAAGACAATTTGTTGCCCTAACAGGACTAGGAATAAAAATTAGGTCGCAAGCAAAGATTCTAGCAAAGATTTTTTTGCGCCCAGAGGGTATCGCTAATTTGTCGAAATAGGGTATTTGATAGTATGGAAAATAAATGATAAATCAGTATTAAGCGTATAAAAGCGTTTTTAAGGCGATGATAGCTCAGTGGCTACAATGAGCTTGAGCTTTCGGTGAAGGAAAATATCGTGAGGAAACCATAGCACGGTGGTAGGGTACTTTGTAGCCTGGCTAGCTACCACCCTCAAGTTGAAAATCTGTCGCCAAGCACCTTTCGGTGTATTCCGATAGCTGCACTTGAGAGCCAGTTCCTTCTAGGCTTTGTGTGCTTACCACCTTCGGCCACATCATCACTTACCATGGTGAGATTGCGGTCAAACACATGCATATAAACAGTAAAAACAAAAAAAAAAATAACACCGAAACGTCATGTATGTTGTATTGATGCTGTGCTTTAATCCGTGATGATGATGTTTGAACACCTGCTTGTATTTCATATATAAATCTCCATAAAAAGTATCGTTTTTGACATTTAATTACAAGTTGCTGTTTTGAAATGTCGTCAAATACCCTATTAGTGACAAAGCTCACGATGCCGATCTCATTGTAGGATTCTAACACTCAAATTTCGCCATGGCTTTCGACGTCACGACCACTGAACACCGAAACTCACGTTGAGTCATGAATCATGATTTTGGAAAATCCCCACCCCAAGAATCAAAAAGGGGATGAAACTCACTCTATTCACATCATTGGTATAGCTGAGACCATATAAATTGATATTTTTTGGCTCTTGATTTGAAATTAAGAAATACTCACAAAATATAATGATATATTGGTGCCGATTCTGTTGAAAACCGCACTAAACTAATTTTAGTGACATCACATCTCTTTCTTACAAACATTATTGAAAAAGGATAGAACATATTTAAAGCTGTCAAATTAGTCGTTGCCGTCTTCATTTGCGGGTATTTAGACGTAACCGCGATAGATGGCGAGTAAATTTATATTGAACTACATTTCTTATGTTCTTTGTTAGATAGAGACATAGTGAGACTACAATCAGTTTAGTTGTAAACAACAGAATCAGGGCCATTATAATATAGATAAATTAATTAGAACAAGTATTTCTATGGGAAACCATATAATTTTATTAACATTCCTTGTATTGGCGCTCCTTCTCATAACTTATGTTATGAGATATTTTTCTAAATTCAACCCTTAGGGGTGGGGTAATAACATAGAGATAGCATTAGTCTATCTATATTTATAAAAGGAGAAACTGACTGACTGAGAGATCCACGCCCAGCTCAAAGCTTTATCTGGGTTAAAGTTATAGTAGTTATAGTGTCTCGAAACTCACGTTAGCTCAAATTTTCTCAGTTCATAGTCTGGAATCTGGATGTATATTATTTCTTACTACAGCTATAAAACTTCAAAAGTCATTCGACACCTAGATTTTAATGAAATATTATCTAGATGTTGATATTTCCCAGCGACTCGTTAATTATCCACTAAAGTTTTTTAATTGCATGAGAGTTTTTCACCTCATCGTAGACGACAGAAAAACCCACCGCGTGCTGACTGTTCTCTGACATACCATTGGCCGCACGTGGTTCAGATGTGGGAAACAAACTCCCTCCATTGAAGCGGCGCTGGCGCATTCATAATATCTAGTTGACACACACGCTAACAACAGTTTTCATTGAGCATTCAATCTGACCGGACGCTTGAAACCGTTACATACTTCCTAACGAAATACGTAAAGTAAATCGACAGTCATGAAATTCTTCAACATTGTTATTGTTATATGCGCTTTATGCATTCTATGCGCGGCTCTCCCAGTGCGCGATATTTTGTTAATCCGTCAATCGAACAGCTCTGTTGAACAAAACCTGCTATCAAGTGCTAATACAATCCTGAAGAGGAGTCCGAGAAGCGTCTTCGGCCAGCCGGGAATTGTATGTCCTATTAACCAGTTCAGTGTTGGAAATCAATGCATGACATGTTTAGAGTGAGTGAAGTATTATATATTATTTCACAAACGTGTAACGTATTAAATATAATTTTAATATAAATATATTGAACAGTCTGAATTAATTATAAAAGACATAAAATTTAAAACGAAAACAATATAAAATCAGTATCAAATAATATATTGCTCATAAATTATTATTACTGTAGTTCAATTATAATATTAATTATATTATTATTTCATCAGTTTACTAAATTAAATAAATATATATTTTTATGATACAATGTTAACAAATACAGTCAAATACTCGTTCACTCTCATATCGAGATCGTTATGAAGCATAATTTATTTTATAAATATAACAAGCACTGATATGACAAACAATAGTGAGATCACATTCTCAAAACTAAATAGGTACTAGAATACTTATCAATCATTAAATTAAAGCTGAAACAACTTTTCCTTAAAGGTTGAACGATCCGTTGATCATAATACATAAATTGATATCCATGCATCAGCTTCTTAGTATAATTATATATTCTGTGATATTGAAATGAATGTTTTGATATCGAATCGTTCATATTTCTTAAGAAGGAAATCGTGTTTAATCGGAATATTATCTAACTTTGAACAGGGCCTCCTATATAATTGTAGTAAAATCTTACCATTTTATTATTATATAGTAGTTATTGATATTATTATAGTCAAGTAATGACATCATATAATCGTCATAAAAATGTTAATTACTATAGAGCCAAGAGTGAAAAAAGTATAGAATTATCCTGTTTAAAAGTGGTGAAGTCATTTATTAATTTGCATGGATGCTCAGTTTATTATATCTTACATAATCATAAAAAGATGCAAATAATTGAAGGTGTTTTAATTATTTGTTGGTAAGAAAACATTCCATCTTTTCAGGTTTAAACGCATATTTGAAGACGATGACTGCCCCCTTGACAACGAAATCAATTGAAACTCTACTCATGAGAAGAACGTTTGGTCATCGCTACTTCAAACTTGCATTTAGGTAATCGCGTGACTACTGATGTGTAGGCCTTATATAGGGACAATTATTTCGGTGACATGGTTCGCGGATTTTTGTAAAATATTCGACACGCTGATCGTATGTACTCTTTATTTATTATTATTTAAGATTAGGAATACTTTCTGTAGTGCAATTCTGTAGTGCAATTCTGTTCTTTTTTGACAGCTGACGACGACGACGTCCGTCGTCGCGGTCTATTCTCTATACATTCGTAGTGCGGTGCTACATTTTTCAATTGGTCAATTAATTAATGTTTAATTTTAGGAAGCTCCTATTAAGGTCGTATTATGTATCCATTATAAAAAAAACCTGTCACTTTGTGGATCACTTTCATTTATGATAGTTTCTGTGTAATGTTATGATATTTGAAGTAAGTATGTTTTATTACAAATTATTTATTATAAATCCAAGACTGTTCTTTGTCGAAATCAGTCAAAAACAAAGGCCCAGTTCAGCAGAGGACATCTCGTGACAGAATATTATGATGATACAAATTTTATAGTGGTTACAGAGTTGGTATACATATTTCAGATATCTGCAGCTCGGATAAGTCATATTATGGGCATCCTTAAATCAGCCAATGATGAAGATATCTTGGAAAAACGTCGTCAAGCTCAACAGTTGAGACTTTTGGCGAGTAATTCTTTAACTATTCTTGTTGAAATAAACATTGATAAAATTGTGCACAGCACTACAAAGTCAATGCATTTTTATTTACTGGAAATGCTAAAATTCTTCCAAATTCTATATAGAAGTCTTTGATATCTGGCTTATTTTTATTATTCCTTATAAAAAAATACCTCGTCAATTTAGTAGTATGTACTTACATACGAGTATGTTATTAAACATTATTCGTGAAAAAATGTTAATTGTTTCAATATTTTCAAAATATGGGCGCTATATCTAGCTTTCTTTTTGTGAAGTTTAAGTCGTAATATTAAGATAAAGTTAAACCAATGAATAGCCTTCATATTAAACCTTTAAAATTGGTATATTCAGTACATTAAAGTTTTACTAAAATATGAAATAAAATTAGCCTTTATCTAGTTTCCATATCATAAGTTTGCTTAGCTTGGGATTACGACTCAGATCATTAAAATAAATGAAATCCACTCGCAGAGCGCAGTTGATGTTTACAATACACCTTCCAGCCCATTTTAATTCTTTTGACCTATTCAAGTATTCAATTGTTTCGACATGCAATAGTCCGGGAGGTACTGATGCATTTTAGGTAGTATTAATACGCCGATCGATGGCCATCTTTTTCAATAGATCTTGAATGACTAATATGTGAACCACGCATCAGCGATGCACCCGCGGTGGGTTTAGGATTGGAAGGTTACGGCAGGGGTAAACTTTTTTTTTTACAAATTCATGCGAGCAGCTGACGCGTGTTCCCCCCTCCACCATGCAGCAGACGATTTTTTTCAGCTCAGTATTATGTCAAATACTTATGAAACAAGTTTGAGCCGGCGTACTATGTCTTTTTTTTTACTGGGAGTGGCTGATGACGGATGTAGAAGACTTGAGCACTTACTTGAGCAGACGGTCGGTTCACTTATTAGTCATATAAGATCAACTATACATTTCAACGTCAGCCGGCTTACTATGACTTTTGTGTTTGCAACGCTACCTCCCGGACTAACCGTCACAACGGAGTCGTCGTCGGTTGCTGTCAAAAACGTTTCAGAATACCAAAGCTGTTCTTTTTTGACAGCTGACGACGACGACGTCCGTCGTCGCGGTCTATTCTCTATACATTCGTAGTGCGGTGCTACATTTTTCAATTGGTCAATTAATTAATGTTTAATTTTAGGAAGCTCCTATTAAGGTCGTATTATGTATCCATTATAAAAAAAAACCTGTCACTTTGTGGATCACTTTCATTTATGATAGTTTCTGTGTAATGTTATGATATTTGAAGTAAGTATGTTTTATTACAAATTATTTATTATAAATCCAAGACTGTTCTTTGTCGAAATCAGTCAAAAACAAAGGCCCAGTTCAGCAGAGGACATCTCGTGACAGAATATGATGATGATACAAATTTTATAGTGGTTACAGAGTTGGTATACATATTTCAGATATCTGCAGCTCGGATAAGTCATATTATGGGCATCCTTATACCAGCCAATGATGAAGATATCTTGGAAAAACGTCGTCAAGCTCAACAGTTGAGACTTTTGGCGAGTAATTCTTTAACTATTCTTGTTGAAATAAACATTGATTAAATTGTGCACAGCACTACAAAGTCAATGCATTTTTATTTACTGGAAATGCTAAAATTCTTCCAAATTCTATATAGAAGTCTTTGATATCTGGCTTATTTTTATTATTCCTTATAAAAAAAATACCTCGTCAATTTAGTAGTATGTACTTACATACGAGTATGTTATTAAACATTATTCGTGAAAAAATGTTAATTGTTTCAATATTTTCAAAATATGGGCGCTATATCTAGCTTTCTTTTTGTGAAGTTTAAGTCGTAATATTAAGATAAAGTTAAACCAATGAATAGCCTTCATATTAAACCTTTAAAATTGGTATATTCGGTACATTAAAGTTTTACTAAAATATGAAATAAAATTAGCCTTTATCTAGTTTCCATATCATAAGTTTGCTTAGCTTGGGATTACGACTCAGATCATTAAAATAAATGAAATCCACTCGCAGAGCGCAGTTGATGTTTACAATACACCTTCCAGCCCATTTTAATTCTTTTGACCTATTCAAGTATTCAATTGTTTCGACATGCAATAGTCCGGGAGGTACTGATGCATTTTAGGTAGTATTAATATGCCGATCGATGGCCATCTTTTTCAATAGATCTTGAATGACTAATATGTGAACCACGCATCAGCGATGCACCCGCGGTGGGTTTAGGATTGGAAGGTTACGGCAGGGGTAAACTTTTTTTTTTACAAATTCATGCGAGCAGCTGACGCGTGTTCCCCCCTCCACCATGCAGCAGACGATTTTTTTCAGCTCAGTATTATGTCAAATACTTATGAAACAAGTTTGAGCCGGCGTACTATGTCTTTTTTTTTACTGGGAGTGGCTGATGACGGATGTAGAAGACTTGAGCACTTACTTGAGCAGACGGTCGGTTCACTTATTAGTCATATAAGATCAACTATACATTTCAACGTCAGCCGGCTTACTATGACTTTTGTGTTTGCAACGCTACCTCCCGGACTAACCGTCACAACGGAGTCGTCGTCGGTTGCTGTCAAAAACGTTTCAGAATACCAAAGCTGATGTAAGAAGGATTTAAGTCATGAAGATGTATTTCAAGTATTAGATGAAAAATGTGTAAAAAGGTTTGTAGCTAGTAAAAAGTATCCAATGTTTTGTAATTTACCAGGACCAGGACCTAAGTAATCTGGCTATATTGTTGTTTCTTCCTATTTATTATATTACTTAAAAGTTTGGAGCAGTGTAATTAAATATCATAATAATAATAATATTATTTGTTTGTTCGCTAAAGCCAAATAGTTCCAAATAGTTAAGACTGCGTATAAAGCAAAATAACAATCTTAGAATTGAAATTTAACCAAGTAAATAGTATTTAAATGAAAAAATATTTTTATATTGGTATTTTCATCATATACGCGAGGGTTCTGCCTGAGCAAAAACATAATGGAATGAAATTTCCTCGATAGAAAAAAATCACAAAGCTACCTCTAATAATAATGAATTTTCGGTTTTATTCGTTCATGGTGTATCTAATTAAGACAAAAATTCGATAAATAATATCACTAATATATGACCTAGGGCTGCTACTAACGATTTTTTAAAATATTCTATACTTTACGAGTTATTTAGATAAAAAGCGCTTAGTTCATTTTTGTTCCGCGGAACACGCTATCTCCATCTCATCTGCACGCGAAGATTAGACATAAGTTTGTTTCGTCTGACATTGCCATATTTTTCTGGCTTGGTACGCACTCTTAACAAAGCCGGACAAGTAAACTCGCGTGGAGAGGGTTCCGTACACACTTAAAATTGTAGTTGAAAAACATGTTCTCCCATACATTCCAACTGTAAAATAAAATGTAAGTTTGTAAGCACATTATTGACAGATTTACCATGTTGTTTGAACAGTTTCCCTGTTACTTCCTTTTTTTTGCAACTAATTATTAAAGAAATGATGGCCCTCCAAAAATTTACAATAAATGTCCATTTTTCCGCCGTGATTAAAAAGACTACCAGACATCCGCCGGACATCCTTCGGACATCCACCAGACATCTGGATATACCATAGAACAATTAGGTAACCCAAAGAAGCCCAATGACGTTCATTTTGCTTGAAATCAATTCCGCCAAATCCCACCACCGACAATGCGTTTAGATAGATTAAGTCAAGGATACACGGAGATGCTTCGCTCGCGCTTCACTTTCATTCAGTCAATAAATTAATATTCTACAACATTCCTCACACACGGTCATCCGATCCCAAACTAAGTAGAGCTTGTACTATGGAAACCAGATAACTAATATACTTTACTTTTTGTTTGTAAATACGTACTTAATATACATAATACACCCAGATTAAGGATATACAGACATGTTCATGCACACAAATGTGTGCCCTGTGTGGGAATTCTACCCACGACCTGCGGCGCGATAGGTGAAATCTTAACCAATTGCGCCAACTGCCCGCTCGTTTAATCAAGAGCATGAAGACGTATGTTGGCATGACCTTACTTTTTTATATTTGTGTTCAATGTACAAATCTGTACATCAATCTCTTGAACCATAATCATCACAAAGTCGTACACATCCTGCATACATCAATACAATGGTAAAAGTATTACACAATTTTATTGTAAAGGGCCTGCCATTTTGAATTTCCGTTGACTACTTACATACAGTAGGTACGAAGGAAGAGGTATTACTTAGTAAATAAGAGGTACCTATGGAATTATGATATCATAATTTAATCAATTTGAGAAATTACATTACTACAAATCAACAATCAACCAGTAAGTATATTTTGTTCAGTAATTCTGTTGAAGAGAGTTCCTTCAAGGTTCTGATATCCTGGTATTATTATTTTTATAGGCTGCCTTTATTCTTTTATCCCATCTCCAAAATAATAACTGAACATTAAGGTTTGCGCTCTGGGCTCCTGATAACTACCCAAGAAAGGTGTTAGCTAAGTCTTTGCAGTAAATGGAGAGCCATCACTTTGGTTTCGGTCCCTTCTAAAGTTTCTGCAAGATTATCATGGATAGACTATTGAATGCCGTAGAACCTCTTCTGC
Source organism: Polyploca ridens (assembly GCA_951394255.1). NCBI lineage: Eukaryota > Metazoa > Arthropoda > Insecta > Lepidoptera > Drepanidae > Polyploca > Polyploca ridens. The sequence goes on from OX596243.1 coordinate 13,971,713, forward strand.
GCAATGAGCAGGTGGATAGAATGGAATCTCCAATGTTCTGGAAGATTTAGACTACGCTGACGGATGACATATTATATGCCTGCTGAGTCTGCTGTAAGCTAAGCTCGATGATCTGAGCCATGAGGCAGCAAACATAGGGCTGAAAATCAACATGTGGAAGACCCAAGAGATGAGTCCGTCCCTCCGTCCGTCCGTCTGTCCGTCCTTCTGTCTGCCAGTGGGCTGTATCTCATGAACCGTAATAGGTAGACAGCTGAAAATTTCAAAGAATATATATTTCTATTGCCGCTATAACAAAAAATAATAAATAATTATATAAACAAAATAGGTTGATTATGACGCAAGTGGTGAAGTAATTGTGCATTTAGAATAATACTAGGTATACTATAATATTAACGATGATGTATTAATGTAACAATTGTTGGCAAACCAATAAATAAATAAACAATAAAAATGAAATAAAATTAAATATTACAGGGGATACAAGATACAGGGATAAAAGAAAGGTTTTTTTTGGCGATTTTTATAGCAATATTTAGTTAGTTAATATGGTACGGAACCCTCAGTGTGCGAGTCCGACTCAAACTTGGCCGGTTTTTATGTTTACTTCGTATAGGCCTTTTTGACTGCAATCACCATGGTAAGCAGGGAACGCACTATGTTAAGTCATAAAAAAATTGCTCCTAGCATTAAGAAAGAAAGTCGAGAATTTATTTTTGGAATTTCCACCCTTCACTTAGGGGTGGAATTTCCTTCTGAATATGGTGATGAGCTTTTTTTCTCTAGAAACTCCCTGTTTTGTAATTTATTTTTTTTTTAAAAATAAGCCAAATGTATAATGTCTAAGAGGAGTTGTTGAATATCTATATATTTCTGCGAGTGTGCAATTAGCTAATAAAGCTGATTAGATATGGACTTGTTAGCCTCTTCAACAGTATTGAACTAATCCAACGCTCGCCAACAGTCTATTAATAACCGATTTTCCTGAATACTTTGCATTGACTCTACGTGTGCCTGTTCCCCCACCACTAAACCTTAGTATCTGCAAGCGCAGACAGACATTCCATAAAAGCTACTATTCGCGCAACGAAAGTGGACATTCAGAATAGTCATCACATAGTATCGAAATTCAAGTAAATTGGTCGTGAGAAACTCCAATTGTAAATAAATCGACCATCATGAAATTATTCAACATCTTTATTATCATATGTGCCTTGTGCGTTATATGTGCGGCTCTACCAGTTGTCGAATTCAATAATTCGTTAGTCGATCTATTGAACAGTTCTGTTGGACAAAAGTTGTTATCCAGTGTTCGTATTAAAGTCCTAAAAAGAAGAAAGAGATACTTCGTAGACAATCTGGGGGCACGGAAGTGCCCCCCGCCAAGACAGCCAAGCGAAGCGAAAGGGCACTACCTACCTTTTCTCGAAGCGCTTCGTCGTTTTTTTGAACCGTCATAACTTGGGTTTGGATTATACCAGATAAACAAAATTTTCAGGACATGAAGTCCATAGTGAACTTATTAAACATATTAAGTTTCAATAACATAGCTCTAATAGTTTAGATTTTATTGATATCTAAAAAACCCCGATTTCGTCACTGACTCACTGATGATCATCAAAACTCATAGGGTACTTCCTGAAGTCCTAGAAAGCTGAAATTTGGTATGTAAGCTTGTATTAGTACACAAACAACAAAAAAATTATAAAACTTGGAAATTTCAAATAAAAATATCATAAGCAACTTACAAAAAGAAGTGAAATCCCACCAAAAACATTTTTATGTAAAATGTTGCCGCCAAGACATATGGCTCATACTGTCAAAAAGTTATCAGATCTCATGTAGGGCCAAGCTTATAACTCTACATGCACTTACTCTATAAGCCCTAACTTCATAAACTCTACACACCGTAGTCAAAATATGTGGCTTGGCCGTTTCACTACTACAAGAACTATTGAATAACAAAAAAGTAATGAACAGTGAATACATTTTTCACCTTACTCCCATGTGACGGTAGCAAAACGGCCAAGCCACATATTTTGACTAAGGTGTGTAGAGTTTATGAAGTTAGGGCTTATAGAGTAAGTGCATGTAGAGTTATAAGCTTGGCCCTATATGAGATCTGATAACTTTTTGACAGTATGAGCCATATGTCTTGGCGGCAACATTTTACATAAAAATGTTTTTGGTGGGATCCTCAATGTCCAGTTCAAAAACCGTACAGATTTTTAAAACAGTGCATGACGTGCGAAGAGTGAGTACCAACCTCCTTTCTTATTGTTTTTATTTTATTTTTAATACTTTGGCTCGCGGTTAAAAATATAACAATGACATCAATTGTTATAATATGACGCGCGTCCCTTGCGAGAACCAACGTGCATAAGACTGTAATAAGCATAATAATCTTCGGAAAACTTGAAAAACTCGTATTACTAATATGACGCATACTGTTATTCCGCACAATCTGGATTGTCTGCCTCCTGAGGGCGAACCACAAGCTCTTTAAAATATTATTATAACCTGACTTGTCTTTTGTCTTTCTTTGACATCCGACGTCAAAACGGGACAAAGGACAAATAAGGTTATTTTAACCTTGTTTTAAGAGCTTGTGGTAGCACAGGTCAAGGCCAGCCAGATAACGCATATTCTACTATATTTAAGATAATAGAAAGTGTACTTACAATAAATAAAAATGAACGATGACAAAGATCACAACGTTATGGCACATTTCTTATTGATATAATAAATTTCATTTCGTATGAATCGCTTGGCTCGCGGTTAAAAATATAACAATGACATCAATTGTTATAATAGGATGCGCGTCCCTCGCGAGAAACAACGGGTTAAGACTATTATCAGTTGATCTAACAAAGATTTACGAAATGTTTATTAATTATTTTCTATATTTTCAGATACAAACATGCCGCTGACATAGAAGAATGTTGAAGAACTAAAATAAACAAGATAAAAAATATAAAATTAGGAGCAAAACTAATTACCTTACAATGAAAGAGTAAGCCTAAGTTTTTAAGATTGTACTACATTAAGAAAAAACGAAAATACTATGTAAGAGTATTTAAAATTATATTTATTTTGGTTTTAAATTATTTCTAAGTTAATATTTTTTGTCAAAAATCTTTAAATGGTGGCTGAAATAAATAATTTGAATTGTTTTTATTTTCTATATTTCTTTCCATCATTTGCCTATCCCCTGGGAACAGGGCAGGTAGATTGGGCCCCCCAACTTATAATTTGAGTACATTCATAAAAAAAATACTCTGACTATAGGACAGAATATTTAATAAAATTACTCATTTATACAGGGTTTTGCAAAATTTACCAGCATTGCCTTATAATGGGTGGTTATAGGTACGTATCAATACTATAATACGGAAGAACGTAGGCAAAGTTCATTGTTATGACATACTATACATTATAATGATAACTGGGTGACACTCACACCAATGTTTTAAAAACCTTCAATTACTAACCAACCAACGTTGCAATTTTCCCGCTATGCCGCCCAAGTCTTAATAATATCGTTTATTTAGGTAACGTGTCATTCTCTGTATGGGTTAAACCAATCTCGAATCTTTACCACCTACATCCTTTTACAGTGTTGAATGGGCATCGACACAAGACAGTCGCTTGTATTAACGTTTTTTTTCCAATACATAAATTAAATCAACAATTATGAAATTCTTCAATATTCTTATCGTTGTGTATGCTTTATGCGGTGTGCACATGTGCATTGTCCTTCCAGTCAGTGAAATCGATGATAATTCGTTGATCAACCTTTTAAATACTTTGAAAAGTTCTGTGGGACACAAGTTATTAAGTGCTAAAGATGATGTCCTGAATATAAGAAAGAGGTGCACCTGGTGTGTTGGGAGTTGTCCAACAGAAAACCCTATCAGATTCAAAGACAAGTGCATGACTTGTGAAGAGTAAGTTTTTTGACTAAATACTAAGTTGCAAACAAGCATACAGCCCGCCTGGTGGTAAACGGTTACTGAAGCCTTTTGAATAGACGCTTGTTGCTTTATCACTTGCTTTTTTATATGCCGAAGTCGGTAAACAATAATCCGTTCACACAGTCCAGCTCGGAGAGCGTTGACATGCGTTTTAAAAATGACTTTATCATCAATAAAATAAGGTTTATTTTAACATTGATTGCTAGAGAGCCGACCTAACGCCCTAACAAAAAAAGTGAAATGTAAACCTTATTTCAATGATCCAAAACTCTATTTTTAAACGCATATCAAAATATTTTCTTCTCCCCGAGCCGGTTTGTGTGAAAACGGACCCTAATGGTAAGCGGTTACCGTAGCCATATGGATGCTTGCAACATAGCGCGTTACCGACCCTTCTGTCTTCCACAAGTTCTGGGAACCTTGCACGCAAGAACACAACATAAAGTTATTTGGCTACGGTTGTACGTAGTATTTATATACTCTGAGGCTACGGTATCCTGTAAAGTGGAATTACTTCCCCAGAAAACACTGCAAGCACAGCGCCTCCTTCGCATGGAGCTCATAGTATGTCTGTCTGTCGATCTCTGTGGTCTGCCTGCATGTCAGCCTTGAGAAATAAAAAGGATGATATCACTACCTTTCCAGTTTACTCCATACATAAATAGATTAGAGAGTTATCATTATAGTTTGATTTGCAATTAATCAGGTGTACACAAGTGTATTACTTACTGATCTTGATAGAGAAAGCGGTAATAAAAGTGACGTCAGGCTACGCTATTTTAATATAAAATATTCATAGGAAATAATAATAGGTAAAAAGTGTTCACATACATACAAAATAAATGGTCACTCCAACTTATAAAAATAATAATGCCATCCACATTTACTTTACTATTTACTTTCCACTTTGTGCTATTAAATTATACATGGTGTTTCCAAATTAAGTGCGAAATAGAGTCATTCATAAAAAGGTTGAATACGAAATATTCTTGTATTCATAATGTTTTTCAGAAAGTAATAGATGAATTAAATTTCGTCCATATGACATGTAATCAATTTCCAATATCACAAAGCCGTGTGGCAGTATTTTTTCTTTCATCATTGGAACTTGTCACTTAGGTGGAATTTTCACTTTTTGAATGCACTTATTGCATCTTTCGTGCTCGTGGTATGACATGCAAAATTCTTCTTCGGGTCTCTTCGGGACTTCCATCAACACCTCGAGGCATAATGTACGCATCCTAAGATTGTGCTAGGACTCACGTAGACACCATGAAATACGGTGTATAACCTTGTATACTAGGAGGTGACGACAAAAATAGTAACGATAGGGTAAATGGGTGAACTCGGGTTCAACGGATAGATGTACCTCTCTGATGTAAATGATTGTAAATTCTGGCTGACTCATTCTGCATGGTAACTGGTAAACTTTATGGTTTAGGTAGTTCGCATGAGAGTACCATACCTATATATATGGCATTTATAAAAACTACACTATCTATATCTACACATGTTTAATATTATAACATATTTATTTAAAGAGGTAAAGTTTTTCGGTCTTACTACAAAAGATGAACTAAACACAGTTTCAACACTTGTTTAGCTAGACAGTGTTTTAAGGCTTAGACATTGGTTAAAACCGTGTCTACGTTTCTTTACTACAAAACTGTGTCTAGTTGATGTTTAGTTAAACATGACATAACGTTTACAATGTGAGCAAAATCGAAAGTCATTCAGTCATTCGTTCCTACGCGTTCCTAAACACGCAGATATTTTAATAAATTATCAACATTATTTGAGTATTTTGTGGGATTTTATGCTATTCTTAAGTCAAATTAATTAAACAATTTGTTTTTTAATAAAACATATAAAATTATTACTAATTTAAGATGTTTAAAAATTTGTTTTATTCAAACACACGTTTTATTGATTTATAATACAAAGTTGTATGCGTGTTGTATGTAATGGAGCGTTCATTTTATTTTGCGCATATTTTGACATTTACACTCGGTGTTCAGTTTAACTAGATACAATACAATTTATTGATGAAGTTACTTGTGTAAATTAAAAGTTTTCAAAACAAGGACATGTTCTCAAAAATCTTTATAATTATGTTTCCATAAAAATAATTGTGTGATAAGGAATGTTATGAATAGTCAACGGATACTGTTATGCATAGGTACTAGGGTCCAAGGACCAAGCGCCATTGTTATTTTTTTTGGTTAACGGCAAATACGCTTTCTCGTAGGTAGAAGATTTAATGATAGTTATTTTAAAAATGTATCTCGGTATTTCGTAGCTTCTATTTCTAATAAGTAATATTTTAAATTACCGCGCGGCGGCGTAGTGTTGGATGGCTATGGATAAAAAAAAACAATAAAATAACAAGTCTTTTAATAACAATGAAAAATTATTTACGTAAACCAACGTATGTAGTATTTGGATTATTATGTTCACTGGATCAATTTTTTATTTTTATTTGATGTTAGTATTATATTCGAATAGATCGTGAATGGTTTAATTTATTTCTCTAGCGCTATCAAAATCGTACATATCAATAGGACCATAAAATCAATTATATCAAAAATATCCATATTTTAAATCAAATTCAATAAGTATAATTCAATAATGAGAAATTTCATAGCAAAGTGTTGTTAAACATCTGCTAAACAACCCTCCGCATATGTTTAAATTCTAAACCATGTCTAAGGCGTATCTAACTCAAAACAACTGGTAAACACTGTTTTGTAGTAAGGAATTTTATAAACACGTGTTCAACTGATGCGTAAGTTTTTTGTAGTAAGACCGTTTATGTTTGGATGTAGGAGGGATCTCCGGTACTACTGACCCGTTTCTGAAAATTATTTCACTAACAAAGGAAGGTACATTGTCCCTTAGTGCTATAGGCAACATTCATCCAAGGAACGCAAGTGAAACCGCGGGGGGACAGCTGGTCAATTTATATTCATAGATGAATAAAGTATAAGTCACATAGGTAATGTAATATATGGAATTTATGGATATTGTGGACCTCCAGGTCTTTATTTACTTTATTGTTTTCAAATTTATAATTGTATACGACTGTATGTGTCCTAAATAAATAAATAGGTACTTTTATTCAAACAAGACAAGTGTCTTTATATATCTTTATAGTGACAATAAAAATGATGACATCACTTTCTTATTCATCACAAGCGGTCAGTGTATTTCATTTTTTCCTTTTAATTAATAGGTTGATTATTAAAAAAAACTTATTTAACTTTTGTATACCACTTCCAGTGGTCGGATTCACTTGATATTTGGTATACATTTGTATATTGGATGACAATCCCAGTACAGTCAACAAAAAGTACAGTCACTCAAAAAAAGCTTGTATTAAAAATGAAATTTTTAACAAAGAACTTATTTTAAAACTTGAGCGTAGAAGCTCTGTAAATTACTTTTGTTACATAATTTACTTTTGTATATTTTTTTATATTTTTTTTACCATAGTCCACATACATACACTCCGCCAGATTATACAGAAGACTGAGGAGTATAATCGGCCATTATGACTGGCGTATGTGGACTATGAGAAAGCCTTCGATTCAGTCGAGACATGGGCGGTGTTACAGAGTCTACAGTGATGCCAAATTGACTATCGCTATATCGAAGTGTTGAAGTGTTTGTACAACAAAGCCACCATGTCGATCCGAGGCCAGGACGAGAGTACGATACCACTCCAGTTGCAGAAGGGTGTAAGACAGGGTGACTTAATTTCCCTGAAACTCTTCACCACTGTAATGGAGGATGTATTCAAGCTCTTGGACTGGACGGGATATGGCATTAACATCAATGGCGAGCAGATCACTCACCTTCGATTTTCCGACAATATAGTCATAATGGTGGAATCGCTGGAAGCTTTGAACATCATGCTCAATAACCTCAACAGAGTTTCCCAACAGGTAGGCCTCAAAATAAATATGGACAAGACAAAAATTATGTCTAATGTTCATATTCCGCCAATGCCGGTGATTGTTGGGAGCACTGTTCTCGAAATTTTAGACGAGTATGTTTACCTAGGACAAATTGTCCAACTAGGTAGGTCCAACTTCGATAAAGAGGTCAATCGAAGAATCCAACTCGGCTGGGCAGCGTTCGGGAAGCTACGGCATATCTTCACGTCCAGATTACCTCAGAGTCTGAAGACAAAGGTCTTCAATCAGTGCGTGTTACCTACCAGTGATGACATACGGGACAGAGACGTGGTCTTTTACTGCTGGCCGCATAAATAAGCTCAGAGTCACTCGGCGAGCTATGGAACGAGCTATGCTCGGAATTTCTCTACGTGACAGGGTCCGCAATGAGGACATTCGTAGGAGAACGAAAACGACGGACATAGCTCGTAGAGTTAGTAAGCTGAAGTGGCAATGGGCAGGCCACATCGCTCGAAGAGCCGATAACTGCTGGGGAAGAAAGGTTCTCGAGTGGCGATCACGTACTGGAAAGCGCCGAGCGGGACACCCACCTACCAGGTGGACCGACGACCTGGTCAGAGTCGCTGGGCACCGCTGGCGGCCCAAAACCGTTCTAAGTGGAAGTCAATGGGGGAGGCCTATGTTCAGCAGTGGACATCCATAGGCTGATATAATGATGATGATGATGATATTATTTTTTAGAATAGCGTAGTGTGACAGAATTTGGATGACCCAGTCCGAGGAGCAATACTACTATTTCGCTACAGCTAGGACGTAGGTGTATCATCATCATCTGCTTGCTCTGTTCCCAATTACTGGAGGTCGGCGCAATAATGTATTCGTCTTCTATTCGACCTTCTATCCATCAATAACAGCATTCCTTTCGTATCATATCAACTTTTACACAAAACATACTTTTATTTTACTCTCTTTTTGGTTTTCCTCAATTAGGATGTTATGAACAGTCGATAATGATGATGATCTTATAATTACTTTTAATCCTTACAGATACAAGTACATTGCTGACGTTGACGAATGCTGAAAGCAAGATGAAGCTAATCATCCTAAATTTGGACGTAGCAAGCTGTTCAGTACTCAGAAGAAAAACTGTTCCATTCACTCCAATCTTGACTCAGTCTAATATACCTACAGTTTAAGCTCAATACCTAATGTAATTATGAACGTAACAACACCGCCCCGGAACGTAAGACACTGAGGAGACCCAAATACGCCAATAAACCAAGGCGTATAATTAAAGTATTTTCAATCGATAATGTAAGTCCTTTAAAAGTTTTATAATTTCACAAACTGTATAAAACAATAGCTAGTGGACCGAACAATTTATTTCATATATTCTTCATCTTCATCGATGAAAACAGAAATATTTATGTAGTAGTTTCTTACATAAATTATGTTTTACTATCTTCTGTCTGACATCTTTTTGAATCTATATACTACAGATAGCGCATCATTTTCTTGGGTACCTACTTTAATATAGAATTTTATAAAAAGTTGCTTGCACACTTGTTGAGTCGAGTTACTGGTATTATAAAGTGTGTGTTTATTATACAGGTGATCCACAAAGTAGTGTCAATCAGAAGCCCAAAGGTAGAACACCCTTAGACGTACCTGTATCACCCCCATCGTATCGCTTTTTTTGGTTCTTTTCGTGTTATTACTAGTTTGCATGTATAAATCCAAATTTTTACGATAACATTTTTGATCATAGACATTAAATAAATAAATTAAATATCCTGGGACATTCCTCACACACGGTCATCTGATCCCAAACTAAGCAGAGCTTGTACTATGGAAACCAGATAACTGATATAATACATATACTACTTTTTGTTTGTAAATACATACTTAATATCTGGGGGCACGGAAGTGCCCCCGCCAAGACAGCCAAGCGAAGCGAAAGGGCACTACCTACCTTTTCTCGAAGCGCTTCGTCGATTTTTTGAACCCTCATAACTTGAGTTTGGATTACACCAGATAAACAAAATTCTCAGGATATGATGTCAATAGTGAACTTATTTAACATATTAAGTTTCAATAACATAGCTCTTATACTTTAGATTTTATTGATATCTAAAAAACCCCGATTTCGTCACTGACTCACTGATGATCATCAAAACTCATAGGGTACTTCCTGAAGTCCTAGAAAGCTGAAATTTGGTATGTAAGTTTGTATTAGTACACAAACAACAAAAAAATTATAAAACTTGGAAATTTCAAAAAAAAAAACAGGCAACTTACAAAAAGAAGTGAAATCCCACCAAAAACATTATTATGTAAAATGTTGCCAAGACATGGCTCGCACTGTCAAAAAATTATCAGATCTCATGTAGAGCCAAGCTTATAACTCTACATGCACTTACTCTACAAGCCCTAACCTCACAAACTCTACACACCGTAGTCAAAATATGTGGCTTGGCCGTTTCACTACTACAAGAACTATTGAATAACAAAAAAGTAATGAACAGTGAATAAATTTTTCTCCTTACTCCCATGTGACGGTAGAGAAACGGCCAAGCCACATATTTTGACTACGGTGTGTAGAGTTTGTGAGGTTAGGGCTTGTAGAGTAAGTGCATGTAGAGTTATAAGCTTGGCTCTACATGAGATCTGATAATTTTTTGACAGTGCGAGCCATGTCTTGGCAACATTTTACATAATAATGTTTTTGGTGGGATACATAATTACACCCAGACTCAGGACATACAGACATGTTCATGCACACAAATGCATGTCCTGTGTGGGAATCGAACCCACGGCTTGCGGCGCGTAAGGCGAACCTTAACCAACTGCGCCAACTGGCCCGTCAATTAAGGTTGATGTGTCAGCATGAGGCGGGAAAATTGATATTTTCCTTCGTAGAACAATATGGCTAATTATTTCAGTGATTCGCGATCGTGTCTTGTCGCACTGCGCGTGGGCAGCGCAGCGCCGCGAAACGGATCGCTATGCCTCGAGGCGTAGCGCGACGCTCGCGAGACGTACTACTCCAATTTTTTCGCCGCCGTTTTCAAAACATTTCTTTATTGGAACGCGATATACCTTTGGTAGGTATATGATAGGTAATATTTTTGATGCGTAGTTTCAGTTTTTAAACAAATGCAGCAATGCTACGCACTTTTCAAGTTATTCCTGCCTACTTATCGCCGCGTAATTCGAATCGAGGTATGGAAGTGCAAGGTGGATGACACCTCCATTGAAAAGGGAACATCTTCCGCCAGGCTGGGTCATCGTGCCTGGGGACCGCGGTCCAACTGTACATGTTGGACAGTTGTATATATGCAGATTCTCGAGAAAACTTCTTAAGCGCGATGCAGGATGTAGGATAATATGGCGCCGCGCCATCTATCTTTCAGTGTGTGAACTATCTCAGTGTTACTGATAGATGGCTGATAGATGTCGCTACAAAGGTAAAACGTTGGCTCACAGCCAGAATCAAGTTTATTCATGTATATGTCCCGTAAGTTAAGGCGGCCCTCTGTGGCCGGCGCAACTTCAACGCAAGTATAGTCTAAAAGCTTGTTGTTTCATCCAACGTAATGTTTGACTGCGAAAAAAGAGAGACAGCATCAGAGCCGTCGGTTATCAGTCGGTAAATTCCGCTGATCACTCGCGGCCACTTCGCTAGGTCGTCATTCATGATTTCGCATATCATAAAACTTGTTCCAGGAGTATACTTCTTGTGAAAAAATCTTACAAGTTTGTGAAAAAAAAGTTAGTTATTTAGAATCTCCAATACATTTGCAAGTCTGGTATCTGAATGTTTTCTTTACTTTTACAATTTATAGGTACATTAGATATGGCCAAAGTTCAGGTAAAATTTGTGCAAAAACGCTGTTTTTCGAAGGCTTTGACTGAATTTGTTTCACACTTTTTTTTAAATTTGGCCTAGATACACGGCTAGATATAGTGCACAAGATACTAATTTGTTCAAAACATCTAACGAAAAATGTTTAACAACGCCATAATAAGTACAGAGGTTTTGTATGAAAAGTATGACGAATTGAGTGCTCTTAAGTATTAATAGTCGTGATATAATCATATCTCTAGTGATATTATTATGTACCGGCCGATAGATATTTGAAAGCGGTTCATCACTATCTCACTAGGGATATAATTATGATATTTATGATACGAACACGATCTAGTAAGATAATCATTTCACTAGAATAGTCTAGTGAAATTATTGTCGGAGCTGGGTGCAGAGTGCGGGGCGCTTCCCGTGTCAACGTGTCGTTGACCTTCATAATAAAAGTTATAGATTAAAGGAGGATAGAAGTATTGTGTTTTATAATAAATGTTTATTATATACACGATTTTTACGAAGAACTTTTTACTTTGATAATTTGTTAATTTTATGCCTAAATATAAAAACAGAATATTTTATTGTGGTTAATTATTTTAATTACTGACTTCTTATAAAATTATTTGATTGGACCGTTTTATTTTCAACTAGCTGTTACCCGCGACTTAGTCTGCATTTATATCTGAAAACAGCTGTCCCGCGCAGTTTCACCCGCGTTCCGGGATAACGTATGTCAAAATTATGTCCTTTTCCATACTAGGCTTTTTGCATGCCTTTCATGATGATCCGTTGAGTAGTTGAGGCGTGAAGGTGTGATAAACAAACAAACTCACTTTCGCATTTATAATATTCCTAGTTGTCCCCCGCGGTTTCACCCGCGTTCCCGGTAAAAAAGTTGCCTATGTCCTTTTCCATACCATAGGCTATCTGCAAGCCAAATTTCATGATGATCCGTTGAGTAGTTGAAGCGTGAAGGTGTAACAAACAAATAAACTCACTTTCCCATTCATAATATTAGTTAGGATTATAGTTAGGATCCATCATCAGATCAGCTCCATGGTACCAAATTATTGTACGGTCATAATCAAACTACATACACAAGCATAGCACGTGAAACTAAAAAACCATATAAAATGTTAACATAAATAGATAAAAAATTAAATAAAAAATGAAGTACAGTATTACTTGTACGTAGTATTTATGTACTCTGAGGTATTACTCAACTTATATGGCGCGTCGTGAATTTTCGTTCGCACAGAAAAGAAAGTATGGCCCCGAAGATTAACGAAAGAATGCTTAAAATTTACAATCAACCTTAGATCACTACTATAAGCTTCATAATACACTACAGCTGTTAGTTCCGTCTCACTCGCAAGTCACGCCCCTCCGCACGGCGCGCGCTAACATGACGGCAGCTGTCGGCCAATAGCGTTTCCCGCACTTTGAAAATGTATCTTCTACGCAGGTACATCGGCAAGCCATATTAATATTCTGTACAGTTTGCAATAAATTAATTCTGATTCTGATTCTGAATTGGGTACTACTGTAACAAATTACGTTGATCCCAGCTTGCCTGTGTATGTGTGTGCGTGCGATTTGCCACCTATCAATTTTTTAAACGCGTCCTTTAAAACTATTTCACTAGACTAATCTAGTGATATAGGTAAATTGCTGGATCGTGTTCGTATCGTAATTATATCCCTAGTCAGATTATTATTAGTCCTAGTCAGATTGTCGATATATACATGTCATACACAAAACTGATTCACACATACAATTCATAACGATGTAATGAAAAGTAGGTATTTCTTTTTCAATTACCTTCATCATTCTTATATAATTATTTTCGATTAGAAAAAGAAAAGCCCGGGCACAAATTTCCAGCCAAAACCTTACAGGGAAAACTGCAATGGTGTGAATAATTTTTGTGACACATGTGATTTGGAAACAACTGCAATATTCTAAAAATAGCAATTACGTATTTAGAGATCCGTGGACACTTATGCACTTACAAAATACATTGGTAGGTATTTACTGTCATCACTGAATCTCTTCTTTACATTTATGCTAAAGTGAGTAGGTACTTAAACTTTGTAATTGTTTCTTAGTCATCTAGGAAAAAAACCTTTAGATTAATAATATCGATCAAGCCAATTCCGCAACTAATACGAAAGAAAGAAAGAAACATATTTCTATAATATAGATAGATAGATAACTCTTTATTATACAGAAGGAAAAGAAACTGTACAATGGGCGGTCTTATCGCTAAAGAGCGATCTCTTCCAGACAACCTTAGGATGGAGAGGAATTTATATACATTATAAGACAGTGGTGTCATTTTATGATAAGACATAAATAATAAATCAGTAAATAAATACGAATATTTACTTACATACATGACAAAAATATAACTAAAATACATATTAAAAATATATATTATGCAATAAAAATATAATTTACTAATATAATAATACTGTACAAATAAATAAATACCAGTAAAAAATAAACTTAACTACTCAAAGAAAATTTAAACATACTTGACAATAAAAAAATAAATAAACATAAAAATATATTTACAGCTGTAAGAAGTTTACCCAGAAAGATATAATTTTTTAACATGAGCTTTAAAAACAGTGAGTGACGGTGCCCTCTTTATTGATACTGGCAACGCATTCCAGAGGTGAACTGCTTGGACTGTAAACTATCTATTATAAAAAGAGGTGTCACGTGATGGTGTTCTCAAAATAAGATTTTCTGATGACCTGAGGCGGGGAGGAAGGACTGAACAGTATATAATAGTATAAAGAAGAGAAAGTATATGAGTATTCCGACGAAGGCGAATAGGAAGCCACTTGAGTTTAGCGCGATATTGGGAGACATGATCATATTTGCACAATAATAATAATCTATACATATAAAATGCTTTGTCCTGAATGACTGACTGACAATCAACGCACAGCCTAAACCGCTGATCTTAGAGACCTGAAACTTGGAGGGTGTGTTGTTTGTATGACGTAGGCATCCGATAAGAAAGGATTTTTCGAAATTCTACCCCTAAGGGGGTGAAAAACGGGGCAAAGTTTGTATGGGACAACGTGATTCCTTGGTCCGATCTACTTCAAATTTTGCATAAACATTCCTTAAAAGAATTGATGGAAGACGTGTTTCGTATTTTATTGAAACTCATCGCCTAACGGGGTCAAAAAGGGGTAGAAATTTATTTTAGGGCTGATTTGCATCGAAGTTGATATCAATACTCTTTAGTACTTTTGATTTAAATTACATTTTATTTTGACACAAGTTTGAAAACTCAATCCGATTTTCACAGATTACAGACTAAGGCAGATGGAGCGCCCGGAACACGGGAGTGAGGCCAAAAAAGCAAATACAAATTGTAAAACAAATACCTGGTATTCGCTTTTGAATTTGTATTTGCTTTGTTTAAAAATCTTTATTTAACGATAAACACTTTCGTATAAACTTTGTGGTTTTTTGGCCTGACTCCCATGTTTCGCGCACTCTATCTGCCTTTTGTTCTGTAATCTGAGCCGATTTTATTCAAAAAACTTGGTGCAATGCAATACTCTTTAAAATTGGAATGTCAAAATATAAAATAATATTTAAGGATTAGAATTCGATTTTTTTTTTGTTCTTGGATATTTGAATGAAAAACTTACCTTATGCCTCGATTTTCCTTCGAAAACTCCTTGGAAATAAATCTCTTAGATTACCTACTTAGCGAATATTTTCGATTGCTGTATAATTTGTTTGGAAGTTCATTTTCACTATTTCATTAGAATTTTTTGAGTGTAGTTAATTTAATTTCTTTTTCATTTGTTGTTATAATAATTAAATATGATTCTTTGAGTTTTATTTGTTAGTGTATAATATTGTTTTTAGTTTTAATAGTAAAAATACCCGTGTTTTTCAACGAATTTGCAACGAAGTTGACTCCTTAGTGCTTTTGATTTAAATATTCTTTTATATTTGACATTCCAGTTTTAAAGAGTTTTGCATTGCACCAAGCTTTTATGTGAGTTCAACTTTTTTTTGAATAAAAACGGATTGAGTTTTTAAACATTTTTGTCTATCTGTTCCGGTTCATAGCTGATGTTATAAGGAGTAACTTAGCCACTTTTATTTTTGAAAAATAATAGTGATCCGCGCAAAAAAATCAAACCCTACGCGGGTGAAACCGCGGAGGTCTGCTAGTATACATATAAATATAAAATGGACAGACTACAAATCGACGTCCCGGGATTATCCGAAGTAAGATGGGAAGGAAGTGAAGATTTTTGGAGTGATGATTATATAATTATTTACACGCGAGATATACAGGGTAGTAATGGATCAGCACAATGAAGAAAATGGACAAAAGTGACAACAAAATTTTATTTAACAGTAACACAAAATTTTACGACCAATAACCTAACAAAGTGTGTTTAGGTTACAGTTCTGTTCAGAAATTTGACGACCAATAACCTAAACAGAGTGTGTTTAGGTTATTGGTCGTCAAATGCTGTGTTACTGTTAAATAAAATTTTGTTGTCACTTTAGTCCATTTTTTTCAGTGCAATAGTATTAAATAAAAAGTAGGGAAACCTAGTCGAAAATACAATTCATCTTAACGATAGAAGATGAAGAAATGGAAAAAATGTACAAACACCTAGACCCACTAATAGATCTAATCAAGGAAAACGACAACGTAATGGGTGATTTTAATGCAGTGGTAGAGGAGGGTAAAGTAAATACAATCATTGGAAATTATGGATTAGGTAAACGAAACCAAAGAGGTGAAAGACTGATTCAATTCAATGTCAAGATTTTTTTTTAATTATTTATTTGACCAAAATTACATAATAGGTACATAGTTTTACATTGCCACCTGACGAAAACCTGAAAAGCTTATGTGTCCGGTGAGAGTTCATTATACATATTGACTATTAATTTAGTTTATATTGCGGGACTTATGCTACAGATACACATAACTAAACTCATCCCCTTCCATTCCCAGCATATACTTTTTGATAGGCTTAATCATTTTAACACTATGTTTGCATGCTGCGTAGTCCTACGGTTGTTATTTTTGGAATATGTTTAACTTTACAAAACAATAACATTTTGTGTATATTTGGTTTGCAGTTCCTTAGGTAAACTGTTAACTATCTTGGGCAGTGTCTACTTGAAGTTTCTCATTCCATAAGTATTTTTATATCTACGCAAAACATACATTTCCGAATCCTTGAGTGGTCTCAAGTTTTGCTTCCTTTCATACAATTTTAGGTCTTTAAGAATAGCTCATTTTATTTTATTGTGAATTGGTAACACTTGACAGAACTTAAATAATTCAGAGTAGTTTTCCTTATATTTTGATCTTATGTGACTTGGAACAATAGTTTTCAAAATTTGTATTTGTAATTTGTAAATATTATCTAAAAGTTCTGCCATATCAATTACAGAATCAACTATAGCTAGATCCAAGAGTCTTAAAACCTGATATGGAATTATATGAATATATATTTTGGCCAGGAATGCCCTTAGATTCTTACAAATATGCATTATATGGAAATCCCAATTTAATCTGTATTCTATTATTAATCCAAAATAAGTGTGATTGTGAACAAATTCAATTTTTTGACGATTACAAGGTTTGATATTATTATGCAAGCAATCATGCTCATGGGCCACAATACTGGGTACATACACATTTGTATTGTGACTTGAATCGATGTGGAAGTCCTTCCTTCCTTTGTCTTTTGTGCATTCATTACTAACCCAGCATCATGAGACCATTTGCATAACAACTCCAAGTTATTATGCATCCCTTTTTCACTTCTCCTTCCCTTTTTCAATTGATTTGATTTGACATTTAAAATGCATTATTATATCAAAATATTAGCTTTGTGCACTTCTTCCCCGTATGAACATTAAGTACCTATGCCAAATCTCATATATCTAC
Source organism: Polyploca ridens (assembly GCA_951394255.1). NCBI lineage: Eukaryota > Metazoa > Arthropoda > Insecta > Lepidoptera > Drepanidae > Polyploca > Polyploca ridens. Next base: position 13,989,425 of record OX596243.1, read on the forward strand.
GTGCGCGCAATAGGCTAAAAAGGAGCGACAGTTTTTCAATTCAATTCAATTCAATTCGACAGCTGAGAGCTCCAAGAGGCGCAAGTATGCAGCACTTGGCGACGGCTACATATTTGTGCCTTTTGGAGTAGAAACTCTGGGACCTTGGGGGCCGGAAGCGCGGTCCTTTTGTAAAGAACTGTCGACACGCCTCGTTAAGTTATCTGGTGACCAGAGGGCTGGTTCTTACCTCGGACAAAGGATTAGCCTTGCGATCCAACGAGGTAATGCTGCCAGCCTTCTGGGTACATTACCCACGGGCAGTGATCTAAACTCGATATTTTATTTATAAATATCGAGTTTAGAAAAATATATAGTAGAATAGGAATTGTAAAATTTGTATATATTTTTATTTATATTTTGTTATTTATCTATTATTTAGCTTAGTTTTAGTTTTTATTATTATTATTAGTCTTAAGTAATTTTATTGTAAATAATTTTGTACATATTTGTTGATAATAAACTATAGATTCAATTCAATTCATTTATTTCGGAAAACTTGTTCCATATTGTTGTTAGTAATCTATAATCTATTTTGCTTCACGTAAATTATTATTATGACGCTTCTGTGATTTGATTGTTAAAAGCATTCTAGAAAACTGACAAACCGGCTTTCCGCTATAATGATTACTACTTTTATTTTAAAACTGTTTTTTGTCATACCTACTATTTATATCATTACGACATTTACGACCGAATGACTATTTATTATTAATAAATATTTATCGTTCTTCAAACTATGTATATTAATTAATAATAAATTTGAAGGACATTCATTTTATAATACCTATTAGGCACCGATCCCACAGAGAAGAGTTCTAGAATTCTGCGTTCCGAGTTCTGCATTCCGCGTTGACTGTAAGCTAATTGGGGCCTTTGAAAGTAAAAAAAAGTGTATGATGTGCGATCAGTAGCGAATATTGCAGAACTCTAGACTGCTTGCTGTGTGCACAATAGTCAACACGGAATGCAGAACTCGGAACTCTAGAACTCTCTCTGTGGGATCGGCGCCTAATGTTATGCTTTTATGACGTATGCTAAGCTAAAAGTGATTACTTAGTTGTTTTTACGGGATAATAAGTATTTAATCTACTAAGTACAACTGTAAATAATAATATTTTAAAATACATACCTGTATTGTGTTAACAATATGTCGTAGAAGCAGGATGAGCACCGGCGACGCTAGCAACACCACCACTAATATTGCAACACCGACAGCAAGGGTGCGACGTGCTAGCCACATTTCTCTATTTACCGAAGACCTGCAATATAATAATAAAGTCATGAGGTCACCACAATAAGTCACTAAGTGGTACAATGTTGTTTGCCGTATGGTACAACTGTTTGATGTATTTAAACAAAAAAATAACAAAAAACCCTTTGTAATATTAGCATAGATATTAATATATTAAGTATAATTAATATTATATTAGTGTATATGAAGATAATGGTGCCGATTTTGTTGTAAATCGCACTAAACTAATTTTAGTCACATCACATCTCATTCTTACAAACATTATTGAAAAAGGATAGAACATTATTTAAAGCTGTCAAATTAGTCTTTGCCGTCTTCATTTGCGGGTATTTAGACGTAACCGCGATAGATGGCGACAAAGATTTTCATACGGCATCGTGCCTCTACCCAGATGGATAGTCCGCCTTACTAAAGCATGACATTTAATATCACTCCGCTTGAGGGGCTCCTGAGCAAATCGCTCTCAGTTCGTATTGCGCACGGCTGTCATCGCGTCATACTCGCTGTACTGATTAAGTAAAAAATTTCAACTTGCGTATTCACTCGTCGCTGACCAAAACAACGACCTGTATATTGAAAACAAGCATTGGACTAATTTGACAGGACTAAATTTCTTACATCATTTTCTTATGTTCTTTGTTAGAGAGAGACATAGTGAGACTAAAATTTGGTTATTTGTAAACAACAAAATCAGGGCCAATATGTTGTATATTTATGTAGGTATGTAGGTTGTGTATATTGATGTATCTAAGATTAGTATTTGAGGTATTAGTTTGTAAATTCTGTTTGTTTATCTTAACCGAGGCTATTTCTTTTGATAACCACAATGCGGCTTAATCTAGTGTGAGTAGGTACACACGGCTACACATCAAGCTATACTTTTCCAGTATAAGCTGACCTCGCATTGTATGGGATTTCCTTACAATGAGAAGTCAGCTTATACTGTACCAAAGTACACACGGCTACACATCACATTATCATCACATGGTTAAATAAATTATTTATCATTTTCAATGTAAATTTTTTATTCTGATTTTATTAAAATTATTATTTGAATTATTAATGTTTATATTAACAATATAATAATAATAAATATAATAAAAATACAAATAAAAAAAAGAAATTAATCAATTAATTGGATTGTTGCCGAATCACACAAAAAACAGGTAACCTTTTTGGACACATAATTGTATTATTTTGACGGGCCAGTTGGCGCAATTGGTTAAGATTCCACCTATCGCGCCGCAGGTCGAAGATTCGAATCCCACAAAGGGACATACATTTTAGTGCATGAACATATCTGTATATCCTGCGTCTGGGTGTAATTATGTATACTATATTTACAAACAACAAGTATTATTATGTATTATATCAGTTATCTGGTTTCCATATTACCACTTAGGTGGCAAACAAGCATACGGCCCGCCTGATGGTAAGCAGTTACCGTAGCCTATGGACGCTTGCAACACCAGGGGTATCACTCGCGCGTTGTCGACCCTGAAGTAACCGCTTCACACCCTTTTTGAAGAACCCCATGCTGTACTCCATTGGGAAATAATACAAACTCTGCCTACTAAGTTTGGTATCAGATCACCGTGTTTGAGGAATGTTCAAGGATATTTATTTATTTATTATTTAACTTTTTTTTTAATCTTTGATTAATTACTATTTTGGCATAGCGCGTCTTCAAAGGTAATAAATAATACTTAGTGTAAAATAATTGTTTAAATTTTTTACCTGACGTAATCCCACAGGGTGCTATGAACATTTTTCAACTTGTCGAAACAAACTTGGCACTCGACTGTATAGCCTTTTATTGCATCCATTTCGTTGTTGATCTGAGACCTGTTTACAGTCTTGTATTTGAACTCTTCTACACTGAAACGAATTTTCGTATTAATGAAAAAATATTCCCATATTGGATACATGAGTTCCAACATTCAATAAAATAAATAAGAGACGGCGTAATAGGGCTGATTCCTGGGTAAAAAAATAATAATTCTAATTAGTCCGTCAGATTATCAAAAAATATTGGGCATGTATTTTTTGGTTTACCAAATCCTTTAAAATTGACAAAGATAAAGCGCATCATGTTCAGAAGTAGGCGCTAGTGTAGTCACTTTTGAGTAAAAAGTGCACGTGACTTCACGCGGATCTTCAACACACGATATTTCCTTTTTTTATACTACTTAGGTAGTAAACAAGCAAAAAATAAAAAATACGTGTCTAATATTTTGTGATAATGTAAATGACGAACTTAATAGAATTTTTCAGTCATCTAGCTTATTTTGGAATAATTAAAACGAATGGACCGTATGGGATTATTACAATGAACCTTGAATATTCATAAAAATTCGGGGCAGTTCGGTAGTATTAAAAAAACATACTCAATTATGACGCAACAAGATGCTATGAAAATTGATTTATTACGAACTCTAGTAACTCTCGTACCTTAGTTGCTACGACGTAGCAGCTACGGCGCGTAGCATTACTACAGACATCTACGAAACACAATCCGTCTTATTACGAAAGATGGTTTTAGCCATATTTAAGAGAAAGCCAGCCTAAACCTGGGTATTTTAAGAAAATTTATATTACGAAAGAAGGTTTAAGGACTTCAACCACTAAGCCTGGCAGCCACGTAGTTTATCTAAGGTGACAGATAGTTGACATGCATATGACAGACTCGTTCGAAGTTATTTTATTGAATTTCTTGGTTTCAATTCTATTTTGTATTAATTTGCTACTGAAATGGACTTCCTCGGCGATATGGATTTTGACAACGGATATTCTGGAGTCAGTGGGAACTTCTTGAGAACCGACCCGGCAACCAATTCGTTGCATGATTATGGATTTCGGTTCCAATCAATACAAGTTCACTAAACCATTTTTGCTGCTTGAATTGTCGAGCTAGAGAAAGATCGTCTTCCGCAGGACAAGTTGCTTGTGCTTTACGCAGTACGCTGTTGGGCGCCAAAAAGAGGTCAGTTCCCATAGTTGAACCAACAATCTTAAGTAAATATCATAGTAGTAATATATATAACTAGCTTTTCGCCTGCGGTTTCACCCGCGCCCCCTTCTTTACCCCTTACTTACCCTACCTTACCATACCCTACCCTATAAAAGTATCCCACCAGTTTTCAGCCAAATTGGTTCAGCCGTTCTTGAGTTATAAATAGTGTAACTAACACGACTTTCTTTTATATACTTATAGATATATATTTTGATTTCAGATACAAGATTATACAGCTGACCTACATGGTGTTTCTCAGCCCAGCATAATTAAAATATTATCCTTGCAATTAATTAGTACATCCTTCCTAAAGAAGAAAGCAACCAAATGCAAGGCTCCTCATAACACTGTCAGTGGAAATAAAAGAATGTGATATTATAATCAAAACAATTTATTATAATAAATTATTTATCTGTATATTTTTAAATTTTCCTTTCATCAATTATACATTGAGCTATTATTACTACGTATATAGAAAAGCTATCATAAGCAAAGGTGATGTCCCATTTTTTAGAGTCAACTAAAGTTCTCTTTAGCGCTCAAACAATAAATTAGTCGTCTAAGCAGACAGTAGAAACGCGTAGCGCTATCAGAACGCTTTACGGAGTATACTGAGTAGTACTGTGCTCCTCGACACTCTTTCACCATCCGTGTCCAGCTGCCTTCATCACATAGGTGATCGGGCTATGTGTCCTGCCCACTTCCATTTTATTTTATTTACGAGTTCAATAGCGTCACATGAAATCTTAATCATATTAAAATGTTTGATTGCAAATCCGTTCACAATGTGCTGAGAGCCTCGGCAAGGTACCTTTGCGATTATTGTCTGTGAACTTCTGTGAATGATTGAGAAATTATATTTAATTCCTATTTAGTATTATTGTATTGTATTTTAATACAGGAATAACATATTTTTTTATTCGCTTTTACGAAGTAAATAAATCATAATCAATGACATAATATTTTTTATATAATTTTTTTTAAACACCATAGACATCATGGACAGTTTCGTTATAAGCAAACGTTAGGTCTATTTTTATGAAACGTAATGTAATTTTTAATAACGCTCTTTTTATCAAAAATATCTAAATTAAATCAGTATAATGTTTTATTTATCCATCTACCTTATTGATCTAAATTTATGAGGTATATACTTACCTATATTTAAAATATTTCGTAATAAAATATGAATGAAACGAAACATTTCCGTATAAAAAAAGGTGTTATACCTGACATGAGACTAGAGCTAACAATACCAGGTCAATATCTTAGCCTCTGGGTCTAAATTGACTTTATTACAAAAACATTTTTTTCCGTAGTCTAGTGAAACTGCCTGTCATTAGAGGTGTGTAACTCAGCTCTGAACCAGCTCAATGAATCAGATCACACGGGTTTGAGCCGTTGAGCTACAGCTCAACAACAAAATGACTAGCTCACGGCTCAATCCAACTCCTATTGTATCTGCGACTCCCTCCATAGATTATTCTTGTGATTCGAATCTACGAATTATTATTTCGTTCTAAAACATATAAATAATAATTAATTCTATAAATAAATATGTAACATATATAGATAATATAACAAAAGACAAATAATTCCAACTCTGAAGTATGAAAAGAGCCGCTCGGCAGAGTCGAACGAATCGCGGCAGCTCAGCCGGCTCAATTCGGTGCGCGGTACGTAGTGAGCGTGCGCGCGTATCGTGGACTATAGGTACAAATTGAGCTGATCTGCGAGCTGAGTCATTGAACCAGCTCACACACCTGAGCCGTGAGCTGTGATGCAGCTCGCGTATTTTTGATGAGTTACACACCTCTACCTGTCATAGACAAAATAGTGGACATGAATATGTTTCGTTTCATTCAGAGTTCTTACGAACGTTATAAATAAAAATAAAATATTATTATTTTAGAAATAAAGATATTATTATTACAAGTCTATAGCTAGGTATGAGCCGAATAAATTAGTATTAAGTCATTAAATCATCAAACGATAACATAGACTATTCCTGAGATACAGGCGGTATAAACAGAAACACGCAACTATCACTTTCTTTTTTTATCTTATGGAGTAATCGTATTAAAATTATCGAGACAGATATAAGTATAAAGTTTGCGTTTTGAAACTCCTATGAAAATCCATATTCTATGACTATATCTTATACTTCTCGATCTAATCAGATACACTATTTCACTGACTTAAAATTATTGTCATAATAGAAAGTTCACAAGAATATAGATAATTATAAGCTCGAGGAAATTTTCTGTATTATATTTTGAACATATTTGTAGTAAATATGAAAAGTAATTAAGAGTAGAAGAACATTTGAGGTACCTAGGCGCCAGCAAGTTGTGATAGGATTTGCAATCAAACATTTTATAACAATACTACCCTACCCTGTAGTGCTATCCAAACCTACCCTACCCTATCTAAACCATCCAGGGAGTTAATTCTATTGTACGTGTGTATGTCACTGAACTCCTCCTAAACGGCTAGACCGATTTGAATGTTTTTTTTTTAAAGCATTTGGGGGACGCTCTGGATGGTTTAGATTCACAAATCAGCTCGGCAAATGACGCTGAAGTCGGTATCTTATCTGATGAAGATTATATTATCGACTGCAGCGCCATCTACCGGGCTGATTTGATTTGGTTCCAAAGATGATCATCTTGGGGGCTGTGGAAGACGATTTTTTACTAGATCGACAATTCTAGCAGCAATTCGTTGGTGAAATTGTATTGGAGCCGAAGTTCATCAGTATATAACCAACTTGATTCGTTGCCAGTTTGATTCCATTGATTTTCGGATCATCCGTCGTCAGAATCCATATCGTCAAGCGAATCTAAGCCCATTGTAAAAGCAAATTTATAGAACTGAATCCAGAATAGCTTTTTCGATTACAAAAATCAAGAAGAAAACAACGAAATTACATCAAACGTGTCTGTCATTTCACCATAAACTTTAAAAAAACTAGGGGGGTGCCTGGTTTGACGTTACGCCACCGATATGATGAGGTTTATTCCTTAAACCTCATTTCGTAATATCAAATTTATATAAACCATCGCACATAATGGAATTGTTTGACTGGAATGAAGTAACCGAAGGTTAAGTTTTAGATCTGGCTTTGCTATCGCTGGCCTAAAGCCTGGTTTAACGCATTTTTTGTAATAAGACTGAATTAGTTGATAATGATGTCATACAGTGTGTCATTTCTTCTTTAATTTCGAAACAGGCCAATAATTTGAATTGAAATGACCCGTTCATCTAATACTAAATAAAATTGTACGTACAAATTAGATACCGCTTTCAATACTCCAACCTCCCGGTCTAAGTCTTCGACGTCCAGATATTGTACAGTTGACATCAAATTTTCGGATCCAGAAAGAAGCCGCTTTCGAAACTTTTCATGAACAAGCAAATCTTCAGAATCCAGAAAGTATACTATGTAAGAGAGTGCTAGTGATAGATCTTCCATGGATTTTAGGAGCTCGTTGCAAGCTAACAATTGCCTGTAAAGAGAAAATACTGCTTGAATGTAGATCTAGTGTAAACTTCTAAATGGTAAAAATATTATTTGGCTTATGAGTCAAGAAATCATATATACGATAAGTTCGCTGTTTTGCATAACTTCTTCTTGTATTGTTATTCTTGCTTTTTATGCTCTAGTATGTGGTGTAAAAATAATAGGTAGATTGTTAACCAATGGGTGTGAAGCACAAATCCCACACGAGATATTTTGGCGCTTGAACGAAGTGAGATACAATAGTTCGAGTGAGAGAATCGTAGCTTACGCCCCAATTAAATACTGTTTTTTATTTCGAGTATGAGGAAAGTAAGAATAGCAAAGTAATGCAAAATAAATAATTACTACCAAAAATTGGTACTAATTTCGCTTTGCCATCTTTTTTTCTTTGGCGCATACTAAATGATTTATTTTTTAAAGCGCCATAGTGCCCGTCTTTTTTTAACTCCCCTTTGAGGGACTTTTTGGCGGTAACTTGCAGAGTGACGTTGCGTTTTCATGTTATATGAGATTCTTGTTTTATTGTAATATAAATTCGTGAAAGTAATTTGAGTGTTATTGCATATTATTGGTGGTGTTTTATCCAATAAAGATCAATCCATATTCACCGGTGAAGTGAAATGAAATGAATTAAATAGGTATATCGTGACTTTTCAAGTTGTCTCAAAATTCCATGAAAATATTTAGTAGAACCGTTACCATTTTACTGAAATCTGACCTTTATATTCATGTTTACATTCATATTCATTTTCAGTTCACTGACATTCAATCATATTCATATTCATTTATCGCAAATGACAAATAAATATAAATAACTAGCTGTCCCCCGCGGTTATACCCGCGTTCCCGGGATAAAAAGTACCCTATGTCCTTCTCCATACCATAGGCTAACTGCATGCCAAATTTTATGAGTAGTTGAGGCATGATGGCGTAACAAACAAACTCACATTCGATTTTTATAATATTAGTTATGATTAGAATATGAAAAGGCTGTATGGTTGAATGAACCTTGCATATCCTTTTATGGATGAAAAAACCACTAGTACCCTATTTTGAGGCAGTTTTATCGGGATCATATATCCTCTTTTTTCTACTCAACGAAAACGTCAACAAACATTTATGGAAAATGGCGCGCAGGTTTTTTTTTTGAAACGATGCGGCAAGCAGTTTTAAGAGGACTCAATTCGTCATACTTTTCATACAAAACCTCTGTACTTATTATGGCGTTGTTAAACGTTTTTAACCGACTTCAAGAAAAGGAGGAGGTTCTCAATTTGGATGTTTGTATTGTTTTTTTTTTATGTATGTTCGGGCATAACTCCGTCATATATAGACGGATTTGTAAAATTCTTTTTTTGTTCGAAAGGGGTATATTCCGAAATGTAAAGTATAAAAATAACTCTTATCTGACACTGTTTTGAAGTCAGCGAAATATTTTCTATAGAACACGTCATGCGATTTCGCTCACTTCAAAACAGTGACAGATAAGAGTTATTTTTATACTTTTTAGTGTACTTTGAAGGCGGTTTATTTCTTTTTGTTAAAAAGTTAATTTTTTTTTTCTTTAGATGTTTTGAACAAATTAGTATCTTGTGCACTATATCTAGCCTTGTATCTAGGAGTAATTTAAAAAAAGTGTGAAACAAATTCAGTCAAAGCCTCCGAAAAACAGTGTTTTTGCCTGAACTTTGGCCATATCTAATGTACCTATAAATTGTAAAAGTAAAGAAAATATTTTGATACCAGGCTTGCAAATGTATTGGAGATTCTAAATAACTAACTTTTTTTTCACAAACTTGTAAGATTTTTTCACAAGAGGTATACTCCTGAAACAAGTTTTATGAATGCGAAATCACCAAGGAAGACCTAGCGAAGCGGCCGCGAGTGATCAGCGGAATTTGCCGACTGATAACCGACGGCTCTGATGCTGTCTCTCTTTTTTCGCAGTCAAACATTACATTGGATGAAACAACAAGCTTTTAGACTATGCTTGCGTTGAAGTTGCGCCGGCCACAGAGGGCCGCCTTAACCGGTTAAATAAAGAATGCTTCGTCTACAGATATATAACTTGCAGTGAAGTACAAACTTAACATAATCAGGATTATACCTATCATAAAACTGTGCGGTAATGTAAAGTAAATAGCACTAGTGCGTAATAAGTTGCATTATGAAACTAAAATTGGTGCAATAAAAGTCATTTTACGAGCAAGTGTGTTGAAAATATTATATTAAATTATGCTTGTGCGGTCACTCAAAGATTGTATTGAAAATATATCGTATATATGCCGAGCTATAATTTTTAATTATAGCTACGTCTGTGTCTGGCTTAACGGTTTTAGTCGCAGTTCAATGGCATGGCATAATATAATTTCGCTTTTTACCCCGGGGTTCTAAAAATATATGAAATGCCTCAAGTTATTCCTTAGGCACAGGAATCAATCGTAACTTCATTCCAACGTCTCTAAAAATCTTAATTTTTTTGTACAAATCTCGCCATGATTCTTTCACTAAAACGATATATCACTGTTATTTTATAGAAACAGTGCAATCCTAAAAATACACCAATCCCTAAGGTTCTTGAATTATAAGCACACTAACAGACAAACAGACACATGTAATATAGTGATATCATAATCCTACGGTCGTTTACTGTGAGGTCAGCGGCACTGTCTTACCGCCATAAAGTTGATGTCGTAGATTTTGCGCGTACCGTTGTGTGAAGTAAAAATTCAGAATTTATATCTTCGTACACCAATATCCTCTTGTATGAATCACTTTTCCTCAAGTCCCTGGAAAATATGAAATGCATATTTTAAATTTCACATTTATTGTGTTAACAGTGTTTTTTATTGTATGGGAAAATCCGAAACCATTAATCTTTCCTGCAGAAAGACTCAGTTTCATATACCTAATTTTATTTTATAGGAAAAATCTGGACAGCAAAAGTTAATGAAAAATTTAATATTTTTTCATACAGTCTGTCTTTGATATTTATTGAAGCATTAGATTAAATGAAGGTACCAAATACGTTCATTAATCTAATGATTCAATAAAAATATTCAATATAGTTTTCGCCACACGATTCCACCCGCTTTCCCAAGAAAAAAGGTTTTAAACATACCTTAGGTCCATCGACCTTAGGTATGTTTAAAACATTTTTTTTTTTTATTGTTGGTCCCATAGTATAAACGTGTAAGGGAAACGGTTTCGAACAGCTTTAACAAGTCACAGAATGACCTACAACTTTCGTGTCATAATAGGTCCTAATTGCTCAAAATGACCAGGGGCCCAAGTCTGCTATTACAATTGTGTTCCAATGTGGTTTCAATGAACTTTCAATAGTGTCAAAATTGTGCCATTATGATGCCATTATGGCGCTTTTGTGTTAGTAGACTACCAAAACTGTAAAATGTCACAATTTTGACACTACTGAAAGCATAACATAAAAATAGCAGACTTGGGCCCCAGATTTAACAATGTATAGCAAAATTTTCTTCTGGCCGGCACAAAGGAAATCTTCAATTCTGGCCTTTATTGAATAAAGGCCAGAATTGAAGATTTCCTTTCACTCGCTCGGGCGACACTGGGCATAAACAGTAGTGTTCAATCATTATATTATAGAATCGGTATCTACTAATATCAGTATTGGAATCGAAAAAAAAACTTCGCTATAGTTCAATTAAAAATGTTGATTGGGTCAATTGGTTTTGGATCATATTTTCCTTGTGTGCTGTGAGTCACAATATAATAATGCCAATAAAAACACGATACATACCTACTGAGTAACACGATTACATTTGTTACCAAATAATAGTAGATATTCTAAATAAAAAGCGTGTGAGCATTGTGATTATAGGGGACCCTCAACCCGCGGAATCTGGGAGTAATGAAGTATTTGGTATTATACTTAAATCCTACTAATATTATAAATGCGAAAGAGTATGGATGTATAGGATACTTTTTATCTCGAGAAAACATACGATCCCTCGGGAATGCGGGTTAAACCGCGAAGGACAGATAAATTATCCAGCGGAATTGATGGCATTAACATTTTTTTTCACAAATATTTGTATATTTTATTATTAATGTAGGTAGAGCAAATCTTAGTGAAGTTTTTATTTTTATGGAACTAACAAACGTCTATGCACTTAAACATTGATTCGAACTGCGACCTATAACTTGACATCATGGTCGGTCGTAAGTCAAAGTATTTTGACTTTGTTCGATTACTAGTAGAACTGAGAATCTGTAAATTTTTGGATGGTAGTTATATTTTAATGATTAAATAAAATAAATATCCTGGGACATTCGTTGTACACGGCGATCTGATCCCAAGCTATAAGCAGAGTTTGTACGATGGAATCCAGGTAATTGCTATACTACATATACTACTTAAAAATATATACTGATATAAATATTTATAACTATCCTCAAAACAAACAAACCAATTCATGCTAACCAATGTTTGTTCTGTTTGTGAGAAACAGGACCAAAACTACAAGCCGTTAGCTGAGTCATAGCTAGTGCAATATCTGGAAGACCTTAGGATATCAGGATGATTCATGATTACCGGGGACAATAAATAACTGCTTACACATATTTAATAGTATTCCGTAGAAGATGGTTGTTCATATAAAAATTCTCAGTATTTGTTAATATATCCTTTGAAACACATGACATACCTAATAGTAAATTGTGATACATGTGTGGAAAGTTGGTAATTACAGACGACGCGGTATTAAGACGAAACGATGGCTGCAAGAAATTTGAACGATAGGTATTTAACAAATCTATTGCTGTCGCGCTGTGGCCCGGATATCAATGTGTGAGTGAACAGACTGTGCATGGTGCAAGTGTGCGTGCCGTAACTCGCACCGCTCCCACCGACCGCCCGCCCCTCGATGCCTCACTTCGCATCAACTTCGCATTTACTTGTAATATTATATTTCTGTGATTCGGCCGGCAACTGGCGAGTTGATATACCTTTCAGCGCTTGCAGTTCTGTTGTTCCAAGTGACATTAGGGATTTTGAAATTAGAACAAATACCTAACCATACGTTATTTGTATTTTGAAGTCGATATAAAAAAATAGATTATCTATACGACACGTATGTATGTAATATTATTGGAACTGCATTATATTCACATATGATAATCTATTAGGGCTTCCAAACAAATACCTATACAACATTTTATTGATATATATTTGTCCACAGTCCACGCATTTCTTTGAAACTATTTATCAAATTGTGACCATTCTTTTTTTAATGCCTTATATTTACTTCAACATAGGGAACAGTGCGAAAGAGGACGTCGTATTCCATTGAAAATATTTCGCTGACTTCAAGACAGTATCAGATTAGAGTTATTCCACACTTTTTAATTACGTAATTTTTGAAATTTTGTGAAAAAGTTTCATCAAAATCGGTTCAGTTTTTTTCAAGATATGGACTAATACGTGTGACGGCCTAGCTTGATACGACGTTTTTATATGATTGTATAATATTATTTCAAGGGCTTGTTTTATACGTATAAATAAGCTCTTTCACTAGTAAAAAAAACTACTTCATAATACACAAAAAAAAAATGAAATAACTATAAACTGAAAATATCTTGAAGTCAGCGAAAGAGCACGTCGTATACAGGGTGTTGTTTTGGTCGGCGACAAGCGACCCAGGAGCGGTAGTACAAAATATATATTCCCCAAAAATGGACTTAATTCCATTAAATACTGTAAATATGTTGAGAAATACCTTATTCAATTTGAAATAAAATTACCGCAAAGTATGGTTACTAGACACGTGCACATTCTAGAGCTAGACGCAAGCCGCCATCGCCCCACCCCTTTACTCCCTCGTACTCCCGTTGAGTATTATATCTTCATTTTAGCTTATTACATGATTTTCAAATTATTATTTTTTTTATTTTTATTATTTAAAAAAAATAAAGTATTTTTTTTATATTTTTTTTAGCACCACTATAATTTGTATTATCGACTCTGAGTCGCTCGTCGCTGACCAAAACAACGACCTGTATATTAAAATTAAAAATATTATACCTAGCTGACATCAAGACAGTGTCAGATTAGAGTTATTTCATACTTTTTAGTGTATTTTGAAGTCGATTTAGTTTTTTTAAATTCCTTTTTTTATTTCAATTACCAATTTTTTTATTTCGTTATTTTAAGTTTTTCTTATATGCACTAGAATTTGACCAAGCTCAAGCCAAGCCATCGCACGAATTCCTTAGTCCATATCTTGAAAACAACTGAAACGATTTTAATAAAACTCTCACTGAGTTGAAGTAAATGTAAACCAATAAAAAAATGTCACAATCCGATTAATAGTTTCAGAGAAATGCGTGGACAAACATACAGCTATGAAATTTTGTATATTAGTTTGGAAGTCTGACATTTTGTGAGGAAGTTTCATCAAAATCAGTTCAGTAGTTTTCAAGATATGGAATAATTAGTGGTCGGGCTAGCTTATTGATACGATCTATGGGTGTTGGTTGTGTCAAAGGGAAAATTTCTGAAAACTGGCCAAATTCACGAATATTTCAGAACAAAAAAAACCAAGTCGTTCCGTACAATGTTAAATAACTCATCCTAGCTATGACAAAAAAAAAGACGTTTCTTGTATGGGCGGCCCTTTAATTTTTTTTTTCATTTTTATTATTTGTTGTTATAGCGGCCATAGAAATACATATTCTCTGAAAATTTCAGCTGTCTACCTATTACCGTTCATGAGATACAGCCCACTGATAGACAGACGAACGGACGGACAGCGGAGTCTTGTTTGGCACCCTTCGGGCACGAAACCCTAAAAAGTATAGTCACAATCCGATTAATAGTTTCGGAGAAATGCGTGGATGAACATACATACTTACTAACATACCTATACAATTTCGTATATTTGTTTGGAATTCCTAATAGATTATCATTTGAATATATTGCAGTCCAATAATACACACATACGAGTCGATTTGATAATCTCATTTTGTTAAGTCAATTTAAAATAGATATTTTTGTCCATTTATGTTGAAAAAGGTTACTAAATATTAGATATTATGATAACCTTTGAACGATAACATTTTATGTTCTTTAATCGTTCATCACTCCAAAAGTAAAAAAAGAACAATCTTGGTTAGGGCACACTATACCTTACATGTAAGTTACCAAAGACATTATACTATATCGATATCGACGAACAACACTAGGGCAGGTATCGATAATATATTATCGACTACTGCGCGACACTTCTTTGACTGTATATGTATTTGTCCAACCCTCTCCTCCCTCAACCCTGCCCCAATACAGGCGATAGAGACAACTGCAACTTGGATCGATTATACCTATTTAAAATAGACGAAATCGCTATTTCGTAATCCCCAGTTTCCTCCTCCAATACTGGATCGATTTGATTTTTTTTTTGAGAATAATAATAAGAAGGGCTTTGGCTATGTCGGTCGGTTTTCCTTTTATTTTTTATATTCGTCAAATTTGTTTTCTGGACGTCTGATAAGGGCAGTTAAAAATGGTACGTTTTTGTGATTTTAGAAGATTTTTAGTTTTTATAATAATTAGTTTATGGAGAAAAACAAAACCGAGGGACATACAGTGGCACCTACAGATTGCATGGTAAAATAATCATTGCTCTAGGGTCATTAACCAGAGAGGAAACTGAGGATTACGTTTGTATGGAACAAACGCCATCAGCGTTTCCTCTTAAGCGATGAAGGAAGTCGAGAGTGTAATGATCAATGCACACGCGTGTCATCCGACGTTTTTCAACACACTTACGAGGAAAAATACAGACTCATATATATTTTTAAGTAGACTTTTTGATAATCATAAACCACACAATGAGAACGTTAACAAATATGGCGCACAGGTTTTTGACAGCGGTGCCCTGTCAAACTACTTTATCATGCTTCGTCTATACACATATATCAATTACAGTGAGATACAAACTTAACATAATCGGGATAATATCATAAAACACTAGTGCGGTAATGATAAGTAAAAAGCACCAGTTCGTAATAAGCCACTTTACGAGTGAGTGTGTTGAAAATACTCTTATATATCTATATTATATATTTTCTACATATAAAGGATGATTTTTTTAGCCTGTTGCGGATCGTCCATGTAGTTACATAATAATTATTTACTATCCTAGACTACAGCCATCGCACGTGCACGCAATGCACTTGTCTTTTTATGTTGTGTTTTTTATATGATTAAAGAGTTAAATATTATTTGGTAATATATTTTTTAAAAATTACATTTTATATCACGTAAGGTTGCAAAAAGCAAGAAAGTATTTCGCAATATCAATCTAATCGAGTTATTTCACACAAATTATTACTCAATAGCATTATGACTAGTAATTTCCATTGAAACGGTCTATTTTATTTTAAGAGTTTGCGGTTAATACGTAAATGTACAATTCATTTAATATATTGCCGTCATTATATTATTTATTACTGAATAAATATAGGGAAACCTACTCATTGAACAATTACCCTTTATTTCTGTCCTCTATAATCTATGTTATATAAATAAAAGTCAAGTACCCATACTCTATTTTATGGTCATTCATTACCAGTATCAGTGTAAAAACAATCATAAGGAAACTGTGCGGTAATGTAAAGTAAAAAGCACTAGCGCGTAATAAGCTGCATTAAGATACAAAAAACGGTGCAATAAATGTCACTTTACGAGCAAGTGTGTCGAAAATAATTATACACTTACCGGCATTTAATATGAAGCAAGCTCGAAATTTCATACATAAGAAGTGTTTTCATGAAAGATATTCTCTAATTTAATGTTGATTTAAGACACTATATTCGATATCATTTAAAAGATAGAAAAGTCAACATTAGGATATTTCAATCGAATTTGCTGTGCCATTTCTCGTATACACGGCAAAAATGTTGATGAGTATGTATACAGTGCAAATAAATATTGGTAATTTTTATATGAAAATAGAAATTAAATTTTTTAACAGCTCTTTCAAATGGGAAAAATGAACTTGTCCACATTTAAAGTGACAAAACGTCTGCAAGCTGACTCTTTTAGATTTGAAACGATATCAAATGCAGTGCAAAAAGCTATTACTGAAGTAGAGATAATCTTTGCTGAAAACACCTCTTTTGTATGAAAAATTGAGCTTGGGATTCAAAGCCGACGAGTTTATAAAATTACAGTGCACTGTACAGGCAACTCAATTTACCTTTACCAATTCAATACCTTAGTATGTATAAACAAGCTTTTCACCTGTATCCTACTGTTTTACGCCTTAAGGGTTGAATTTTGTAAAACCGTTTCTAGTTTATGTCTACGCTTATAGGGATCTTGAAATTTCAACTAGACCCTGCGGTTGAAGCTGAACGTGCGTCTGTCAAACCGCCAGTCAGTTTTTTATAGATAAAAGATGAAGAAAATATACTACAGAACGCAAAAATAAAACAAAAACATTCGTTAAACTATTCTAATAATGCCACATGACATTTGGAATTTAATATTAAAGTTTTGAATTGGTTTTGCTAAAAGGATATCGGTCTCTACATTTTGTTTGTTGTCATTATTTCATACACGACCTGTCAAACGATAAAATTGTGTGATTACAAAAGTAGCTGATCATTTTGGAACCTTGTCACATTACGAAATTCACAGTTTTCATACAGAACGAGAGAAAGTCAATAGATTATCATGAAAGGGTACATAGTTACAATCTACTTTTGACGCAGACTGTTACAACTATGTCACACCCAAAGGTCACACCACAGCTTCTACATTTGACTCAGGACATCATTTACAACTTTTCGTTTATTACAGAACCGAATAACAAAATATAATATGACTGCATGAATATATAAACTGCTCCCTTCGCAATTCATACGGGGATTTACCGAAATGTATCATGTAGATATTTTGTAACCAAAATGTAATATCTCCTATTCTCCATGTTTGAGTCATATTTGCGTAAGATTGATAATAATATAATCAGAATATTAGGTAAATAGTAAATGTGTATAGTATACGGATAATAAGGCGCTGCACAAACGTGGACACTTTTGTGTCTAGTTACCAATGAATATTTGATTTCTATAGAACCAGTATGAAATGAGCCACTCCCTGCGCAGACGTTAACATTTTTTGTGTCCAGTTGCTTCCACTTTACATATACACGTTGACGATCAAAAAGTGTTCGGTGTCGGTAACTGGAAACTAAAAGTCGTCAGTTGAGAACACAAGCAACATTAAACAAAATCCTTACAATTGTACTGAAACGGATGAAAAAACAAGCAACGAAAACAAGTAGCGATCGGTGACTGTGTCCGATGGCCGCCACCGGACACAGCAACTACTGTTACCAGTGACCAGAGGCCTTAGCACGAAAATCTATCGCAAGCGTAACGTATTCGTATCGAGAGAGTTAACTCAAATTTGTATGGGAATGTGTCATTCGAATGCTGCCAAACGTTCAAATCGGTAGCACGAACACCTACGTTAACCATGCGTTAACCTCACGTCACACTACGTAAACGTGGTTTGGTATATAATTTGAAATTGGAACTAATTCTGACGTATGGTATCGTCTACTCTCAAGCCAGCTACCGTAGACCGTAGCCGTGACCGTTTGTCACCGTATTTTTTTTCATTGAGAGCGTTACGTGAACTCGTCGCATCTTAGGTACGTATTTGCAATATTTCGAATGTGTTATTTTTTTGAAGCATTAAGATTTTTAGTTTGTATTTCTTTATTTATAATCTTATAACGAAATATGGTGATTATTGAGTTAAAATAACATAATTTTATTTAATTCTACATTTAATATAGTATTTAATAAATTCAATTGGGGAGCTTCATGTATTGTTTTTTGACTACTATCCAAATTTTTTAATTTTTAGGCGAGAATCGAACCCATTGATTCTGAAACATCCTATATATACTTAATTATACTAAGTGTATAAATGTTAGGGGATGTCGATAGTTCAAGTTGAGCCACTCTTTATTTGAAATCCTATGCTAAAACACAAATCTAGAAATGAAAATCGACGAATTTATTTCTAACGGAGTCACAAAACTCATCCTCTTCGTCTTGTTATGTTCTAAATTCAAACCTGTAAACTCGTGAACTCTTTGCTGTACGTTCAAAAATATTTCCACATTCATCACATTTCAATGGTGAAAAAGAAAACATTTACATGGGAATGATGATGTAATACCTTATATCGTTAGCTAATAATATAAGATAAGTTGATTATTTCATTTATTTTATTTTATTGGAAATAAATATTTTAATATTGTGTACCAATAAAATCAAAAATGTATGTTTCAAAATTTCTAAACGAATTTAACGTAGCTCGCAAGCTGGGTTTCGAGTAGACGATAGAACTTCTGTCAAAAGAGACATCTACTCGATACGATGACGCTACGAAGGCGATACGAAAGTGGTTCGTGCTAAGGCTACAGGAGTAGCAACCAGTGCCTGTATCCGATCGCCGCTACAGGACACAGCAACTACTAGTTTCCTATGATGATGTGCCGTGTCGGTAACAAAAAGTGTCTACGTTTGTGCAGCCCCCACAGATATTAAAAAAGTCGGATATATTCTCGCTAACAAAAAACTGAATCACTCAAGTCGGCCACTACGCTGTACGTACAAGCCGGCACGCACACATTCACACATTAGTTGAGCGCGAGTAATCGACTCGGTGTAAACGGCGACAGAGTCTAATTTCCCGCGGAATAGCCAACTAAGGTAGTGTGCGTGAGAGGTGGCCGATTCCATAGACACAGTTTTTTGTTAGCGAGAATATGTCCTCCGTAGTCTGTGGCAGCCCCTAAATGATTGCGATTTCGAAGTTAGTCCAATATTAAAAGTTGATCGAATTTATAAGTACTTTACGTCGTTTCATGTAATATCTAGAATCCAACATTCTGCATGGTATTTGTGCGTAATGAGTTTGACACCTTTGACCTCACCAGCAAAATATGCTATGTACCTACGGACTATTAACAAACGTACAGTTCGCGCAGGAAACGTATTGGCTGTCAACACTTGTCGAACGAATATCAGATTACGTTGCCCTATTCGTCGAATCGTTGAGTCATATAATAGTATCTTTATTTACAAGCTTTTATTTAGTTTCACCTGTCCCGGTATCTGTAATAAAATTTACACTAATATTATGAAGAGTTATACAGTTTATAAGTTAGGTACTCGTTGTATTTATGTTGTACTCATAGATACTGAAATTTCATCAGATTCTGAAAATTCATTCACTAAAAGGAAGCGACTTATTCTTTGAGTGCTATATTTTATTTTATTTTATTATGATACAAAATCCACAGCTATAAAGTAGCGACATTCATGACTTAAACTACTTAACTTAATGCCAATTAAGGATTTACTTTTTATTAACATAACTGATCAACTATGACAGAAACAGAGCTGTATGTGTATGTATGTATGTATGTGTATGTATGTATGTATGTATGTGTATGTATGTGTATGTATGTATATGTATGTATGTATGTGTATGTATGTATATGTATGTATGTGTATGTATGTATGTTTGTGGATGGGTGTATGCGTGTATGCGTATTTGTAATAATAATACAGATAAAATGTATGACAGGATATATATACGAAAGATATTATTATTGTAGCTATAAATATTCGTTAAGCTTGTCAACAACCAGTTTCTTAAATATATTTTTGCTTACGTTAAATGGGTCAACAGAGGAAAATTTTTCATTGTAACACTTCAGTGTACGATTAACAACCGAGTTTTGCGCATAATTGGTACAAGCATTGGGGACGTTAAATAAAGGCGTGTGTCTGGTGCGCCGATTAGGTGCACTTAATCTCAGGAAAGACGATAACAGGTTAGGACTATCTATAGCACCATTACAGACGTCATGAAGAAATGACACCTGAAGTAAGCAACGACGATCCTCCAGCGACAGCAGTCTATAATGCTGGCAAGAAACTTGATAATCTGTAGGCACACGATAAGTACGGTAGTCAAGATACTTGATGAACTTTGACTGTATCCTCTCGATATGCTGTGTGGTGGTAATATAATTAGGATTCCATATACAACAACAATATTCAAGTATGCTACGTATATATGAATAATAAAGAATTTTAATGCAATTTGTATCAGTGAATTGTTGAGTCACACGAAGTACAAAACCCAAGCTTCTATATGCCTTGTCAACTATAGAAGTTACATGTTCAGAAAAGGTTAATTTTGAGTCAAGTAGAACACCAAGATCACGAACACAATTCACTTTATCTAGGGTGGTATTTTCTAGGTGATATGTAAACTGAATCGGGTTGACTTTGCGTGTAAATGTTAGTTGTGTACATTTTTTGACGTTAACACTAATCCTATTTCTACGATAGTATTCAGTGATTCGATTAAGGTCCTCCTGCAATCTATCACAATCCGATCTGCTCTTAACTTTTAAATAGATTTTAGTATCATCCGCATACATTAAATAATTTGCATGTTGAAAACAACTTGTTATATCATATAGATAAGCAACATATAGCAAGGGCCCAGTTATAGAACCTTGTGGTACGCCTGATGTCACCTTAACAAAGTCAGAACAGAACCCACCAATTACCACAGCTTGGCTTCTGTTACGAAGGTACGACTCCATCCATCGTAAGAGGCTACCGCATATTCCCAACTCCTGCAACTTATGAAGCAAAATGACATGATCCACACGGTCAAAAGCTTTCTCAAAATCCGTGTAGATCACATCAACCTGAAAGCCACCATCCATGCCTTGCAAAACATCGTTAGTAAAGGTCGCCAAATTAGTACAAGTTGAACGACCCTTAATAAATCCATGTTGTTCAGATGGTATTGCACGATAAATAACTGGATACAGATGTTTGTGCACGACTCGCTCCATAAGCTTACTTAGGACATTTAGGATTGAGATAGGTCGGTAGTTTTGGACCAGTGCTTTCTGACCTTTCTTATGAATAGGGACGATGAGTGCAGTTTTCCATATATCGGGGAAAAACCCGTCCAGAAAGCAACGATTAAAAATATTTGTGAGAGGTATTGCAAGTGATTTTGCACAGCATGCGAAAAATATGGGAGGAATCCTGTCACTACCACATCCTTTACATGTATCAAGTTCCTTGAGTAATTTTATTATGTCTTCAACAGTTACCTGGATATTATTTATAGCATCATTACTGCTAACCTTATCAATTGAAATCGAGGAATAACTATTGAGAGGGAGATTGAAATTATTACAAAAAAAGGAATTAAATGCATTACATATATCCGTTTCATTGTTTAACATTATCTCGTCATATATCATATTTTTTGGGTAGTTAGAAGTAGTTTTCCTTTTTGATTTACAGTAAGACCAAAAAAGTTTAGGGGAACGCTTGATATTATTTTGACTGATTTGGATAAAGTCTCTATGGCATTGCGCTTGAAGAATTTTTTCACGAGCTCGCAATTTGGAGAATTCATTGTAATCGATTATATTTTTATATTTTTTCCATACTTTGTGAATTTTGGCCTTCTCTTTTATTAAGTTAATCAAAGCGCGGCTATACCAGACAGGATAACAGTAAGTGTTAGAACTTAACACTTTGGGCACAAAAGTATTTATTGTCTCATATAATATGTCATAAAAAGTACCAATAACATTTTCGATTTTATCATTATTTATGAACGTCCAATCTCGACAAGATAGGTGCTCATTTATAACATTGAAATCGGCACGTCTAAACATATATTTATATTGCTTTTTATTTTTCATAGGAGGAATTACAATATCACTGGCATTTATTAGCAATGTAGAATGGCAAAGGTCCTCAGAAACCAAGGGAAAACATGATTTAGTGATCTCAATCTGAAAATTTGAAAAAATTAGGTCGAGTGTATTACCGTGTATATTTTGGAAATTATTGTATTGGTTTAAACCGAAAAAGGAAAATTGATTTATTAAGTTAGAAGCCGTGTTTTGAATTTCAACAGGACCTCTCCTGACAATGGTAGGACTCCCAGAGAGCCAACGGATACAGGGTAAATTAAAATCCCCCAAGATTAACAAATTGTCATTTGGATGTGTTTCAATAACACTTGATAACACGTTAAGAAAAGTTTGAGTACGCATTGGTAAATTCCCATCGGGTGGTATGTAAACTGTAGCTATATGTAGGTCATGTGTGGAACCAAGCAGCTTAGCATCAAC
Source organism: Polyploca ridens (assembly GCA_951394255.1). Classification (NCBI taxonomy): domain Eukaryota; kingdom Metazoa; phylum Arthropoda; class Insecta; order Lepidoptera; family Drepanidae; genus Polyploca; species Polyploca ridens. The sequence goes on from OX596243.1 coordinate 14,012,500, forward strand.
GGTCTGCCATATACACTCGAGGCCGTCACGTTCCCACTCCAGACGTGCGCGAGCGCCCAACCTGGAAGCGCACAACGTCATCACACCGCCTCCGAGTGAGCCGCGGTCACGACGGAATAAATCATACCTATTGTCACATAATTCAGTATTCAATATACCTTGACATAGCCAACTTTCTGTAATTGCAGCAATATCCCAATGAGCCCTTAATGTGCTATTATAAAATTGTACAGTTTTAGTTCGTAGTCCGCGGACATTCTGATAAAAAATAGTTAAGTTATGGTGGCTGAATGTTGATACATTGTAACCAAATTAACTAAACTGTACTTGTTACGTATAGTTCTATAATAAATAATATTATTGCTGTCGTAGTCTCGTACTTGTGACAAAAATGAATATTTATGGTTGTTATAATATGGAGTAATAAAAATAATGAAAAATAACAAATAAGTCATATCATTTGCGTATAATTTAAATCTGTAATTTGATTTTATTGAAAACTGTGGTATATGTGTACGTGTTAACCGTGTTATGTTATAATGTGTAGTGTATATGTGCATTGTGTTGAGTTTACATTGATCAAGATATTTAAAAATAATTGTGGTAACAAGATAAGGTTGAAACAATAAAAAAATTGTGTACATTAAATAATCTTTGCTAGATCTGTAGTAGAAACAATATGTATGAGTGGCGAAGTATCGTTCTTTCGAACGTAAATTCGACAGTTTTTTGTCCAGACATAATTATAATTCAGTTCTTTAGCTTTTAATTTCGAATCTTTTAGTAATAATTTATTTTCTATTGTTAGATGCTCATTAATGAATATATGTTTATTTTTATAATCGCCACTCATACCTATATCCTGTAGGGTTAGACCACGACGCTTCCTAGCCGAGGCAATGACCGCATCCTTGGTGGACCTCTGTTTGAAGCGGACTATAATAGCCCGCGGGCGAGCGGTGCTGCTGATGCCACCGGCACCACCAGTGGTGGAGCGGCGCGGCTGGACTCGATGAGCGAAATCGATCTCACCAAGCTCGATGTTGACGCCGACGGTTTTAGTGATCTTCTTAACAAGTTCTGAAGTGTTCTCGCTATTAGATTCCGGCACATCAGTGATTTCAATATTCTGTAACCGAACCCACTGTTGCTGGCGAGAGCTTTCCTCTTCCAAACGCTTTAAGCGACCCTCGTAAGTATCTAAATCCTGTCTCAGAATTTTATTTTCTTCCTTCAATTTAGTAAGCTCAGAAGTATTTTTAGTTAAGAGCTTTATAACATCATCGTACTGAGTACTCATGAAATTAATTGATGACTCTAATGAATTCAGTTTTTCATTATATGCTCCTGTTCATACCGAGAATATTATATAATAAAGCGTAAAATTTAAAATTCCAAAAACATAGCATAATTTTATGATCTTTAGTAGAAAACTTTCGAGAAGCTTTAATTTTTATTTTATGCAACAAAATTCATAATTGACCTTAATATGAAACTAATGTAAAACGATAAGTCATGCATATCCTGCCGCATCATTGCATGGGAAATGCCCGCGGTTACTTCAGGGCAATTGTTGCCTCCTGAAGGGAACTTTGCACATTACTCATACAGAAGTTTATATTGTGTACTTTGTGATGTGAGGCGGCTTGAGGATGTGAGAATGAACTCCACGTCGCCGGCGAATAGTGCGATGGTAGAAAGGTGATGATGGCACCAGCTCAATAAGATCTTAAGAACACTCCCCATTTTATAGGCGATAGAACATACAGAGCGAGCCTATGCGAAGTCTGAGACCTGAGTCTTACTGTTGTCATTATTATAACATTATCATCCAAACTGATCGAGAACTTCGGGAACCGAAAAAGGCATATAAACAGATAGTTCGATCCAATTGAGATACCTAATTCTTAGAGTTCTGTAGTCAACAAGGAACCCTTATAGTTTCGCCATGTCCGTCCGTCTGTCAGTCTGTCTGTCTATCCATATCTTAGCTTGGACACTCTTTGTAATACAAAGCTGTAATTTACATGGGTTATACTACATATTAATCATGCCGACCGACATAGTAAAAAAAAACAACAAAAAATAACCCAACAAGTAAAGTAGGTTTTTTTTCCATCACTTGGTTTGGTATATAGTGGTAAACATGTTTTGATTCAGGGATCCGTTTGCGAAATATTAAGCTTTAAAGTGCCAGCTAAACCATGGAGTTAAAATATAGAGCTAAACTGATGGATATGTGAAAAAAAAACACAGCAGTAGTAGGTATATTTATAACGTAGTTAAAAGGAAAACAATCACAGCTAAGTAGACTTTACAAGTTAACGAGTAATAGTCGACCAACTAATAAAATGTACTTGGAGAAGTAAAAAGGAAAATTTGGTACAAATAGCATTGAAAATTACTTAGATGAAGTTGTTCGTATGTAAAATAAAAAACCCGTAGAATTCTTCTAAATCCGCATATTGTGATGCAATGGGTATGCGGATGAAACCGCGGGACGCAACTAGTATGTGAATTGCTGTTCCAATAGTACTACATACATACGTATCGAATTGATAACCTCCTTTTATTAAAGTCGGTTAAAAGGAAATCATCATCAATGAACTGATTACGTTTGTCCGATGATCTCACGTCCATAATATCGCTTGGGTTTCTTGAAGAAAACAATTGACAAATCTCTGTGAAACATACAGTTCAACATGATTATACACAATAGAGCTGTCAAGCAAGTCACCACGTGACCGGCTCAAAAAGAAGAGATCTGAGTCACACAAGAGTCACCTCAAGTTTGCCAAAGTTTTATCAATATGCCTCCCCAAGTAGTGTAACATAAAATATGTCCAAACTCCGTCTTTATTACTTACTAGTTTTTGCTCCGTGATTTTACCCGCGTTCCCGAGGGATCTAATGTTTGTTGGGATAAAAGTATCGTACGTAGTATATTATTTACTCTATGCTTACATGTTACCTATTCCAGGTTATGATCTACCTGCGTGACAAGTTTCCTCATTATTGTTTGTACAGTTGAGGCACAAACAAACAAACTCACATTCACATTTATTATATTAAGTAGGAAGTATAATACCATTCTGGTTTGTTTGGTCCGTCGAGTATAGATCCCTTGGGTTAATTGTTCGATGGTTTGGTACATACACTACCTCCGATATGTTAGTACTATTTAAAACCGACATCGTAAAAATTTTGATTAAAAAATTGGCATAGACATGTTGAATGAAAACGTGGCATCAATACCAGACGTTTTACACTTTGTTTAAAGAATGAAAGACGTACGATTTTTCACAATATACCTACTGCCACTCTCTCGTTTTGGCTCTGAGAATAAAGACTGTATTTTCTATGCGCTGAACCTAAAATTCTATTCAGAAACTCAGCGTGAATTTGGTGAATATAAACTTAATTCAAGTGAATGGCTACAAATTGTCCTAATCTGTTTTCGAGAAAATAAAAAAGTACAAGGAATACTGAACAACTAACGTTTATATTTTATAGGTATAATTATTGTAAAGAAAACAAACCACTTGATAACAAACTTGATGATTAATACAATGTTTTAAAGCGTTACTACAAATCTAATTTTGTTTTCACATTTTAATACTTCTAACGCACCGCCAATGTTCTGATAATACCTACACAACATAATTTTGTTATCTCTATATTGGCGCCACGGCGACTCCCGGGTTCATTCGTAATAGCATCCCTAACACCTTCAGATAACAAAGTCTTGAGAACAAAAAACTTTATTCTTCTTTTGTTTGAAAAATTTACTGCAGAGGTTTGAAAACATTGATTCAAATCAAAATGGCTCATAGTAAAGTCAGTAAGCTGATGTGGCAATCAATGGCGTGCCTAGGTTTTTGGACGAGGCAAAACACATTTCGTATTAGCAACATAATACAAGGAAAACAGAATAATAGATTCGATTAGCAGCACCCAGTTAGCCAGGTATTATTTTCATAAAATTTAAAAATAAATGTTTAAGATTTTTACCTTCTTTTGAGTTTTATAAAACTTTGGTTTTGGTCTACAAAAAGATATAATTTTGCTTTTGTCATTAAATAAAATCTGTCTAACATAATGCACGTAATTTATCGATGCGTTTTGCATATACATCACAAAATAATAACTGAAACTCCATATTCACACAGATACAGCAATTCCTGTTTATAACACTTCACAAAATCACAATAGAATAAAATAAAATGCAACGCAAAGCGAACGCATATCTAGCGATTCATGGACGATTGGCCAAATATAAACAACAATACAAATAAACTGCGAAGATTGAGTTGCTGTAACGTTGATGAACTATTTTTCGACCGAGCAAGCGCGAAGCGCGAGCGAAGTGTCTCCTTATCAGCTTGGGTAAAAATGTTTTCGTATGTCTGTACGGCTGTTCTCCTCTACATTACTTCTACATTACGTCGCAAAAAAATTCATGAGAATCGTTTGAGTAATTCGATTCTCGTGAATTTTTTTGAGCAGCGTTGCGATCATTGATGTATAATTGATTGATTAATTGATGATGCATGTTTTTCGACAAATCTGACATAACTCTGAGCATGACATTTGATATTGATAAAAAACCCTGTTTATCGATTTTTTAAACTTATCGACGATCCTTGCTCTACAGGCAGGTTCGGTAATTATATGGAAATTATCGAGAAGTAATTATCGAGACTTGCGAGTTCTACAGCTCATATAGCCACTAGTTTAATTTAGTTGGGCTATCGAGTATGCGTACCTAATTACGTAGGTCGGAGCTACGCATGGCGAACCCTTGATTTACGTTTTTATCGTTATTATCCTTAAGAAGTGTGTGTGTGTGTGTGTGTATATATATATAATGAATATACATGGGCGCAGCAAGGGTACGGGCAGGGAGGGGCAGCTGCCGCCCCTTAGAAGAGCTTAGAAATGAAGGCTCCTGTGAAACTCATATGTTAAAAACAACGATCAAAATAATATAATCTAGGAATTTTCTCATTTGTCCAATCCTGGCTATGCCCTTGTTAATATACAGAGATCGTTTGAGTGCGCGTGAATTTAAGCGCACCAGGGGTATCACTAGCGCGTTGCAAACCCTACAAAAATCTCTTCACACCCTGAAGAGGTTTGAAAGGGGGTTGCGAAGAGTCGCGGTGCCGGCAGTGGATAGAATAACATTTGTTACTAGACCGATGTTCCTCGTACGGCTAGCTAATGGAGCAAAATTTCCATCATATAAATAAAACGCAAGTGCACTATTTTGCTGGAAAACATTCCTGAATTAATAAACCCGGACCCCGGGATAACAGATGTAGGTACGCTGGGAATTTGGGTCAAACATTCCATACAATCGATTGTCCACGGGATAAAGGTCAGAGAATTTCTATTGTATAAACGGCCTTACCTTTTAAACATAATGTAAGGTCTACTAGAAGCAAACTACTGTACGAAAAGGGGGGCAAGTATATTAAAATCATTATTATTGCAATCTCTTATCATGCCTAAAGAGGTGCGAATGAACCAGAAATAGAAAAGAACGGAATAGAAAAGGAGAGAACACAACAGAATCGAACTAACCAGAGACATAGAGTTAAAAACATATTTTTCATCACACTTGCTCGTAAAGTGACATTTATTGAACTGTTTTTAGTATCTTAATGCAGCTTATTACGCACTAGTGCTTTTTACAGTAAAACAGCATCGCTGTCAAAAAAAACCTGCGCACCATTTTTATTAGCGTTCTCATTGTGTGGTTGATGACTGTGGGTTGATGATTATCAAAAAATCTACTTAAAAAAATATGTCTGTTTTTTTCCTCGCAAATGTGTTGAAAAACGTCGTATGACACGCGTGTGCTTTGATCATTACTCGCTCGTCTGTAATGACCAACTTTGCACTCATGTATCACAATGTACTATTAGGACCGGTGTGAGTACACAATTTTATAATAATACATTTTTTCATATGACATGAGGTATACTGTATTCTTTGTCAGTTAAGTTGTTTATCAAGTTACCTAAGCTAATGTCATATCCAATTCAATTTATTTATTACAGAAAACTTGTTCCATAGAGTAAATAATATATTAAACATGTTCCATATTTTTTAGCTAATCTTATAATAATGTTAATTTTATAATTTAAGAGGAAGGATTGTTTTTAATTCAATAAATCAGTTTTAGTGAAATTTACAATATTAGAGGTACTTACTTGATATTTATGATATCCTCCCTAAAATGACTGCATGTAATGAGAAAAATACAATTATTACTTCATATAAAATATTTCATACTGTAAGTATATCCTAAAACTGAGTGAGACGTAGTGTTTAGCGTTTATTCCCGTTTATTCGCTCAAAGAGCAGCTCGACAGGGGAAGTACCTCCACCTTGCAGAATACTGCAGCCAATTAGCTTTGAGTTGTGTTCCTGCGCGTGAGTAAGGTGGCCAGAGCTCATTGGGGAGGGGAGTAGGTTCGGTAACGCGTGATAACTGATACCTCGTGTGTTGCAAGCGTACATATGCCTACGGTAGCCGCTTACCATCAGGTTAGCCGAATGCTTTGTTTAACGAATTCATTATAAATAAAAGTTTTATGTTAATATTCTAGGGAAACTAGAAATAATTTTAGGTATTTAATTTTGATCCAATATCGCATTTGTTTGATTTTGCATAAATGTGCCTAAAATGTGATATCTAATGTAATGCATAATATGCACAATTTTCTATTTTACTATAATAACTTAGAATTACGTATTTTATAAATAAAATAAGTAACTACCGAGATTATTTCATATTGTAATAAACTTTGAGGGAAATGAATAATTCTATAATAATTTACTTGTAAAAGTTGATCCAAGCTGCGATATTGCATTTCCAAATTCCAGGCTAAATTATTCGACGCTAGGCTTCCCAGCGGACTAACTCCATCTGAGCATTTTCCACCCAAGTGGAAAATCCATAACATTATGATCAACAATGTTTTTTTTTTTTTTTCAATTCACAAAAGAGCCGACATGTCGCCGGTCAATGAGGGTCATTATCATTTTGCGTCCCTGCCCCTTGCTAATATTAATATAAAATATTCTCTAAGGCGATCTGTGCGCCTAATACCAAAAAAGTTACAACCAGTATAGTTATACTATAGTTGTGTTCCAATTTATGACAATTGACAATTGATGTCCACCATTGACAATTGATGTCCACCATTCATAAACAGTATTTTGGTTAAATTGCATGCCATGAATAAATACATTATTCGACGAGTCATTTCACAAGGTAAAATTAACGCAAAAACATTGCGAAATTAATGACGAAAGCCTCATGAAACCGAAACACGTAATAATGGCGTCATTATTAGGAAAGCAAAACAAACAATAACTAGGCGCTACTTACGTCAAATAAATTATAGAAGTTAAACAATATGGTGTGGCTTGTGTTAAACCACATTAATCCTAAATCATTGTTTTGAATTGACAATTTTTTTTTTTTTTTTTTTTTTTTTTTTTTACTTTTTTATAGGCCTGTGTTTGACCGCAATCTCACCATGGTAAGTGATGATGCGGCCGAAGGTGGTAAGCACACAAAGCCTAGAAGGAACTGGCTCTCAAGTGCAGCTGTCGGAACACACCGAAAGGTGCTTGGCGACAGATTTTCAACTTGAGGGTGGTAGCCAGCCAGGCGGGTACTACAAAGTACCCTACCACCGTGCTATGGTTTCCTCACGATGTTTTCCTTCACCGAAAGCTCAAGCTCATTGTAGGATTCGAACCCGGGACCTTCGTCTCGGTATCCGACGTCACTACCACTGAGCTATCATCGCCTTACAATATTAACTTGTAAGTTGACGTCATAAGATGAATTGCAACTTGCATAAAATTAATCACTTTAAAAAGTAAGCATGATAAGGCCTTTTTAGGGTTCCGTAGCCAAATAGCAAAAAACTAAACCCTTATGGATTAGTCATGTCTGTCTGTCTGTCCGTCCGTATGTCACAGATTTTCACACAAAAATTGAAAAAAATCAATAAATATTGGGGGGAAAAAAAAATTTGATCCAATAATATTCAATGATATCCCACACGTATGGGATATCATTGGATAGGACTTCAAAAATGATATCGAGGTTTCAAATATCATTTTTTTCTAAACTGAATAGTTTGCGCGAGAGACACTTCCAAAGTGGTAAAATGTGTGTCCCCTGTAACTTCTAAAATAAGAGAATGATAAAACTAAAAAAAATATAATATTATATACACAACCATGCAAACTTCCACCGAAAATTGGATTGAACGAGACCAAGTGAGTAGTTTTATTTTTAATAGTACGTCATAAATCGTAAACCGCAATTTACCTTTCATTCAATCAACTCAAATATAAAAAAAAATCATTTTTTTATTTGGTTACTTGCTGCTACGGAACCCTTCATGGGCGAATCCGACTCGCATTTGGCCGCTTCTTTTTATTAGCGTGGGGAAATCCTCATAGGATACCCGACCGCCCTGGGTGGGAACCCAGGTTATGCCGGACTTTTACTGGCTAATACCCCACGGTGGTCGCCACCTGCACCTACAGAGGGGGGCGGGCTCTCTTGCAGATCGCGTACCTACATGTTAAGGCCTAGGCCATAGTATCTAGGGTAGGAATGTAAACGGGTAAAATTAACCTCGTAAAATTCAATATTTTACGTAATTTTTGGTAAAAATCAAATAAATAAAAATGGAGAGAGCACCTTTTGGAAGTTTACAGCTAATATTTTCAGTAAAATATTCTAAATACCAGCGTTCGATAGTCCGCAGACATGGGGCTTCATCACTGAACACAGATGTTAGCTCTTTAAAACACTGAAGCCGTGTCAGGCCTCTTCTAAAGTCGTAGAAAATTATTGCACGAACATTTTCCTTAGAAAGATTCATTTTTGTACGTAACCTGACAAATTCCAATCGACGCTGTGACTAAACAATAGCATTAATCCTAATACTTTCAACTGTTTTGAGATTAAAAATTTAAACACATTCCAATATAGAACAGTTCCAAATTCAAAATTGCCGGGAAATATGGAAACGACAGAACTTAAAAGGCATGCCTAGTACAACACGAGCGCGATGCAAATCCCTGTGTTCATCAAAAAACTGTCAATTGGCGGAGTGCAGTCAAGTGCGAGCGAATGCTCGTTCGAGGCTCCCAATTCCGTCTACGCTACCTGTTAGGGTCGCGTGGACGTTAGAGATAAATGAAAGCAGACTGTAAAAAATAGGGTGGTTTAATGCCAGCCAAATATTAACAAAAGAGTCGTCTGTCGCCGATGGGTACAATATTGCGAGTGGTCCGATGGCGGGTCGCGACTGCGTCGCCGGCCGCCCGGTGATGGTGGGGGTTGCGCGCCGTAGGAGTGGAGTCCGCCGCCCGCGCGTCTCCTCCCGCGCGTATGATGTTCAGCTGTTCTAAACATGCTCCCCGGGTTGAAAGCTTCAAAGATCTGGAAGGGGGCAAATATTATTAAATGCCCTCCGAACGGTGCCTCTCTTAGTCTTTATTTCGGCAACTCTAACGACACCGTCGCTGCCGGGGTACGTGTTGATGATTCGTCCCAAAGACCAGAGAAGAGGAGGAAGAGCTCTATCCTTAATGAGGACAAGAGAGCCTACTTTTAATTCATGGCTCGATTGCTGCCATTTCAATTTATGTTGCAGCAGTGTAACATATTCTAGGGAAAAGCGATCCCAGAAATGCTGCTTGATGAGCTGGATCCTCTTGAATCGCTCCAGACGGTTGATGTTGACGTCTTCTGCCATCTGTGGATGAGGTATGGACAAAAGTGGTCGTCCAATTAAAAGGTGGGCTGGAGTAAGAGCAGAAAAGTCGAGAGGATCGGAGGAAAGTTGAGTTAAAGGACGGGAGTTCAAAACAGCTTCTATTTGAGTGAGACATGTGGCCATTTCCTCATAAGTTAAATGAGTAGATTGTAATAATCTCTTGAGGTGATATTTGGTTGACCGAACGGCAGCCTCTGCTAAGCCGTTGAAATGAGGGGTGTAAGCCGGTACAAATTTAAATTCGATACCTTCTTGAGCCATGTGACTCTCGAGATCAGATTCGACAAGGTATCTTGCTAACTCATTAAAAGCACCGACAAAATTAGTACCATTATCGGATGTGATGCTTTGGGGTTTCCCGCGACGGGATACAAAACGATTTAAAGCAGCTATGTAAGCTTCACTAGACAGAGCCGTAACGAGTTCGAGATGGCAGGCTTTTACGGAATTGCAAATGAAAATTGCCAAAAAAGATTTAATTAGCTTGCAACCTCGGCCTTTTCGGTCTGCTATCATCACTGGCCCAGCGTAATCAACACTGCAATGTGAAAAAGGAAATTCTAGATTGGTTCGGGATGCAGGTAGTTGCCCCATAATAGGTTGAACAGTCTCTGCCTTGTACCTACAACACCGAACACATTTATTAATTATGGTTTTTGATAGGTTCCTGCCGCCTAAGGGCCAGTAAGTTTGTCTTATGTTTGATAACAGAAGTTGAGGTCCAGCATGTAAATATTTTAAATGAAAATGTTTAAAAATAATTTTGGTCAAATGATGTTTGCTACAAAGCAAAATAGGGTGCTTAGCATCATAACTATAGGGAGCGTTATCGAGTCTGCCACCAACACGAATAATACTATGAGGGTCTAAGAATGGGGATAAAGCGATAAGTCTATTCTTCTTTGGAAGAGGTTTTTTACTTTTAAGAATAGCATATTCGTCAGGAAACATCTCTAACTGAGCTTTATGTATTATTAAATTTAATGAATTTTGAAGTTCAAGAACCGAAACATGACCTTTTAATTTATTGGTCTTGTTTTGACAATTATGAATAAACCTTTGCAAATATGCTATTGATTTTTGCAAAGAAGAAAAATTTGATAATTTGTTAATTAAGGCATTAATCGAATCATCCTTAGTTTCGTTATTAAGCACTAAAGAACAAGAAACTAATTCTGGTAGATCGTGTTTCACTAATTCATTGGGCTTTATTGGCCATTCTACTTCATTTTCTAATAAAAAGGTGGGGCCTTCCCACCACAAAGAAGAACTGCTGATAAGGTCAGCCTTCAGCCCACGCGAAACAAGATCCGCCGGATTGTGTTTTGACGGTACGTAGCTCCACGTATGACCCTCCGTGCTTTCCTGAATTTCATGAACACGGTTTCGAACAAAATTTTTAAGTTGACTAGGTGGTGTAGTGAGCCACCCTAGAACAATAGTCGAGTCACACCAGAATCTACAATCAGTTATATGAAGAGTTAAGGAGGTCAATACCTTAGTACACAGCCTTGCAGCTAACAAGGCTCCGCAAAGCTCTAGACGCGGAATAGTCGTTGGCTTTATCGGCGCTACCCTACTTTTGGAGGTTAAGAGGTGTACCGTGATTGACCCTGATTTTTGCACAGAACGAATGTACACACATGCACCGTACGCTCGCTCTGAAGCATCTGAAAAAACATGAATTTCGTAGGTGTTAGAGTTATCACTAAGAACCCAACGTGGAATTTTTACGAGGTTAAGAAGCGGTAATGTGTTTGCAAAGGAAAACCAAAGATCCCTGATTATTGATGAGACATCTTCATCCCATGTACATTTATCAATCCAAAGTCTCTGCATGATGATCTTAGCTTCGACAACGCATGGGCCTACGAGACCCAGAGGGTCGAAAATCTGACTTATAACCGAAAGAATGTGCCGTTTTGTTACCCTTTTATGAAGTTCAATATTAATTGAAAAAGACAAGGTATCTTGATTGCAAATCCAGTTTAGACCCAGAGTCTTGGAACAGACATTGGTATTATACTCTGAAATGTGTAAGACGTTGTCTGATGTTGAGGAAGAAGGAGCAATTTGATTTAAAATAGTTTGGCTATTTGATCGAAATTTCCGTAAATTAAATTGTGCTGATTTTAATGTATCAATTACTCCTTTGCAAGTTTTAATAGCAACATGTTGAGTCGACGCGCCTCCTAAGTAATCGTCTACATAAAAGTCTCTCTCAATGGATTGTTTAACGTCACTATCTTGAGCACTGAGTGCCAAACTAACTAGACACTTGGTTGCTAGGTATGGTGCGGATGCCGTGCCATATGTCACCGTATTCAGTGTATAAGTTTTTAAAGGCTCTTTGGTATTCGAGCGAAAAATGATTTGTTGAAGGGAGCGTTGCGAAGGATTAATTTCTATAGCTCTATACATTTTCTCGACATCACCAGTAATGACATACTTGTGCTGCCGAAAGCGTAATAAGATGGAATAAAGATCTTCTTGAACAGTAGGGCCAACCATCTGAATGTCATTAAGTGACAATCCTGAACTTGTGACGGCCGATGCGTCGAATACTGTACGAAGCTTTGTTGTAAGACTTGACTCACGGATGACGCCATGATGAGGTAAAAAATAATTTATTTGTTCATTACTGCCAATTGTTGAAGACTCCCTATTTTCAGTCATATGACCAAGGCTTTCATATTCGTGCATGAATTCTATGTACCTATCTTTGAAAGAAGGATCGCGAAGAAATTTTCGCTCTAATGATAAAAAACGACATTTCGCCTTATGAAAAGAGTCACCTAAGACTGAAGGATCTTGTTTCAGTGGCATGGTGACAACAAAACGACCATCGTCATTACGTTTGGTGTTTTCTAAAAAACTCTGTTCACAAACACGTTCTTCAGGGGATAGGGAGTATTTGGCTGAAACTGTATCAAGTTCCCAGAACCGGGACAAATCTGGATTGGCTTCCTCGTTTAAAAAATGACAAACGAGGGAAGAAGAGTGCGATTTAAGACGGGGTACATACCCGGACACGAGCCAACCCAGCTTTGTTTCGTACAATTTTGGTTGATTTTTACCTAAATCAATAAAATTATTACTTAAGACGGACCAAAATATGTCGGCCCCGACCAAGATGTCTATCACTGACGGTACATTAAAGGAAGGGTCAGCTAGACTTATTCCCATAGGAAGAGGAATATTATCTATGTTTATAAATGAAGACGGTAAAGCTTTTGTGATGTGAGGTAGAATAAGACAGTCGAACGTGTGTTTATAGTTATTATGACATGACATAATAGTAAGGCTGCAAGACTGTGTACTATAAGAAAGATGGTTATTAATACCTGTCACCGTGGAGCTAGCACAACGCCTTAACAATCCCAGCTTACCGCAAAGCGATTGCGTTATGAAGTTCGCCGTGCTACCATTGTCGAGCAGTACTCGGGCAGAGTGCACGGCGCCCTCGCCGTCGACCACCTTCACGAGCGCTGTGGAAAGCAAAACATGTGGAGGGGTAGTAAACTGCTGTACATTTGATGAATTTGCGAAGTTATTTATGTTGTTAATGGGAATAGTAGGCTCAGGAGTTGCTTCTGACAAATGCAAGTGTAAAAGCGTATTATGTTTTTTCTTACAATATTTACATGGTACAAGATTACAATTGTTTTCTATGTGCCCTGGTCGTAAACAATTAAGGCAGACCTTTGTTTCCTTGGCCTTTTGTATACGACTTTCGATAGGAAGAGACCTAAATGTTTCGCAGTTAAATAAATAATGGGGTTCATTGCACATAGAACATTTAAATGGTTTTTTATTAAAGTTATTATGGTTTTTTTGAATATTTTTATTTATATTGTGATTGTTTGTAGTTGTTATAAAATTTGAATTAGATTTACTATTACCTTTATTTTCTTGCAAAGTTTCTAATAAATCTGCTCTGTTGCTAAGGAACGTGATAAAAATATTAAAAGACGGGGGATCAGATAGTTCATTCCTATGCTCTTCCCATGCCCTATGAGTGACGCTATCTAGTTTTTCTGTCATCATATGTATTATTAACGTGTCCCAGTGCTCTGTAGGCTGATCTAAAGTAGACAGTGCACGCAAGTTTTTATTTGTGACGTCAATTAACTGACGAATAGCGGCACAAGATTCCTTATGTATATGTTCAACGTTAAATAATGTGTGGACATGATTATTAACGAGCAATCTTTTGTTGTCGTACCGAGTATGTAATAATTTCCAAGCGGACTCATAATTCTCGGCTTTGAAATCTAAATTGTCTATCACGAGCAAAGCACTACCCTTGAGAGAAGCACGTAGATAGTGCAACTTATTAATGTTATCCATGTCTTGCCTTGTATGAATTAAAGAACTAAAAGTGTCCCTAAACTCGAGCCAGTGTTGATAGTGACCATGAAAAATAGGTATGTTTATTTTAGGCAATCTAACGCAATTGGGTTTGAAAGCACTCGCCTGCACATCTTCGCAACCCGATACGGAACCATCTCGAAGTAGTTGATGGGGGAGACGCGCGCCAAGCAGGCTGCGTGCCGCCGCCAACAGCTTGTAGTACAGGATCTCGAACTGTTCGCGCTCGCAGACCTCCGCGTCAGGTTCCTCCGAAAGCATCTCGATGTCGCACTGTAATTTATCGAAATCCGCGTATAAGGCATCAAATTTTGTAAAGCGGCTTTCTAGATCTAATAGCTGTAGGCTACTTAAGTCGCTGCAGCTTTTGAGTACATTTATCTGATTGCTAAAGATGGTTAACTTTGATTTCATACAGCTGCGTTTTTTGTTTAATTTATCAAGCTTTTCATCAGCCATAATGATAGGAATATGGATTGCAAACTAAGATTGAAACAATATAATTATGTAAATGAATAATGAACGTAAATAAACCCTTTCTTGCGAACAATAGACCAGGTGTGCAGGTAGCGGTAAGCGGTAGGTATAAAAAAATGGGTGCGGCCCGTGCGTTAATGAGTAGGTAAGAATTCTTTAGCTTTATAAGCAAGCGAAGTGATTTACGGAATTGAAATTAATGATGAAATTATTATAATATCATTGGATGAAATGAATTGAAATAATATGTATAAGTATAAGCAATGTTTTTAAAATGTATGAAATAAAATTAAGGGGAAGCACTCACTAAAATAAAATGCTATTTGAACATAAGAATAGGACGAAGAATGGGAAAAAGAAGGAATAAATTGGAACGAACTCACAGAATGTCCAAACCATCCAATCCAGAAGTGTCGATGACCTTGATGACTTCGTCCTTTCTTGTCCTCTACGATGACTCGACGATTTTGTAGCACCGATGTTCGTGTTGAATGACCTCCAAATGACTTCGATCTCGGGCGTGTGCGGTTGCTAAGCGAAGATTTCTTGACAGGACGATGATGAATAAGACTCCTGCAGGTTTTTTCGCAGCTGAAGACCACAACTGAAGAGCTCCGAGGTTTGAAGTATGGAGTTTTCGGCCGTAATACCGAGGATAACTTTTGATAAAAAATGACGGCGAATCCTGAAGGACCAATGTTAGGGTCGCGTGGACGTTAGAGATAAATGAAAGCAGACTGTAAAAAATAGGGTGGTTTAATGCCAGCCAAATATTAACAAAAGAGTCGTCTGTCGCCGATGGGTACAATATTGCGAGTGGTCCGATGGCGGGTCGCGACTGCGTCGCCGGCCGCCCGGTGATGGTGGGGGTTGCGCGCCGTAGGAGTGGAGTCCGCCGCCCGCGCGTCTCCTCCCGCGCGTATGATGTTCAGCTGTTCTAAACACTACCCGAATTCGTATTCCGCGTGTAGTCGGCTCGTTAGTATAGTCGTGTTGTACTATGGTGACGCTCTTTCTAGGTATATTTATTTCTATGATTATAATGATGGTTGACAGGCATCGCACTATTGACATAAAGTACCTCTACACATTTTCGTGCACAATTAGTTGATACTTACTACAGAGACATTCTATGATGATCTTGTAGTAAATCATGCGGTAGATCCGCCAGCAACGCGTCTGTTGATGAAAATATATGCTGAAGGATGGACCTGAAAAGAAATTACTTACATTAATATATTGTTGTGTTTTATATACTATATTTTGATCTATTATATAAATTTCTCCATTTTTAGAGTCTATATACAGACTTGGAGATAGCACAAACACAGTACACATTTGAATGTAAAAGGAAAGCGTCTCCATATACATAAGATGAGGTGTTTTATATCAAACATCAGACACCTCAGACAGTAGGTTTATTTCAAAAGTCCAACCACTAAAAAAAGATTCCCCATTCTCTCTATTTCGAAGCATCGGTATTGTATAATTGTGCGTCCATGCTACTTGAACCGAGCACGAGCCGAGCCACGAACGAACAGAATACGTTCGTTGTTCGCGATTGTCAGTTGTCAAGTTTGGACGATATGGTGCGTCCATTCTACGCGACGTGTGGATGTTGAAAAGAGCGCGATGTGAATCCCTGTGTCCGTGAAAAAACTGACAATCGGGCGGAGCGCAGCCGAGCGCGAGCTGAACGCTAGTTCGAGGCTCGCAAGTCCGTCTACGCTATGCAAACAACGAAGGAATCATGTTCTTTCGTGGCTCGCTACCGCCACATGGTGAAAAATGTAGGTATTCACTGTTCATTACTTTTCTGTTATACAATAGTTCTTGTAGTAGCGAAACGGCCAAACAACATATTTTAACTAAGGTGTAGAGTTTGTGAAGATAGGGCTTGTAGAGTTACATGAGATCTGATAACTTTTTGACAGTGCGAGCCATGGTCTCGTCTGGCAACATTTGACATGAAAATGTTTTTGGTGGGATAATATTATCGAAACTAATCTCCACGACACAGGTTAACATTCCCACCTCACCTACCTCTAAATATGCCAGAAAAATAAACACAGACATTTTGGACGCAGTGACCGTGTTCATAAAAATATTTTGGTGTAAGCCTAGTACTTTGTCAGCGGTGACGTAAATAAATAAAAATTTGCGTTTTCTGTAAATGTTACAGTTCTCACTTTCTCGCCACCAAGGAGATGATTTACTGCTAAAACTTTACATACTGTGGCGCAGTGCGGTACCGTATATGTAGAAAATGTATCCCAAGTTCCAACGGCCCGAGAGGTATTTTAGGTCGTTATCCTGTAAGAAGGTACGCTCTCGTATTTCATTGGATTCGGAATTCAATGCTGAAAGTACACTTATTTACCAGAAAGAATTTATTGAACTGTAATAAGTAGAAATATAACTTTTATTCAGTAGGTACCTACTAGCTGTATCCTGCGATTTTATTATTAGCTGGATCCCGCCGAATCGATGAATTTTGGGTTTCAGACACTCTATGCCATATGGCCATGTATGGATAGCGATATAAGACTTCGTCATAGGCAAAATTGTTATCCCTTCCTGGGATTAAAATAATTAAATAAATTAAAATAATTATTTTAAAAATAAAAAAATCTGCTGATATTGGAAATGTATAGCTTGATCTGTAGCCGTGCGTACAGTTTGCAATTTTTTTATAAATTGTTCTAATATGTCCCCCAATAATTAATTACCCCATATTCCGAATACATTTATTTACGATACCTTCATGTTCGTATTATCTGAGTACTTTCAACGTACTTAATCGGCTCTGTAGATTTGAAGCAAATCTGCTGTGACAGATGAGCAGACATACACACGAGTGATCCTATAAGGGTTCATTTTGCCTTTTGAGATATGAAACCCAAAAGATCATTACGTTTTTGATCATTATTGATCATATTCGGCGACAGTATCCCGGTATCCCCTCTATATACTTATTACGAGTTTTCTACAGACTTATAAGTATAAATGTATGCTGTGCTGTGTATGATGTGCTTGTTTAGAGTACTTTAGAGTGTGATGAGGCTAACCATAGACTTATTCATAATAAAGTTATCAAACGTTGATTAGCTAAAATTACGAAGTCTTTATCTATGACATTTGGTGATCGAAAGAGTGAGACGGGCATACTATTACACTGATTTAGTTAAAAAGCTATTATGAACAAGGGGGTTAGTATTTTCGCTATTCTAAAAGGCTGTCATAATGTAAGTACCAATGTAGGGATAAAACCTCTAAAAAAGTGCGATAAAAAACATAGGGCAATGGGCAATGAAAAAAAAAGAAACGATTTTATAAGGCTCGTCTTGCTATTAAAAAAAGGCCTAGGAGCTACCTTCATGTAAAAGAATATCTAGGATTGATATTATACATCTTTTTTAATCAATGCATAAATCCTGAGGGCTGAAAGTACATATTTATACAAACTTATCAAGTTCTTTTTCCCGCTAGAGGGCGCGGTTTAGTAAACATTGTTTTGAAGGTCTCCGAATTCAATATACGATTAATCTGAAAATAACAATAATTTCAAGCAAAAAATTGCAGAAATAGGAAGAAGAACTCGATATACTAGTGCAGAAGAGTGAGCAGTGTTGAAAAACTTTCTGTGAAGTGCAATAAATCGAACAATAGTGCAACGAACTTTTTTGAGAACACGGTGAAAAGACGGGATAGAACGAAGTGAACATCATAACGTACAGTTTGTTAAAGTGCACTACACACCCAACTCAAGAGACTCAGTGGAAAATCGGTGTTTTGCAAAAAATAACCTCAGATTAAAGCAGTTATTATCATAAACAAGACGTCATCGATCCATAGACAACATCGACCAAGAACTTGATATTCGTCTCAGCGCCATCCTTTGGGGAGTAGAAGAACTAAATTTTTGTTTCACTGATAAATAACTAGAGGGCGCTAAAGGGAGCCATCTAGCGGCGAGCGGCAACAAGCTCAAGTATCGCCAGCCGTAGCTTGGATCAATAAAGCTCAAATAACCGAAAGTGCCACCAGAGGACACTAGTTGTAGCTTAACTTTTCGATTGATTTTAATTAAAATTCAAAGTATGGAAAAATTACTGCAAGATCTAAGAATGCAGATCAAAAGCGATACAAATATTGCAATGAACGAACACGAGGAACGAATCACCTCCAAAATTAATGCAAAAATTGATCAGAAATTCGACTATATAAATAACGAGATCGACAAAATCAACCAAGTAAATGAAGACCAAGAGAGACGGATAGATCGAATAGAGAAACAAGTAAGAGAAAGGAATATAATTTTCTTTGGGATTGAAGAAGGTCAGAAATCCTATGCAGAGCTCGAAGAAAAAGTTATAAATGTCTTAAGAAAAATGGATGTTGAATGCAATAAAAATGAAATCGAAGTAGTGAGAAGAATGGGAAAGCTTAAGGATGAAAAAATACGACCAGTTAACCTCACACTTACCACATATGGAAAGAAAATAAATATTCTGAAGAATAAGAATAAACTTAAAGAAACAAAAATTTATATAAAGGAAGACTTTGCACCAAAAATCCTAGAGATCCGGAAATCACTGCAGGAACAACTTCAAAAAGAGAGAAAGGAGGGAAAAATTGCGTATCTAAAGTATGATAAAATTATAGTACGAGAGCCTAATCAGAGCCACGGGAAACTAGACGAACCCTATAGCTCAAACTCAAAAAAGAGAGAGTTAGAGATCACGCCTCCACACCAGGCCCGAAGCCCCGCAGTAAATCTAGAGAATGCCACTAAATATCAAACTGCAAAAAAGAACAAAATTTCTCTCAGGGGTAGCCAGAGCACCATTACCAACTATGTACAAAAACGAAACGATAACCAAAAACCTACATCGTCTGTGGCCTCAGATGAAGCTGTCGCCGTTGAATAGCAATCAACTGCCTCACATGCCGCCGCCGCCGACTCTAGCAAAATACAAAAAAAACAGAAGAACAAAAAAGAAAGAACATACGAAAAACCTCCCCCAATATGCCCGGTCAGCATGGGGGCAGTAGACCGAAACCCTCCAAATGCTAAATATAACAATATATACATAGGGACATTTAATGTAAGATCTCTGGCAAACGAGACACGAATTACCGAACTAGAATATGCTATATCACAAATAAAATGGGATATTATAGGTATTAGTGAAACCAGAAGACAAGGATACAATATTATAGAAGATAGAGACCATTACCGACTCTACCTTCATGGAGAAACAAAAGGCAAGAATGGTGTAGGATTTCTAGTCAGAAAACAAGACAATATAACAGTGCTGGACTTCAAAGGGATAACAGAAAGGGCAGCATTATTAAAAGTCAATATACATGGCAAAGAATTTACAATAGCTCAAACATATGCCCCAACCTCAAATTCAGATGAAAAAGAAATCGAAGAATTTTATAAATCATTAGAAAAAGTTATAGAGAACAGCACAACAAAGCTTCTTTTTCTGGGAGATTTAAATGCAAAAATCGGAGTTCCAAAGGAAGAAGAAGGTAGAGTACTTGGGAAATAAGGCTACGGAAAGCGAAACAAAAGAGGAGAAAAGTTTATAAATTTTTGCCTCCAAAATAATCTAAAAATAGCGAACACAATGTTTAAGAAACCATCGAAGCTGAGATGGACCTGGATGTCACCTGACGGCAACGTTAAGAATGAGATCGACTACATTGCTAGCAATACGCCACGAATAATAAAAACTGTAGTGTCATAAGCAATATAAAACATCCAAGTGACCATCGTTTGGTAAGAGTAACATTGGACATCGAATGCAAAAATAAAAGGAGAGCTTACCACTCATCGAAACCACAGAAGCATATAGATACCTTAAAATACAACACGGAACTACGTAAAGGTGATTATGACGAGGAAAAGTACAAATCAGTGCAGGATTTTTACGATAACATGGAGAAAAACATCATACAAAGCTGCAGTACAGCCCACATACCAAAGAAAGCATCAAAAAATCTGGAAATTATGACAGAAAAAATCATAGAATTGAAAGAAGAAAAACACAAACTAAAAAACAAACCAAACAAAACATGAGGAGAAAAAGATCGACTAAGTAAATTATACAAGAGAATACACCAACATATAAAATATAATACTAAGAAATACAGAATAAAAATAATTGAAAAGTATTTAGAATATTCAGGTGCCGTCAAAAGAGCATACAAACACCTAAATAACTCAAAACAGTTGATGAGCCAATTAAAAAACCAAATAGGAAAAATAGTCACAAGCAGAAAAGATTTAATGCAAATAGCAACGGACTTCTACAAAACTTTATACGGGGTGACAGCTCTACAACAACAAAATCAACATACAACAGTTCCTGATAATGATGAACCTGTACCCGAATTCGAAGAAAAAGAAATATTTCTATCAATCAAAAAACTGAAACCTGACAAGAGTCCAGGGCCGGATGGTATAACAAACGAAATGTTGATTGCAGGCAAAGACATCCTTGTAACACCGCTTACCAACCTCTTCAATCGTGTACTAACTACGAAACAAATACCAAAGCAGTGGACAAACTCACACATAGTACTGCTCTACAAAAAGGGTGATGCAAAACAAATTTCGAATTACAGACCAATTAGCCTAACATCATGTGTATATAAAGTTTTTTCTACAACTCTACTGAGACGCCTGACCAAAGTTATAGACGAAAACCAGCCGGTAGAGCAGGCTGGGTTTGTAAAAAAACTTCTCAACACTAGACCACATTCACACTCTGAAAATGGTAATAGAAAAATACAATGAATATAACAAACCCTTATACCTAATATTCATTGATTACAGTAAAGCCTTCGACTCAATTTCTCACGACTCTATATGGGAAGCCTTATCGATACAGGGAGTAAATAAAAATTACATTAACCTAGTCAAAGAGATATATAATAACAGTACCTCTCAAATCTCTCTAGAACAACCTGGACCCAGCTTTAACATAAAAAGGGGAGTTAAACAAGGAGATCCCCTCTCTCCGAAGCTTTTCATTGCAGTACTAGAACAAGTCTTCAGGAGAGTGGATTGGGAAAATAAAGGCTTAAAAATACATGGAAAATACCTATCACATTTACGCTTTGCGGATGATATCGTGTTACTTTCAGAAGATCCACAAGAAATACAAATAATGTTAAAGTCGCTATGCGAAGAAAGCAAGAAAATAGGACTGGAAGTAAACGAAGAAAAGACCAAAATAATGACCAACCGCCAAAAAGTACCCATGGAAATTCAAGCAAAATATATAGAGTACGTGGAGGAATACATATATTTAGGACATTTGATTACATTCAAAGCATGTACTGAAAAAGAAATAATGAGACGAACTAAAAATACTTGGAATAAGTACTGGAGTATGAAAGACATTTTCAAAAACAACCTGCCAATAAAACTTAAAACAAAAGCGATGGAAATGTGCTTGATACCATGCCTTACATACGCATGCCAAACATGGCCACTTACGAAGGAAACACTGAACAAAATAAGAGTTTGTCAAAGAGGACTAGAGAGAAGCTATACAGGACATAAACTTAAAGAAAAAATCAAAAACAGCGCTATAAGAAAAAAGACAAAAGCTAAAGACGCTGTGAAAAAAGTACTACATCTAAAGTGGAAATGGGCTGGACATGTACAACGAATAACAGACGAAAGGTGGACTAAAACGACGACTAACTGGTACCCCATAGAGAAAAAGCGAAGGCCTGGACGACCGCACAAACGATGGTGTGATGACATCGCAAAAATTGCAGGCATTACATGGAACAGAGCAGCTAGAGACAGGGAGAGATGGAGGCAAATGGAGGAGGCTTTTACCGCTCAAAGCGGTACTGCAACATAGTAAACCATATTGCAAAAAAAAAAAAAAAAAAATACATACTTTCTAAAATTATACATAAAAAAAAATAAAAAAAAAAATGAAAAAAATGTTTTTAGGTTTAAGCAAAACATGTTATTTAAGATAGAGTGTAAGGAAATAAAGCTTATATTATTATTATTATTATCAAGTTCAGCCTCGTTCGATCAACAAAATGTATAAACTCTTCTTAGACAGACCCCTGTAAACGAAGTGTAAAATATAAATAATAGTACATTATGATACATGTGTGCAAACCAACGCCGAGAGAGATATGTGAGCCGAGAGTGTAATCAATGCACACGCGTGTCATACGACGTTTTTAATAAAACAGTAGTACAAAAGTAGATTTGTTGATAATAATCAACCACACAATGAGAACGTTATCAAATATGGCCCGCAAGTTTTTTTTTTTTTTACGGCGGTGAGTTGTCAAACTATTTTACCCGTTGGTTTACACACATATCACTTGCAGTGAGGTACAAACTTATCATAATTCGGATTATACCTATCATAAAACTGTGCGGTAATGTAAAGTAAAAAACTAGTGATACTAAAAACGGTGCAATAAATGTCACTTTACGAACGAGTGTGTTGAAAAGTAAATTATGAGCTTCTTATTTTAAAGGTCAAGAATAAATTTATGCAAGCGATTAGGTAAAAATGAACATAAATTGCTGGTAATATAAAATTTTATAAAGATAGATTGCTTGCAATCTTCATAAAGATAGCATCGTCTCTTAGGGATTACATAAAGATGATAAAATAGTCGTATAGCTCCAGACAGGGTTTCCATTATATAGATTGTTGAAATTTCGCAAAGAATAGTAATATTTGAAATGGCAAATGAAAAATAAAAAACACAAGCTTCAACGTATATGTTTAAAAAACAACTTTAATTAGCATACATGCAGCTTTGATCGTACTCTTTCATAAGCCAGGAGATATGAAGTACCCAGTTCCGTCTTTACCATAAGGATACACGGGGCCCGGGCCCAGGGCCCCCACACTCACGGGGTCCCCGAAAGGCCGATATATTCGCTTAAGTAAAAAACCGCACTTATTGCACGCGTGTGATAAGTGCGAGTTTTTTTCACGCAGTTTTATAAATTAAAATGTTAATCGGACACTAGATCAGTTTTTAATTTTATCCAGAATAATAATATAAAATTCATAGCAGAAAAATATTTTTTGTTATTCACTTTTTTACTTTTGAACTGGGCGCCCAATTCTCGTGTGCCCAGTGGCCCCGGCATGACTTAAGACGGCCCTGGAAGTCCCCAGAACCAACGTACAATAAAGTCTGTAGGTAGTTTGTACGTAGTATTTATATACTCTGAGGTAGTATGTAGGTAGATGACGTGAACTGGTGTGTCAGGTTTTAACGGGAATTCTGTGATTCCGACTACCCCAATGGACAGGCACGACGATATAATATTTTGCACAATTTTTTGGACAATTATAAAAGTTTCCGTAATATTTATATCTTCGTGGATCTATTGATTAGTTAATTACCACAAACTTAAAAAGTTCAGACGGAACACAGCCCGCGATAAAAGTGATGCCAAAGAACTCTGCTCCTATCTCGTTTACGTATACATCACTCAGTCACACATGCATAAACTCTGCTCAGCCCGCTCCAAGATTTTATTGTACACATGCGTATTTATACATAGACAAGTGGCTTCAGTTTGCTAATGGCAGCGTACCGTCTGAACTTCTTTTAGGGTGATAAATTACTTATTCATCATCTTCATCATATCAGCCCATGGTGTCCACTGCTGAAGATAGGCTGACCAGGTCGTCGGTCCACCTGGTGGGAGGTCGTCCCACTCGGCGCTTTCCAGTACGTGGTCGCCACTCGAGAACCTTTCTTCCCCATCGGTTATCGGCTCTTCGAGCTATGTCCGTCGTTTTCGTTCTCCTACGAATGTCCTCATTTCGGACCCTGTCACGTAGAGAAATTCCGAGCATAGCTCGTTCCATAGCTCGCTGAGTGACTCTGAGCTTATTTATTCGGCCAGCAGTGAAATACCACGTCTCTGTCCCGTATGTAATCACTGGTAACACGCACTGATTGAAGACCTTTGTCTTCAGACTCTGAGATATTTTGGACGTGAAGATATGCTGTAGCTTCCCGAATGCTGCCCAGCCGAGTTGGATTCTTCGATTGACATCTTTGTCGAAGTTGGACCTACCTAGTTGGACAATTTGTCCTAGGTAAACATACTCGTCTACAACTTCGAGAACAGTGCTCCCAACAATCACCGGCATTGGCGGAATATGAACATTAGACATAATTTTTGTCTTGTCCATATTCATTTTGAGGCCTAACCGTTGGGAAACTCTGTTGAGGTCATTGAGCATGATGTTCAAAGCTTCCAGCGCTTCCGCCATTATGACTATATCGTCAGCAAATCGAAGGTGAGTGATGTGTTCGCCATTGATGTTGATATCATATCCCTTCCAGTCCAAGAGCTTTAAAACATCATCTATTACAGTGGTGAAGAGTTTCGGGGAAATTACGTCACCCTTCTGCAACTGGATTGGTACCGTACTCTCGTCCTGGACTCGGATTTACATGGTGGCTTTGCTGTACAAACACTTCAAAACTTCGATATAGCGATAGTCGATTTGGCATCGCTGTAGACTTTGTAACACCGCCCACTATGAGAAAGCCTTCGACTGAATCGAAGGCTTTCTCATAGTCCACATACGCCAGGCATAATGGCCGATTATACTCCTCAGTCTTCTGTATAATCTGGCGGAGAGTATGTATGTGGTCTATGGTACTAAAGCTTTTACGGAAACCGGCTTGTTCGGGAGGCTGGAAGTCGTCAAACCTACGTGCGAGACGATTCGTAATGACTCTTGAAAACAGCTTATAAACGTGGCTTAAGAGGGAGATCGGGCGGTAATTCTTCAATAGGCCTTATCGCCTTTCTTGAAGGAGAGTACCTTCGTGTATGACGGAATTAAATAGCTTCTGAAGGACTACAAGTACCGGTTTACCACACGCTTCCAGCCCCCCTAAAAAGGAAGCTAAAGCAATATTGCTAACGCAATTCATTTTTTCGAATTCTCGGCAGAGCCTACGTAATTTCAATATTTTTGGTATACTAGTCACATATTATATACAATTCAATTCAATAAAAGATTCGGAATTGATGAATTGCATAAGATCTGCCGTAAATTCGAAAAAATGAATTGCGTTAGCAATATTGCTTTAGCTTCCTTTTTAAGGGGGCAGAAGCTCTGTTGTAATTCCGTCTTCACCCGCCGCCTTGTTGTTTTTAAGCTGTTTCAGAACCATTCTAATCTCGTACAGGCTGACGTCCGGGATATCTTCGATGTAATGTCGGGTCAACTTGGCTCTTGCGTCACTGACCGGTAATATATCTGGTTTCTGTGACGACGTGTACAGCTGTCCATAGAACTTCTCGATCTCTCTCAAGATCTCAGGCTTTCACGTAATGATGTTGCTTGCTCAGCTTGGTCAGTTGGCTTTGACCAATAGACAAATCTCTTGCGAACACTTTAGAACCTTTGTTCTGTTTTATTGCCTCTTCAATACATGACGTGTTAAAATTACTTATTACAATAATAATTATTTTTAAATCAATAAAGTTTCATATCGTTTGGCCAATACATAACAATATCTATGACTAATAAATACAGTAAAAAAATACTAAATAAAAATTGCGAATAAAGTAAACGATATTAATTAATCATAATTTTAATCACAGTTAGGTGAGTAATGTGCATACTAATAGTTGTACGTAATATTTATTTACTCTGAGCTAATAGTGTAAAATATAGAGTATTGAAGAGTAATATGAATGTTATACCATCGTACTTATACAGATAATAAAAGACTTTATATATAACTTGTTTGTTCCCGAAAGTACTGAAAAAGTCAATGGTTTTGGGAAAGGGCACAAACTTTGTTATTGAAAAACTTAACATGAAATAGGTATAATAAACCGTTATTGACTAGTTCATTAGTCTTTATGGAAAAAATTCTATAGGGTTTCTAGAGTGGTGGCTCTAGTTCATAAAGAAGGATGGCAGCTTTGGACCCAAAAATTAACAAGGCACCGTTCACGTACAAGTTTATATTAATTATAATGAAAAGTTCACAAGATCTTTATATAAAAAATATTGAGGCGCTAAAAGCTGGGAATAAAAGTTATAAATGATTTTAATTTATTAAATTTAAGACATCGTGCACTTATAAAATGCAACGAGCATGACGTGCCATCAAATAAAATCTGTCACTCCCAAGTAGAGTTGAAAACTATCGACAATTTATTTATTTATACTTATCTATAGAAGGTACTATCGATTATGTGAGAAATTGCGATATTATTATTTACAATAATAATTTAACATAGTTTTTAGACTTACACTTTTTAGCATATTACCTTCTAGTAGTAAGTTCTTGTTCTTCACAGTTGGATATACTTGCTGGCTACGTGAACTAATAAATAAATAATAATAATACTCATACTAATTGGTTTAATTAAATCTCGAGGATGTAACATCGAAGTATAATTATTGATACTATTGATCAAGGTCCGGTAGTATCGATAGTCTATCGATATTTTCACGATTAGTTTAACACTAATGTCAAATTTCAATTCATTAAGTCCATCGTTCGTATTCAACGGCTAACATATTTTTTGATTTAGTGGATAATGGACGACCCGGCTTTACCTGTTTGTACCGACTATTCAGCATACCAACTTAGATGCATATAATTTACCTATGGATAACGTTTTGCAAGTGCAAGTGCCTTGGATTTTGTAAACGGCAAAAAATTTTAGTTGGCAATTCGTGTTATATTTTGTACATCTCATACTTTTTTCTCCCAGGTTTTACAACATACTTTCAATTTGCTTTTTAGTTACTTTTATAATGCTCTACAATGATTAATAAGTTTCCAGTATGAACGGTAGGTACCCCTATCAATGGGTCCCAAGTAACATGTTATCTTGCCATTCTTCTTTATAATGTGCAGTTATTTGTGTGGGTTGAAGTTGTACGTAGTATATTATTTACTCTATGGTTGAAGTAACTTTAACTTATGCACAGATTTCAAATTAGATTTTAGGTACCGGGAAATTCTGTGAGGTAACCAGTGTCCCTGGAAAATGTATAAGAATGCGGTCTACAACTGCGCTGGCACATAAATATTTAAAACTTTTAAGGCGGCGATATATGTGAATGGGCTTAATTTGGGCTACATTAAAACCATTTTTCTCCGTAATCTGTATAGAAAAAAAAAATTAAAAATATAAATTATAATCTACATGATACAAAGCATATCCTCTTCTTTTCAGAAAATTAAAAATACGATTTAAAATAAGAGAAAATAAAATGCAAAGTAACCTCTGTTTTCAAATATAAAACCTTTTTTCTCCTAAAATATAAATCATAAGATTTGTTTTTTGCCATTAACGTATTCGAAAATTAATTACCAAGGTCACCTTCAGCTTATTTTTACAAATATTTTTTCTAATAATTTCTTACGAATTTTTTTCGTTATCAATACTCAAAATACGCGTGGGCGACCCCTCTGTCGTCCAATAAATCAGTGCGGGACGAAACGCTATGCTGAACGGACCTATGTCACTTTTCTCCGTGCCGTTCAAAGTCTGTGTCTGTCTTGAAATCAATTTGTTATTTTATCGATTCTTGGTATTAGGCGGGTTTATTGGTACTCCCGTGCGCGATAAGTTGAGACCTGGCGCGGTGACGTTATGGTGTACAGCGAATGCCATCCATACTATAATAATATAATATTATAATAATAGTTAGGTTTTTTATTAGTAGTATTTTTGATTTTAATTTTAGTGTTATAAAAAAATATTTTTTGAGCTACAATAAAATTAAAGATGATAATAATTTTATTTATAAATTATTATTATTAATATTATATCCCACCTAACTTAATATAATATTATAAATGTGAAAGTGAATTTGTTTGTTTGTTTGTTTGTTACGCCTTCACGCCACAATTACCACTATAATTACATTATAGTCTAGCTAGGATTCATATTCAGAAAACGTCGTTTTATCCGTGTTTGCAGATAATGAAAAACTACTGTAATATCATTAGAATACGAAGGTCAATTTCGCCAACATTTTCAAGCTTATAATAGCTCAGGTGGGAACGGGCGGTCTCGAAACCGGAAGACCGCGGTTCGAGTCCAGATGACAATATATTTTGTTTTTTTTTTTTTTTAATTTCCTTCGTTTGTGACACAAATTATTATGATTTACCGAAAAAAAAAAACGAGCAAGACTCGGTCACCCAAGTACTAATACCTGTAAACGAGGAATTCTTGTATATGTATATATATATATAGGATGACTAGTAATTAGTAAACGATACTAAGACACATGATTATACTCATGATAAAAAACAACATTCCCAAGGAAACAAATAGGGATAAACAACAAATTAAATTAAAATGGTAGGGTAAACCAAGGTGTAACTGGCCACTTTCAATAATTGGCCACTAACTACTTTATCTGTATAAATTAAGAGTTATCCTAACAGTACGCCATCCATTATTACTTTTCGGTATTAACTACTCAAGTAGCTTTCATTGAAGTAATTTTGTTTCTCCAATATGAACATTAACGCCAAGGATATCGATCAATTTGTGATAATCGGCGTGCATGTTCTGACATGAACTGTAAATCTTTACAAAAATCTTAAGGTAACGCTTGATGTAAAAAAAATATTGTGTGGTAGGTAGCGTGTATGTCATAAATCTATTGTGTTTGATATGTTATACAGATGGTAAGTAATCCTTTTTTAAATTTCTATTTGTCAGCATCTATTGTAAACTTAGATAAGGCGGGTGGCTTGTAATTAATTGTCATTTTTGCATATTTTCAATCATTAGCCACCCATTAAAAATATGAACGTGGCTTTATGTGGAGATTTCGAGATGGCATATTTTCGAAACCTATGTTGGGTTAGTCATGCTGGAAGTCTCCACATAAAGCCACGCGAGCTAATTTTTGTTACTTTTTCACTGCTTTTGCACATTTGTGTTTTGAATATATTCAGTGTGATTATAAAGTTTCGCCTTTTTTATTTATACCCGTCTGCTACAGAGTTGTATTCCATCACCCCACAGAATTCTTATTCCTGAGGATGAATGTTTTTCACGATGAAATTCATTTTTGTGCCATACTTGTTAGAGACTCTACATCTGATGATGATTATGATGATGTAGGTAATTTATTTAAACTTGTTTTCAACCAGTATACATGAAAACGGTTCTAGTTCCTCGTTCCTTTAGAGTTTCTTGCCGGAGTCTTATCAGTTCAAGTTGTATTTGGAACCGGTGTGGAGCCATTTTCTTAAGTGCCTTATCAGGGCCTAAATTGAATAATTGCTTTTTTAATTTGAATTTGAATAGAGTTTACAAACAAACTGTGGTATTTGATTGATTTTCTTTAATGAATTAAGTACAATATTGCTAGAATTTAGCTTATTAACTTTATGAAGTGTTTTGTATTTGTAATCTTAGTTATTTTATTCTATATTTTAATTGTTTTCATGATTATTTTCACATGGCCAATAATTAGTGTTATGGTGGCTAATTTCAAAATTTGTATGGCCAGTTACTATAAAAACAACTACTTTTTCATTCGATCTAAATATCTCTACATAATTCTGTTTTATTTGATTTTTTACATATCAATATCGATAAACGGATACACGCTTTAACCAAAGAAAATATAAGAATCTAAATTTCTTGACACATTTTGTCATAACAATGATATAAATTGGATAATGTGCTTAAGTGGCCAGTTACTGGTGAGTTTACCCTACTTATTCTTATTTTGTTAGACTAAAATTAAATATGATGGGCTCATGTGCCCATCATATTTAGTTGGTTTGGTTCTCGCGAGGGACGCGCGTCCTATTATAACAATTGATGTCATTGTTATATTTTTAACCGCGAGCCAAGCGTTTAAGAAAATAAAACTTTGGGAAAGTTGTTTGTTATCATGAGTACAATCATGTGTCTAAGTATCGTTTACTAATTACCAGTCATCCTATATACATATACATGTATGTGTATATGTAATTATACAAGAATTTCTCGTTTACTGGTATTAGTACTTGGGTGACCGAGCCTTGCTCGTTTTTTTTTTGGTAAATCATAATAATTTGTGTCACAAACGAAGGAAATTGAATAAAAAGGGGAAAGAAATTATAGTCATCTAGACTCGAACCGTGGTCTTCCGGTTTCGGGACCGCCCGTTCCCACCTGAGCTATTATACGCTAGTTAATATTGGCGAAATTTACCTTCGTATTCTAATTATATTACAGCAGTTTTTCATTACCTGCAAACACGGATAAAACGACGTTTTGTGAATATGAATCCTAGCTAGATCAATTTATAGCCCCCGGAACCCCCTGCATACAAAACTTTATGAAAATCGTTGTAGCTGTTTACGAGATTCAGATTTATATAGGTATATATAAGTATTTACATATATACAAGAATTGCTCGTTTATAGTATTAGTATTTATATACTCTGAGGTATTACATTATTATTAGATTAGATAATACGATTGTGACAATTAGCAATATTTAGACATTTTGAAATGATTATGTGTAGCTCCGAATGTAATTTGATAAAAAACTGCGATCCAACCAAGTGCAAATAAAAAAAAATACCGACATCTTTACTAAATACCGGCCGTTTGTAAACGAGTGAATTTTGTAATTCGCCTGCAACATACACTCGTACGAGACGCGCTGCGCGTAATTAATGTCGGGGGGTGAGGTACCCCCGCACCTGTAACGCCCATTCGATCAAGGTCAACGGCGTATATCCAAGCCTTAATACTGCTTTTAATGTCTGCTTGTTCCTCTCTCTTTACTTAACTAACATAATATTGCAAGAGAAACACAAGTTGCCCCTAAACAAGACCATTTCTATGATCGCACATTAATCGATACTATCGTCTGTGTTTTTTCTTTTTTTGTGTGAACAATGGCATTTTTATTTTCTTCAACATTCAGCTCGGAGTTCCTTTCAGCGTTTTTCTCTAAGACCTGTAGTTCAGAAGTTGCCCTCACTGGCTAGAAAACCCCCTGTATACTTCTCCAAGTACAGTAAAAAATGGATTTTATTCTACAACTATGTTTTGTATACCTTTCGCACCTGAGATTTTTTTCCGTCCAAATCTTTTTCTTTTCTATAAAATCTTATTATGTACAACTTCTAGAAAGTGCTTAGCACGTTCTCACATCCAGGTGTGTAGACTACGTTTTAGAATATTAGAAAAAATTAACTCACTATCGTATTATTCAGGTGCGAAAAGGGTATACCTATGCAAATACGAAGTTTCTAGTACTAAGCGTTTAAAAATAGACTTTAAGATCATTGAAATAAGGTTTATTTTTGCATTGAATGCTGGAGAGCCGACGTAACGCGCAAACAAAAGAAGTGAAATGTAAAAATAAACCTTATTTCATTGATCCAAATGCTCTATTTTAATCGCGATATTTGCTCTCGTCTCCGAGCCGGTCTGTGCGAACGGACCCTAAGAGTCTCTGAGCCAAGCCGCGGACAAACAGAAAGACAGACAGACTGACGGACATAGTGAAACTACATATAAGGGTTCCTTGTTGACTACGGAACCCTAAAAAGGTTTTGCATGATGTAATTTCTCTTTCTTTCTCGTAATATTTCATATTGTTAGTACCCCTATTCACTTAGCCATACTCATAGTATCAAGACGGACTAATTAAGATTAAATCTAGTTTTTCTCGTTTCAGTAATTTTTTATATATTACGTAGTCGGGTTTTTTGTTTCTGTTAATAATTTAATTTATTTCAAACATTTTTATTTTCATGAAAGAACGAGCTGTTCAGGTAAGTACCTATTAGACGTTGTATATTAAAAACTCTGTGGAATTAGTATGACGATTAAGTAAGACTAACAAAAACATCGTACATATCTTACACAACTTTCAGGATTTTTATTTACAACAAATATGTACAAAATACAATCTATACAGGGTGTTGTTTTGGTCAGCGACGAGCGACTCAGGGTCGATAATACAAATGATACTGATGCTAAAAAAAATATAAAAAAATACTTAATTTTTATTTTTATTATAAAAATAATAAAATAAAAATTTTGAAAATCATGTAATAAGCTAAAGTGTAGACATAATACTCAAAATTTAGGCGTAGTTACCTAAATCCTAATAACCGGTTGAGAGCTTGCTCGCCGCATTGTCCGCGTAGAGGTGTAAAAATTCTCTGAATTGTCACCATCGGTCAGTTTACAATAAAAAAAAACCTAGCTCTTGTGCGCCACACCGTACGGTTGTGGGTATAGGTATTAATCATCAAATAAATTTTGTTCGTCTGTTTTCTCGGACGGCAATAACCTCTTGACAAAAGCCAAAATTATAATAATAACGCCATACAATTTTGATTCATCTACACTAATGTTATAGATATGTAAAGTTTGTACGTCTGGATGTCATTCGTAATCTCCGGAACTACAAATTCGATTTTGAAAATTAAACAAAGGAAATAATTACGTAGAAATCGCATTCGTCATTTTACAAGTTTGAATTAAAGTTAATACCGCTTATACGGGGTTCATACGACCATAAATGAAACCACGTAAAGTACTCATAAATACGAACAGCTTTTACTCAGGGACCAACTTTGAAATCGCAAGAAAAAATACAGATTTTCTGACGTCAATGTCTCCTCGGGTAAAATGTATCGAAAGCTTTCTTTGCGATTTATAAGTTGGTCTCATAGTAAAAGTTGTTCATATTTATGAGTTTAATTTATTGTCGTATCCACCACGTATAAAGGCATACCTTTTATTCTTTATAATTATTATCAGAAACAAAATCCACGCTATGTTTCACGGAGAAAAAGATAAGAAAGGCAGTGGCGTGCATTCCATATAGGCAAATAAGCAATGCTTACCTCATGAGATAGATTCAATAAAATAATATTTAGATTCAATTAAACGATATAATCATTATAAAAATTTAAATAAAATTTCTAACCTACATTCAATACGAAATTTCAAACATTGCCGCGCATGCACTCGCGAGTTTGTGTATCAAATTCACGCACACTAAAACGATTTCGGCATATGCATACATACACACACTCCTTTAGGATAATACGACGAAAGCATAAATCACGTATTTGCTATGCGTAGCACACTGACATTTTGATATTCGCGATTTATAGACCAAAAGTAACCATACCTACTCTGTTGTGACAATTGTAACCCATCCAAATTAAAAACACTACAGTTTACCAACGTCAGAGCAATTCAAATATAACTTCGCAATTTATTTGTATTGTTTTGTTTATTGTTTGTTTGCCTGGTATTGCATAGGGTTACCGTACTTTAATATCGATAGATTCAAATTGAAGTGACCGATATATAAAAGAATTAATTGATCGATCCTTAGAAAATCGTTATTTATATTATATTATGGCATAAATATATTTCTTAGTTAATTAGTAGCAAAAATCGTCCTACGTGACTGACTTTTTGGCGGGAACTTGCAGAGTGACGTAGCGTTTTAATTTTAATTTTCATAAATTCGTGTATTTTGAGTTTTATTGCATATTATTAGTGGTATTTTATTCAATAAAGATCAATCTTTGTGTACCAGTGACGTGAAATGAAATGAATATGTGTTTCGTGACTTTACAAGTTGTCTCAAAAAGTCCGTGAAAAGTTTTAGTACAATGACCACCATTTTACTAAAACATGACTGGACGGTGACTGATCATGCGGACTATGTGAAAGTGAATGTGCGGACTATATTAAAGTGATATTATAAATAAAATGTATGCGACTGAAGGACTTTGTATCCATGGTCAAGAACAAATTATCAAAAAAAAACCTACGTGACTGACGTATATTGTGATTTGTTTTTGTTATTTTTTGTATACAGGTGTTGTTTTGGTCGGCGACAAGCGACCCAGGAGCGGTAGTACAAAATATATATTCCCCAAAAATGGACTTAATTCCATTAAATACTGTAAATATGATGAGAAATACCTTATTCAATTTGAAATAAAATTACCGCAAAGTATGTTTACTAGGCACGTGCACAGACTAGAGCTAGGCACAAGTCGCCATTGCCCCACCCCTTCACTCCCTCGTACTCCCGTTGAGTATTATGTCTACACTTTAGCTTATTACATGATTTTCAAAAAAAAAATTATTTTTTATTTATTATTTAAAAAGAAAAGTATTTTTTTTTATATTTTTTTTAGCACCAGTATCATTTGTATTATCGACCCTGAGTCGCTCGTCGCTGACCAAAACAACGACCTGTATGTTAGGAATTCCTGTGCTGTGTGTCTGTTCTGTGTGAACATGGATAAATTGAAGTGTAGTACGTGTGGTGAAGATGCAATATGCATCGAAAAATTACGTGCAAAACCACTCAGTCAGTTTTCCTTCGTAGAAAAAGACCAAAATACCTAGTATCTTTCCCTAGACCACACCAAAACTTTACTACTACTACTACATTTATTATCATAAATATTCGTGTACAATGTACAATTAACTTGGTCCATCTACCTAGTGCTTGATTGCCTACCTACTCCGAAAACCAATGCACGCCACTGAAGAAAGGTCAGATGTATAAATTGAAAAAGCATGCCCGTAAAGTAATTTCATCACCGTTAAGCCAATGGTAATACGTGAGCTTAAAATCCATATTAAATCCACCCCCACATCGAAAGGCAATAAAATTCCACGCTAAGCTTTAAGTTGACGTTAAATTCTCACTCGTATTAGTGCAATCACCACTTTGTGTCACCACTTCAGATATTAACGGCTGTAACTTATCATAAAACGCCAGATTACAAAAATACTTTTCGTTGAATTTTCAAACACTGTGATTTTATTTTAGGATAGACTAGCTGGCCTCCACGGTTTCACTTGCGTTCCCAGAATGTATATTAATCGGGAATAATGTAGCTTCCTATTAGTGAAAGAATTATCAGAAATGGATCAGAATTTCCGGAGATTAACTCCGACATCAAAACTTTACCTCTTTGTAATATTAGTGTTGGTAGATGATAAATTTCCACAGTTGAAATATATTTCAGCCAAGTAGAAAGCTTGTGTGTCACACGTAGCGGATAACGAATAGCTTGTGAATGAATTGTTTTTTCGTCAGAAACAAGGAAAACAAAAGCGTTTAAAATTCATCTCTCAGTATTTATTACGACACTTCAACATAGATTCAAAATCTCTATAAAAACACTTGAAATATTTTTCTTTCCAGAAATATGTTTCTGGAACCGCTTAGCTATAAAAAGGACTCAATATGCGATGCAGACAGTGACGTCACATGTCTGTCCAACGTTTTCGCTGACTCAACTATATAGCAATTTTCATTAAAGTCTTTGTTTAGTTTAAAAAAAATAGCTTTATTTATCAAAATAATGTTAACAATAATATGCATAGGTAATGAGTAAACCACAAACATCCGACATTTTACACAGAGTCCAATTCCTGGTGTTGCCATATGAGGTACGTTCCGAAACATCCCTCTTCCATTGGAGAAGTGGAGGCCATCACGTAGACATTTCGTAGTCCTCGAAATGAGCTGGTCTGGTTCTCACTCGGGCGCTGCGTCGTGGTTCGGTGGATATGATTCTTCCAGTATCTACTATTTGGCTATGCTCCGGAACTGTCTCAGGGTTCCAAGAAGGAATCGCATGTTCTGTACCTGAAAAGGAAGACTCAAGATATGGCTGCTCATGTGCCACTTTTGAAAGATCTTCTGTATTCGTTGGTAGTATATGAGTGGAAATAAGATCCTCGGGACATGGTCTAATATGAATTCTGTTCCTTCTATATTCTTTTCCATTCACATTCACAATATATGATCTGTCATTTATAATTTTAGATATTTTACCTTGAAACCATTTATTGTTCATTTCTGGGTTTAATTTTACTACTATGCTTTGACCTATTTTTAGATCTGAAATATTCTTAGCTCTTCTATCAAACTTTCTTTTGTAGTTTTCTTTCCTTTCCTTGATTAATTTAGGTAAATATTGAATTACTTTAGGTTTTAAATGTTTTAATAAATAAGGAAGTCCAGCTCTTGTTCTTCTTGAAAATATTTTTTGTACTGGACTAGCCATATCATCCTCATTAG
Source organism: Polyploca ridens (assembly GCA_951394255.1). Classification (NCBI taxonomy): domain Eukaryota; kingdom Metazoa; phylum Arthropoda; class Insecta; order Lepidoptera; family Drepanidae; genus Polyploca; species Polyploca ridens. The sequence goes on from OX596243.1 coordinate 14,049,296, forward strand.
GCACATTTCTCAGATGTAATAAAGTGTACCATAGGTCTTGTTTAGTTTCTAAGCTGTGCAACACTATTCTTTTAGCAATTTTAACTGTTATTTCTGCCTTTCCATTAGATTGAGGATAGTGTGGTGAGGATGTAACATGTTCAAAATTCCAGTTTAAAGTAAATTTTTTGAAGTCTTCATTAATAAAATTGGTAGCATTGTCAGTACAGACTCTTTGGGGTATACCATGTCTAGAAAAATTTCTTTTACATATCTGTATAATCTCATTTGCTGCCAGCGATTTTAATTCATCTAATTCAAAATAATCTGAATAATGATCAACCGTTACCAAATATTTTGCTTGACCTACAGAAAACACATCCATAGATACATATTGGAATGGATATAGGGGAACATCATGAGCTTTTAGAGGCATCTTTTGCTGTGCTGTAGCGCTCTTCACACAAAACTTACATTTTTCAATAAAGTCTTTTATATCCTTTGACATTCCTGGCCAAAACATATTGGTTCTCGCTAACCGTAATGTTGCTGCAATGCCATTATGACTTGTATGTACTTTTATCATAAAGTCTTTTCTAATTGAGTCTGGTATAAGCACTTGATCTTTTCTTAGTATAAGTCCATCGGTTGTAGACAACTCATGTCTAAATTTGTAATAAACTTGAAGATGAAATGGCATGTCTGATAAGTAGTTAGGAAAACCATTAATAATAAATTCAATTAGTTTTTGTAAATGTAAATCCTTCTTTGTTTCCAGTTTTATGTTTTCCATGAGGTTATCTGATATTTTTAGGTATTTTATTGCTGAAATTTTGTTTATTATCTTAAAAATTTTTCTTTCACTTTTTCTGTTTTCTATGTCTAATAATTCATCATTTTCATTTATAGGTGCCCGTGACAATGTATCAGAAACTATATTATCTTTACCCTGTATATACTGTAGATCTATATTATATTTTTGCAAATTGAGTAGCATCATTTGTAACCTTTTTGGGGCCTCTATCAGTGGTTTACTAATAATATTTATTAGAGGTTTATGATCTGTCTTGACTATTATTCTTGGATTTCCAACTAAATATTGATGAAATCTTGTGCATGCGAAAACCACTGCCAACATCTCTTTTTCAATTTGTGCATACCTTTTTTGAGTAGGTGTTAGACAGCGGGATGCAAAACTAATAACGCAGCCATCTTGATATAAAGCAGCACCCAATCCAAATTCACTGGCATCACACTCTATTAGAACATCCTTGTTTAATTCAAAATATTTCAATGTAGGCAAATCAGCTAAGAGTTCTTTTAAATGATTAAACTCTTTCTCTTCAATCTTAGTCCACTTGAAATCAACATCCTTTCTCGTTAGTCTTCTTAGATTATGAGCTTCAAAACTGAGATTTTTAATAAATTTACTGAGGTAACTCACCATGCCTAAAAATCTTAAGACATCTTTGCTTGATGTGGGCGTGGGCATGTTTTTGATAGCATCTACTTTTGATTTATCTACTTGAAGACCCTTATTTGTCAGATAATGTCCATAAAATTTAACAGATGTCTGTAGAAAATTTGCTTTACTTATATTCAATTTACAATTAATTTTTAGAAGTCTTATGAACAACTGTTCTAGCTTTTCATTATGATCCTTCACTGCCTCCTCTAAAGTATCACCCACACCATAAATCAAAATGTCATCAGCTATAATTTCAATACCTTTAAGATCTTGTAGCAGACTGGTCAATTTTTGTTGAAAAATTTCAGGCGATGATGTTAATCCAAATGGTAGACGCAACCACCTGTAACGGCCAAAAGGAGTCCAAAATGTAGTTAACTTGCTACTCTCCTCATCAAGACTAACTTGCCAAAAGCCTTTTTTTGCATCAACAGTACTAAAAACCTTGGCTTTGCTTAATTCTGGCAACATTTCATCAAGTGTACTGAATTGATAATTGGGCCTTTTTAAGGCTTTATTTAAAGGAATTGGGTCCAAGCAAATTCTAAATTTAGTATCTTTTTTAACAACTAGAATATTGTTTACCCACTTTGTGTGACAAGATTCTTTTATAATAATACCATCTCTTTCTAAATTTACTAATTCAGATTTTAAGTTGTCACGCAGAGCTATAGGAATTCTTCTAGGAGGCTGTATTTTTGGTGGCACAGTATTATCAATTTCTAAAATCGCCTCACCTGGAAGACAGCCATATCCCTCAAATACATCTTGATACTTTTGTACCAACTTCTGGCACTCTCCATTGTTGATTACTGGACATGTAATTGACTTGCAATATTTAATAAATCCAAGTGCCAAGCATGCTTTCTCAGACAGTAATGGTTTATGGTTAACATCTACAACATGGAATTTTATGACATATTTCTTCTGGTCACTTATACATTCAAATTTGGCAGTTCCATAATCTAGAATCTCTGTATTATTAAAACATCGCAGCTTATGCTTAGATGGATTCAACTTAGAAAGTTTCTCATTTCCAGTAATCTTCTTATAATAGTTGACACCCATTGTACACACTTGTGAGCCTGTATCTAAAATGCAATACAATTTAATAGCTTCTTTTCCATTTTTAAATAAAAGTGGAACCTCTCTGTGTCCTGTTTTTTTATTCTTTTTGATTTCTGAAATGCAGATGCTGTCGTCAGTGTCCTCTGAAGTAGATTCTGCATTTACTTCTCGTATATAATTTTTCTTTTTACACACCTTCTTAAAATGGTTCCTGCCCTGGCAATTCTCACACCTCTGTCCATAGGCCGGGCATATTTTCTTATCAAAGATATGTTTTTCTCCGCAGAACTTGCATAATCTTGCTTCTTTTATATTTTTGTTTGTGGTTTTACTCTCCTTGATTTTATTTATTGTTTTTGTCTCATATTCTTCACTTTTTTGTAATTCTGATAATTGTCTGATTGCTGTCTCTGCAGACCTGCATATATTTATAGCCATATCTAGGTCCAGGTCTGGTTTTCTTAACAGCTCTTTCTTAGTATCGCCATTCAAAATACCAACCACTATTCTATCTCGTAGAATTTCATTTTCCATATTTCCATACTGACAAGGTTTAATCAATTTCCTTAGAGCAAGAAGATATTCGGAAAAATCTTCACTTTGCAACTGACTTCTTGCATTGAACATGTATCTGGAGTAGATAATATTAGTCTCTTTTATTATGAATTGTTCAATTTTTTTAAATATCAACTTTTCCTCTTTCTTTTCTTTTTCTGAGAGACCAAATTCCATATATTTTTTCATCGCAGCAGCACCTATCGCGCTTATCAACAATCCTGCTTTAACCTCTGCTTTCTCTGCCGGCCACTTGTCGATACCTGATGCCAGACAGTAATTTCTCCACCCATTTTTAAACAGTTCTAAATTCTCGTATTTATTTCCTGTTTCTACCTCTAGGGCTTGCGGCCAAGGGACATTGACTCTGGTAGAGCTACACTCACCCTTTTTGCCACTGTCGGCTATAATTTGCTGCTGTAGCAACGAAATTTGGCTTTGCATTGTTGCGAGCATTTGCGCTTGTTGCTCAAACAATCTTTTAAAGTCCTCGCTTGCCGACATGTTTTTTGCAACAATGGTTCACTTCACGCACTTCTTACACCATGTTTAGTTTAAAAAAAATAGCTTTATTTATCAAAATAATGTTAACAATAATATGCATAGGTAATGAGTAAACCACAAACATCCGACATTTTACACAGAGTCCAATTCCTGGTGTTGCCATATGAGGTACGTTCCGAAACAGTCTTCTTGCTAGCTGTTGTTTAAAGGGAGGCTGGCTTTTAGATGAGATTTTTTTAGATTCATTATAGACATATAATGAACGATCTGTCCATATTATCTATCCGACCCACTCACAGGCTTCGCTTCTCTGTTTCATACTTAATCTATGAATATATATCCAACCATATCTTGCACCGTTTGATTGATTACTCGTATGTATGTTTAGAATATATAAATCCCACCAAAATCATTTTCATGTAAAATGTTGCCGAGACCATATGGCTCGCACTGACAATAAGTTATCAGATCTCATGTAGAGCCAAGCTTATAACTCTACACGTCTTTACTCTACAAGCTCTAACTTCACAAACTCTACACCTTAGTCAAAACATGTGGCTTGGCCGTTCTTGTAGTAGCGCTTGCGCTTCGCTTGGCTCGACTTGGCGGGGGGCACCCCCGTGCCCCCAGATACGTGAAGAGGAATTTTTCTACCCCTTTTAACGATATTGCGCGCACGGAAGAGCGTGGGATTGGGCCAACGAGGAAAAATCCCTTTATTATACAGCAATCCAATTCCGCAACTAATCAGTGCTTTTGCACTATTTAATTATGGTCGCTACAAAGAGCAATCACTGCATCTAAATGTTTTGTGTGTCCCTGATTTAGCCAATCATAACGTATGTATCCCCAACATAGCCAATCAGAGCGCACTGTCACAGATTACCATACAGATAAACAGCTCCTAAGAACGCGAAATGGTAGGTACTTCACTACATGCGCAGCGATGTGTGCGTGAGCGCTCACCGACGGGTTCACGTACGAGACCGAGAAGTCGCTTCGGGTGTTTCCGGCGAACCCGAGGGTCCGAGAGTCGGGGGCGACTCGCGACCGAGCGGCACGCCTCGATACCTACATCGCTATCAAGCAGTACGTCGTCGCTCGCTGCTCGTTACCGCGATACCTACTTTGTTTTTAATAATTTTAAGAACTTATAAACAAAATGGATAAATACATATATCCTATTTTACATACCTTAAAGATCGAGACAAGTAATTATAATTTATCCAAATGAATGAGACAAGTAATTATAATTTTCTTTACTAGGTAGATATGTAGGTACGAGTAATATTTTTTGTGGTGGGCGAAATTGGAGTCATGTCATCTAGACACGCGGTAGCGTATCAAGCCAAGTTCAAGATATCTTTTACTTAATGCATATATTGCAATACTTATGCATTTAAACTGTTATAATTTAGGTACATATACAATAATGTAGACACTGTTATTTTAGGTTTTTGAGTATGAGATAATGACATTATTGTCATTGTTTACAATGGTTGTAATAATGATTAGGTACAGTTGAACGTTATATAAAACGTTTATAATAACATTAATTCTTGCAATTAACGAATTTCACTCTAACTAATTCAATAATTTATCAAATGTAAAAATTCATATTTGATCTTTTTACTTTCGAGTAAGACTTCATATAAGTGTGAACAAAACGCCATTATTTGTGTCATCTTGGTATTATAACGCCTAATAATTGTAGTAGGTTTGGAGTTTGGGTAGTGGAATTCTTCAATGGGAAATTGGGAACTAGCAAATCCCAAGAGTTTGGGCGAGCGTGTCGTAAGGCTAGGCTCGTTGTAAATCTACACTTGATACCGCGATGATAATGTGCAAAGCGGCTAGGCTCGTGCTCGGCTCGCCTAGCGTAGACGCACCTGAATACATTACCCGTAAGTAAAATATTTTACAGTGTGAGTTGAGTGTGTGAGAATCAATAAATTATACTTATAATTTATAATTAGTAAAAAAAATACCCAACTATCTAATTAAATTTATTTGCTAGTGTGACAGCCCTACAAGAATAGGCTAATATAATAGACGCTGGTAGGGAGCTGTTGCTCTGTATACTCTGTGCTGTCATATACTCTGTGGCACTGTGGTTCGGGGAATTGGCAGAATAGATTTCAATCAAACATAATGAACAGCATTACAGTAGTACCCAACTGATATGGCTTACCGATGTACCTGCGCAGAAGATACATTTTCAATGCGCGGGAAAAGCTATTGGTCGGCAGCTGCCGCCATGTTAGCGCGCGCCGTGCGGAGGGGCGTGTCTTACGAGTGAGATGGAACTAATAGCTGCAGTGTATTATGAACCTTATAGTAGTGATCTTAGGTTGATTGTAAGTTTTAAGCATTCTTTCGTTAATCTTCGGGGCCATACTTTCTTTTCTGTGCGAACGAAGATTCACGACGCGCCATATCAGTTGGGTAATATTGTAACGCTTCTTTGGGTTAATTGTTCGATTGATTGGGCATACTTAAAGTTTATATGGAAATGGAGTGCAGAAAACTGAATTAGGGTTTTTGGACTAGTAGTAATAATAATATCACGTTATGCTTATTTCGAGGAATTTTAGCGCTAAATCCGGCGAATATTTATATATGTATATACCTACAAGCTTCCGCCCTCCAGTTTATACCCGACGTTACCGAGGGATTTTAAAATTTCTCAGGATAAAAAGTATCTCATATGTTATGATTTATCTATGTGCCAAGTTTCATCCAAATCCGCTAAGCCGTTATGGTAATAAACATGCACACATACAAACTTTCGCATTTACAATATGATAATGATAATAATAGTAGGATAAGATAGCATTGCAGGGATTTGTAGTTTTTATGAGTTTTATATTATTAGTTTTTTATCTCTTTCCTTTTACCTTCATGTACATAATATTTCTGATTCCAAATTAACTTAGATGTTTTATGCCAATAATAACATTGCAAACTTGCCTGTCAGCCTTATTTGTTGCTGATGATGAGAACAAGTACTCGGTGATGACCAGCCTTTCATCTTGCAGGTGGATAATGATGTCCCCAAGCTTTAGAATTGTGTTCACCTAGTGAATGAAGAAAACATATATATACAACAAATATGTACAAATTACAATCTAAGTATAGTCTTTTTTTTTTTTAAACACGTTTTAAATAGCCTTGCACTAAAAAGTATTAAATAATAATAAAATTGATCCTAAGTATATTCTCTGTCTATCCCGTAAGGGCCTAAATGTAAGCAATTTTTGTTGTTAAGTTTAATATTTGAATGAAAAGCGTGGGACGCTTTTCCTTGAAACCCAATAGAATTTCTAAGTATTATCATTAACATGAAGAAATATCGTAAATTACAAAATGAAAAGCGCCCAATAATAGCAGTTAAATAATAATAAAATTGAACCTTTGGTTCAATTTTATTATTAATACTTTTTAGTGCAGGGCTTTTTAAGCATGTTTTTTTTTTTAGGTTTTTAAACTGTAATTTATTTGTTGCGATTTCAAAGTTTGGCTCGTAGTAAAAGTTGTTCATGATGATGACTTAGAAACCTCTGATAATTTGGCAACCATTGAAAAACAATCCCTTTATAACACATCATTATGACGTTATTAAATCAGTGTATAAATTACCATTTCACATAACTGATCTTCCTAGACTTAACACAGTATTGTGATATTAGTGATATCTGTACCCTGAGTGTAAAGAATTGACGTCAGTAAACGATTACCTACTATCGCTTTTGCATTGACTTTTATGGGAGGAATTAATTCTGTAAGAACCAATACCGCAAACGTGCCAACTCCTATACAGAAATGTCGAAAACGCAAACACAAATAGTAAGCGTTTACTAGAATCTCAGAGTACAGAGTGGTTAGTAGATTATTACAAACGTACACGTTTTAAGTCCGAACCACTATCGCCACAAGTTTAAATAATTTATTTTTCTGCGTATAGTATTTGTGAGTCGATAAACTTCTTGCTACCTTTAACTTTAACGTGTAACAGATTTGGATGCTACATCTTTGAACGGTTTGTTCAGAATCGCCTACTGAATCGATTTATGTAACTTTAAATATCTGTATTACAAGTTACATAAATTGATTCTGAACAAACCGTTTGATGGTTTAGCATCTTAATCTTTTAGACTCTGTATAAACCTCCAGTATAGGAAAAGACAATCAGTGACAAACTTATTTTCAAGCCATATTCACTGCCACTGTAAGTATACTTTTCGAGACACGGCTATCTAATCCTAAACTAGGCAGAGCCTGTGGAAACCAGATAACTGATATAATTCATCATACAAACGTTTTTCCGGACTCGATCAACCATAGTGATGGTAAGATATGAACCAACCACACCAATTGTTGTTGCTGGCTGTTGTTTATTTTATATACCTAGTTATTGAAAAATATCTTCAAATTTGTAGGTTCGTTACATATTGAAATTTACCTCATTCTGTAAATATAAGGAAGAGTCCAGGGTAGACGAGAGCTGTGCCATGATAGAAGTGTTCTGAACTATGAGGGCTGCGTGAGGCACGAAGCAGAGCACCAACATTTGAAGTAGAAATATTCTTCGACCGCGTCTAGAAAACAGGATATATTTTAATACAATAAAATAAAACAATGGTTCATGATGCAACAGATGTGGTACGCAACACGACTTTTTTACACGCTAATTGTTATTTTTTTTATACTTGGTCCTACTGTTCAAATTGTTTTTTACAAAAACTTTCCGATAAAAAGAGTACTACCCAGCCAGACGGGTACAAACAAATAACTATACGCTACCATCATGCATTCATTGACCAGTCACAAAACCCTGCATTCGTGCATTTTCACCCGTCCTTTAGCTTCATAAGATACCTTCAAGGTCCCAACTGAATACTTACACTTCAAAATGTAGTATATAGGGTAAACCAAGGTATAACTGGCCACTTTCAATAATTGGCCACTATCTACTTTAACTGTATAAATTAAGAGTTATCCTAACAGTACGCCATCCATTATTACTTTTCGGTACTACTCAAGTAGCTTTCATTGAAGTAATTTTTTTCTCCACTATGAACACTAACGCCAAGGATATCGACCAATTTGTGACAATCGGCGTGCATGTTCTGAAATGAATGGTAAACCTTTACAAAAATGTTAAGGTAACGCTTGATGTAAAAAAAATATTGTGTGGTAGGTAGTGTGTTTGTCATAAATCTATTGTGTTTGATATGTTGTACAGATGGTATGTGATCCTTTTTTAAAGTTCTATTCTGTCAGCATCTATTGTAAACTTAGATTAGGCTGTAATGCGGCGGGTGGCTTGTAATTAATTGTCATTTTTGCATATTTTCAATCATTGGCCACCCATTAAAAATATGATTCTAGCACAAAGTTTAAGTCTAGAACTGATCCAGTGCTTACCAAACCTGAAGAAAATGAGTTGTGTAACTTCATTATACCACAAGCTAAACGAGGATTTCCTAGAAACCTAGGTCAGTTTTCAGAATATACAGGTTTGTGTCCAAACATTTTTGAATAAAAGTCTAAAACCTCATCGATTCCGCATGAATGACAACCCTGGAGAAGTATGGTTCAAGGTATTCTTGAAACGTCATCCCACTATCTCGACTCGGTCATCAGAAGGAGTTATCATGATAGTTGTATTCCATCACCCCACAGATTTCATATTCCTGAGGATGAATGTTTTTCACGATGAAATTCATTTTTGTGCCATACTTTTAGAGACTACATCTGGTGATGATTATGATGATGTAGATAATTTATTTAAACTTGTTTTCAACCAATATAAATGAAAACGGTTCTAAGTTCTTCGTTCCTTTAGAGTTTACTAACACACTGTGGTATACTGATCTCTAGCGACCTAAAATCTTGATTTTCTTTAATGAATTAAGTACAGTATTGCTATAATTTGGCTTATTAACTTTTTGAAGTGTTTTGTATTTCTAATCTTAGTTACTTTATTCTATATTTTAATTGTTTTCATGATTATTTTCACATGGCCAATAATTAGTGTTATGGTGGCTAATTTCTAATTTTTTATGGCCAGTTACTATAAAAACATCTACTTTTTCGTTCGATTTAAATATCTCTACATAATTCTGTTTTGTTTGATTTTTTAAATATCAATATCGACAAACGGATACACGCTTTAACCAAAGAAAATATAAGAATATAAATTTATTGACACATTTTGTCATAACAATGATATAAATTGGGCAATGTGCTTAAGTGGCCAGCTACTGGTGAGTTTACCCTACTAATTCTAAATGTGTTTTTCTCTGACCACTACATGAATAAACCACCAACCTCATAAGGCTAATTGAAACTAACGTACGACTGTCGTAGAACCACTTCTATCACAGGTACCTATTAGTGGAAAAGGAAGCACAATAAATACAATACGTGTTTCTTCGAAAGCTTATGGATCCTCTAGAGAAGACTTATGCTATATTGGGATATATTATTGCGGTTCAATGCTGTAAAAACTATACATTATTTACCCAAATTAAGCTGGCAAAATACCTTTTTAGAATTCCTTAGTCAAACAAGGATCCCTTATGGCTTCATTATGTTATTCTATATGTGACATACATTTTTACTTGTAAAGTACACATAAATAATAATTTAAAAGCCTTTATTACTGTTAACGTCATCCATGTCTCAAGTATGCCTAAAACTTAATTTATTTGGATTCTTAGCATTTTGGGAAAACATTGGCAAACGGTCGTAGTTCTGTTACAGCATGACTCCCAACAAAGGCCTCCTAAAAGATTTCCACTTAGCTGCTGATGCCAAATTTGTGTTTTGCATCAGAGATGAGATAGGGTCCTGATTAGTTCGGGCCGTAATTCAAGCCTCATATAAAGTTGCTTTTTTTTGTAGGGCCGAATAAACCACGGTTATTTCTTCACCCCTGCAGCTACTAGCGGGTTTGTGATAAAACATTCCATTCCAGCCGGTATCGCCTCAACGACGATAGCTGCACAGTGTTCAGGGTCATCGGATGCGAAGCATGTTATCTTCACGGGTACGACGCGAAGAAATCACGCAATCCATCCCGACTTGTAGTGCCTCACACGATGCCATCCGGGTGGCCGAAGCGAATCAGGCCGGCGCATGGGACTTGCATCCGGACGAGATAGTGTTACTCCGCCAGAGTGCAGTTAAAAGGGGGGCCCCCGGTCTCCCCCTGATACAGTCGGCCGGGTCCACTCCAGTCTCCTCCTCCGGCACGACCAACTGTATCACAGATTAAGCACAAGACGTGTCAACCTCCAAGGGCGGAGATTATTTGATCCCTGGACTCGGGATCCATATATAACCTGCGGGTGGCCAGCAGGCAGCCGATTCACCGGGTCTCCCTAACCAACCTAATCTAAACCTAAATGGTTGGAACGCGCAAGACCTCAGCTCGTCAGACAGAAGATAAACTGCAGCTTGTACTGCAAGAACTTAAAATTTCTAAAACCAAATGTGAGCAATTAATGACAGAACGCGATGACAGTGAAAAAGAAATGCTAGATATATTATCTATGAACAAAAAGTTAAAAACTGAGATGGCAGATATGCATGTCCGGCACACAGAAGTAGCTGAACAACGGGATCAGTTTCAGAGCATTGTCGACGGGTTCAACCAATGCAGCTATGAGTTTGAAGAGGCCCTCAGCCGAGTTACTACACTTGAGAAAGAATTATGTGAGGCCCGTAACTACATCACTCACTTAGAAAATAGTAAACGTGAAACCAAGGTAGCAGAAACCAATACACTTTTTGATGAGTTGGTCGGACCAGCTCCGGGTTTGGTTTCTGGTGCCTCGGCCCAATGCTCAAAACCCACTGTCACAATAGATTTAACATGTGAAGATTCAATTGTTTCTAATGGTGCAGTGCGGATAATTAAATGTAGTAAAAATAAACTTAAGATATATATAAAAATCAAAAATTTTATAAAAAAAACACAAAATCTCATTAAAAAAAATAAGATTGTATGTAATAACATTAAATTAAGGAAGGAACGTTTAAACTTAATAACAGAAGTTAATATGTGCCATGTAGACTATGAAAAAGGCATTTTTAAATATAACTCGGATACAATGCAACTCCAGGCTGAAATTATTAGTTTAAACGATAGGTTAAAGTTTTTTTCAACTAATTATGAAACTTGTCAGAAAGAGATAAATTCCTACATTCTGGCCATGAATGAGTTGGTGGAGGGGTCTAAAGCAAATGCTGATAGATTTGATTCCCTTGTAAACAATTGTAATTGTTTAAAAACTCCATCTAGCTCCTCCAAGTCAGATTGTCCAACTCCATTGTTAAATATCACAATAAATAAATGTAACACACCAAATCCTACAAAATCTTCCATCCCAAAATGTAAACAGGATTTAAATAATTTAAATTTAAATAATATTGTAATGTTTAGTGATGAAATAGGAAAAAATATGGGAATATTACTTAGTCACTGCTTGGGCCAGTCTATAACTAATATGTGTATGCCCGGTGCTTCTTATAGTCAGATATTAGATAGAATTAATAGCAGTTCATTTAATAATAATACTACATTGATAATACTTATAGGAAGAAGGGGAAATGTGGACAAACAAAGTCTTAAACAATACTTTAGTACACTTGCACAATTAAATGTAAAAAATCTAGTTTTGTTTTCATTCCCATTTCTTCAAAGTTTGCCACAGACTGAAAATATTTATAGACATAATTTAAATATGACATTACACACTTTGACATGTCGTCATAGTGATAAGTTTCACTTGATTGATATGAATAGTTATTTAAGTAATTTGAATTATTATTATTATTTAACAGAAGATAATTTTTATCTTCCAAAATACCACAAACGACAAATAGCAGAATCGCTATCATATTATATTAACTCAGCCAATTGTTTGGCTACTCGGACGGCTGCTTCTATTGAGCAGCATAGCTATTTACAACCATTGGAAGCTATTCCAAATAGATTGGATTCATTGGAACCTATTCCAAGTACTAGTAGTAATTTAAATTAGAACATGTGACAATAGAGGCAACCTCTAGCATTAGTCATAAGAATAATAACTATGAAATTATAAGTGTATCCTGCCCATTATTATTAGATATAAAGAGTAATAAAAAGTATAATAATAACTGTAACAAAAGTAATATTAACCTGGTACACCAGAATATACAAGGAATTAAGGGCAAGGAATTAGAACTAGAGTTATTTCTGAACTGTGATAATATTGACATTTTATGTATCACTGAACATTGGCTAAAGGCCCATCAGTTCATGTTTAACTTTAGTAAGCACCAGGTTGCTAGTTCATTCAATAGAAAAGATTCTATTCATGGTGGCTCACTAATAATAATTCATAACAATTTGAAATTTAAGGAACGCATAGATATTCAGAGCCTATCTATTGAGCGAACTATAGAAATAGCATGTGTAGAGCTTGAGCAATTCATTGTCATGAGCGTATACAGACCCCCTACTGCAGTATTCAATTTGTTTGAAAAATGTATGGATGAAGCTTTGTGTAAACTAAATAGTATGAATAAAAATATAATAATATGTGGAGATTTTAATATAAACTTGTTGGAGGATAATGCGATATGTAATAAACTCAAATCACTTTTTCTGTGCTACAATCTTGTAAATCTTTTTTTAGAACCAACTAGAATCACTGCCACTTCAGCAACTTGCATTGATAATATTTTTACTAACTTACAGCCAGTAACAAAGTCAATAATAAGTAAATTAAGTTCTGATCACTGTGGCCAGTTGGTCTCATTTCATATGCCTAGAAAAAAAGTGATAAAAAAAGATATTAAGTGTGTTCCTATGAGTGAAAGTCGCCTTGAAAAATTTAGAAATAACATTGTTAATAAATTACCACACGTACCTTACGATAATAATAATGTTAATGAACTTTATAACTCAATTTTTAATTTAACCAAAAATGAGTATAATTCAATGTTTTCTTCAAAAACAGTAAAACGGAAATCTAATACGGTCTTCAATGACTGGGCGACGGTGGGAATTTATATAAGTAGGCGAAAATTGTATGAATTATATAGGGAAAAACAGTATAATCATGATGCTGTTTTTCTAAATTATGTAAGGAATTACTCAAAAACATTTAAATGCGTTTGTACTGCGGCTAAATCAATACATATAAGAAATAAAATTAAAAATAGTCAAGATAAGATCAAGATGACTTGGAAAATTATAAATAGTGAAACTGGAAAGTTCAAAGTACGTAATAATGAGTTTCAACTTATTATTAATGATAAATCAATCAAATCTGATCAAGATGTTGCTGCCGCTTTTGAGGCATTCTTCACCAATATTCCAGTTTCGACTACCAAGGCTCTTAATTCTTCTCCCACCCTCGCTGTATCTTTACTTAGGAAAAATGTAACAGAATGTACTGTTGACTTTAAATTCTCAACGGTTACTTCTAGCGATATAATTAAAGCTTTCAAAACTCTAAATTTGAAAAACACTGTTGATCTATGGGGGCTTTCAGTTAAACTTATTAATTCTATAATTGATTGTATTGCACCTCATTTAGCTGTTATTTTTAATAAATGTATTGATTGTGGTGAGTTTCCTGATCTTATGAAACATAGTAAAGTAGTGCCTTTATTTAAATCCGGTAGTACATCCGACCCTACAAATTTTAGACCAATTTCCATACTACCGACATTCAGTAAAGTATTCGAAAAAATTATACTCAATCAATTGATGGTACATTTCAATAGTAATAGACTGCTTCACAGTAAACAATTTGGTTTCACTAGGGGTCGCTCAACAACCGATGCTGGTGTTGAGCTTATTCAACACATTTTTGACGCCTGGGAAAATTCACGAGACACCCTCGGTGTTTTTTGTGACTTATCCAAGGCTTTTGATTGCGTCCATCATAAAATACTGATCAGCAAATTACATCACTATGGCGTTAGAGACACTGCACTTGATCTTTTGATTTCCTACTTAAGTGACAGAATTCAAAAGGTTGAAGTTAATGGTAAAGTATCCCCTGGGTCATCAGTAACTATGGGTGTACCACAAGGTTCTATCCTTGGACCTTTTCTATTTCTCATTTACATCAACGACTTACCATATCTTGTAGAAAAAAAACATGAGATAGTATTGTTTGCTGATGACACTTCACTTCTTTACAAAGTGAATAGACATGATTTTAATTCTGACGATGTGAACAATGCTCTTTCTGAAGTCGTTGATTGGTTTACTATTAATAATTTATTGCTAAATGAGAAAAAAACAAAATGTATCAGATTCAGTCTACCCAATGTGAGACATTCGGACACAAATATTGTAATTAAAGGCGAAAAACTGGATCTTGTTGAAACAACTGTATTTTTAGGTATCACTTTAGATAATAAGTTACAATGGAGCCCTCACATTTGTAAATTGGTGGATAGACTTAGTTCTGCAGCTTATGCAGTGAGAAAAATTCGCGCTCTCACTGACGAATCTACGGCAAAATTAGTTTATTTCAGTTACTTTCACAGTTTGATGTCTTACGGTATCCTCCTCTGGGGCAGTGGTGCCGAAATCAATAGAATTTTTATACTGCAGAAGAAGGCTGTCCGCGCAATATATAAAATAAGGCCTAGAGATTCTTTGAGAGACAAGTTTAAATCTATTAATATAATGACAGTGTCGTCACAGTACATATATGAAAATCTTATTCATGTGAGGAAAAACCTAAATAACTTTCCTAAGAATAGTGACACTCATAGTTTGAACACTAGAAATAAGCACAAACTTGCTGTACCTTTAACTCGGCTCAGCAAAGTCCTTAACTCTTTCAAGGGGCAATGTATACGTTTCTATTGTGACGTAGCACATCACGCCACCTCGAACCATCCAGCCGCCGCCGACGCCGCCGCAGCGCAGAGGGGAAAGTTACCGCCCGCGGGACGCCCGCACACCCCGCGCCACGTGCCTCACCCCGCAGCATCCTTTATAAGACCGCGCACTCCAGTGAGAGGCACGCAGTCGGCTCAGCGCTATCGTACAGTCAACACATGTCGGTTCGGGTTACCAAATTCGGCTGTGTTGATCATTGCGGTGAGGTTGGTCCGTCTGTACCGAAGCCCTGGTAGATTTACCATCGGGCACCGTCCGCGTCCCCGATACCGTATTCCCTGTGAATCAGTATATTTATCGTCTCCTCGTACGTTACCATTCCCTGGATTGGTGTCCCAGACGGTTCGGGTTACCAAATACGTCTGGTGCCACCTCCCAGGAAAGTGCGTTCAAGGAGCGATTCCCCGTACCGTTTAAAGCAAGATCACGCCGCGCCCTCTATCCATAGTGTTAGAATTAAGAGCTAGCTATAGAGTCTCAGATATATGTATTTACGATTAATAAATCAATTGGCGGCAACTTTGTAATCATTGATTGGTGTTTTCTTTATAGCTCTCCGATAGGTTACCCAAGTAGGAAGGTAAAACTAAGTCCTCCACTGGTTTACCTTAATGTACGAAGTCCGCTTCGTTACATTTGGCGCCCAACTCAGTGAGAATCCACCCCGCGAGGTGCTTAAATCAGTAAAATAGTGTATCGTTACATTGAACACCCATCTTAGTAAGAATCCGTTCCGCGAAGTGTTCAAATCAGTAAGATAGCGTATTGTTACAATAGGCACCCGTTTAGTGAGAATCCACTCCGGTATCACACCTCATTACCTCCCTGGTCGGCCCACTTAACAAACAAGACGGCCTTCGCGAAACCTAGATGGTGGAGCAAGGAAACGTTAAGGGCGGAAAGTGAGCGGTCACGGGAAACCGAGTGAGTGTGTAGAAAAAAAAAATCGATGTAAAAACCCCGTATCCGTATAGATGAGCTATAAAGATTACTAATTATTACCAAAAAAAAAAAAAAAACAGAAAAGGGATATTCGTTCACCTCTTTTGCTTGCTTTATACCGCTTCCGCAGCCTTTTGGCTAATTACATCTTCAAGAACGTTACAATTCCATGGATTAGTGTCCCAGACGGTTCGGGTTACCAAATACGTCTGGTGCCACCTCCCAAGAAAGTGCGTTCAAGAAGTGAATTACAAAGAGGATAAAAAAATATACCTTTTCACCGTAAAGAAATAAATGTATATTGTAACTAGTTGCAACCAATAAAACCGTGAATAAATAAATATAAAAATCTACTTATTTCATGTAAAAATAAAACTAAACAAATAAAATAAATTTAATTTCGTTACTTAATCTTGAAAAAAAAAAAAAAAAAAAAGCCGGTTAATTTAATTTATAAATAAAAATAAACAAATAAAATACATTTTTGTTCCGTAAATTATCAATCCGCGTTCCGTTAAAAGAAATAAAAACCGTTAATAAAGTGAATCCATATAAAAATTGAAGGTAAGTTAGATAAAGAAATTAAATAAATCCGTTATATATTCCGTTATTTCCGTTAAATGAAAAACCGTTCCGTTATAATAAAAATAAAAGCGTGTCAATGGTAAGTTAATAAAATAAATAATTAACATAACCGTCAAATGTCCACAAATTGGATCTATAATTTGAAAAAACCAGAACTCATCAAAGAAATACAAGCAAGAAATATTTCAATCGAGGGTTTAACCGTTGAACAGCTTAGGAAAATCCTATCAACAGACATCAAAAGCACGAAAATGACAGACAAGCCCGAAACAAGTCAAGAAAAGACAACCGCATCCGTATCCGAATCCGAATCAAACTCCGAAAAACCACAGAGTAAGAACATGATGAATCTACTCAAATTGGTAAACAGTTACGGTATCTCATTCGATATACGTAACGAACCGGTGGATTTTATAGAAACACTCGAAGAAATAAAATACACCAATGAAGTAAAACCACAAGAAATGCTACAAATACTACCGAAGGTTTTAAAAGGCAGTGCCAAAGCATGGTACCGAAACAACCACCAGATGTGGACGTCATGGGAAATCTTCGTAGAAGAATTTAAACTCAATTACTTCCCACAAGACTACAACTCAAAACTTCTGGGAGACATAGTCGGAAAAAAACAGTATTTTAGGCAAAACTTCGTGAATTACTTATCAGAAATACAAACATTAATGAGAAGATATGACAAACTATCAACATCCGAACAACTAAGCCGTATCTACGAGAACATGAATGCCAAGTATAAATATTATATAAAGAAGAACGATTTTAACAATCTCTCAGAGTTGATACAACTAGCAAGAGAACATGAAGAAATCTCAACTCAGATATACACAGAAAGGCAACCGAAAAATCACGAAGACAACACAAGAAAACCACTATTCCAAAGGAAAACAGAATGGAATAACAAAGAAAGAAATCAAAGAGATAATACCATTAAAAAAAACAATTTCTTATACAACTACGACAGTAAAACATGCTGTTGGAAGTGTGGGAAAAAAAACCATACAGCAATAGAATGCAGAAACAAAAGCGTGATTTTTTGTAGTATATGTGGTCGGATGGGAACTTTGAGCAAAAATTGTTGTAGAAAACAAGTACAAAACCAAAAATCCGAAACAGGGAACTATATACAGAGAACAAATACTATAAAAGCCGATGATGAAAACGACCCAAGAATATTTTTAGAAATAGAAATAAAAGGACAGCAATTTAAAGCACTGTATGATACTGGATCAACAAACTCGTATATAAACGAAGAAGTATATAAGATACTTCCAGAAGAAGAAAAATCCGTCAACCAAAAAGTACATAGAATACAACTAGCCGATGGAAGTAAATTAGAGTTGTCAAAATTCCGAGACATAGATCTAAAGATAAATGAAACCGTATTAAAACATCGTATGTATGTCATGCCAAGAGCAACGCACATAATATTAGGAGTAGACCTAATAAAACGGTTGAATATGAACATAGACATTCAAAACATAGATAAAAATAAACCATCAAAAAAAAAATCAAAATCGAAAAAGAAGAAGCGAAAACAGAATATAGTAGCCGATGAATTAATAAGAAATCCGATATGTGCAACCGTTGCCGACATAAAAGATTGGTATAAAAAGAAAACCGAAGCTATCAAGACAGAACCGCATATTTTTCCTGAATTTAAATTTATAGAAGAAAACCTTTATAAACGAATCACAAACCCGTCATATGGTACAAAATTAGACTCATCATCCGAATGGAAACTTTGTGTACCGAAAACGAAAAAAGAAGAAATAATTAAAGAAAACCACGATACTCCGACCGCTGGACACATAGGAACGGCAAAAACGTTAGCGAAAGTAGCACACATATACTATTGGCCAGGAATGTTTAGGAACATAGCCAAATATGTTAAAAAGTGTACCATTTGCCAAAAACGCAAATCCGAAAAATCCGAAAATAAAGAAATAATGCAGGTAGATAACCGAAATAAACCATATGACTTAGTGAAAATGAATCAAAGCAGAAAATCTGATTGCCAACAACCGAATTATTATACACAAATAAAGTACTCGAAACCGGAAATTAAACCATTTGCATTAAAAAAGAATATTCCATTATCGGATAAACCAATAAGTTGTTGTGCCATACTCGCACCGAATTGTACAGGACCGTTCAAAATAATTAAAAGAAAATCACCGGTAATAAATTTATTGAAGGATCCTTACTCTAATAGAATAATAACGGCACACATCAAAGATTGGAAAACATGCATCCGAATTATTCCGAATAAATATAAAACTCAATAACAATGAGGGTAAATCATGATAACCGAGCGAGATCCAGAAAGTAAACAATTTTAGAAATACCCTCATTTGAGACAATAAAAAGTTAATATAGAAAAACAATAGAAAGGAGAATAATAATTTCAGAGGAACTTGAACATCATTTACAGCAGTGATTTTTACAGGTAAAAATCTCCATTCCCGGGAGAGGAGTGTGACGTAGCACATCACGCCACCTCGAACCATCCAGCCGCCGCCGACGCCGCCGCAGCGCAGAGGGGAAAGTTACCGCCCGCGGGACGCCCGCACACCCCGCGCCACGTGCCTCACCCCGCAGCATCCTTTATAAGACCGCGCACTCCAGTGAGAGGCACGCAGTCGGCTCAGCGCTATCGTACAGTCAACACATGTCGGTTCGGGTTACCAAATTCGGCTGTGTTGATCATTGCGGTGAGGTTGGTCCGTCTGTACCGAAGCCCTGGTAGATTTACCATCGGGCACCGTCCGCGTCCCCGATACCGTATTCCCTGTGAATCAGTATATTTATCGTCTCCTCGTACGTTACCATTCCCTGGATTGGTGTCCCAGACGGTTCGGGTTACCAAATACGTC
Source organism: Polyploca ridens (assembly GCA_951394255.1). Lineage (NCBI taxonomy): Eukaryota > Metazoa > Arthropoda > Insecta > Lepidoptera > Drepanidae > Polyploca > Polyploca ridens. Next base: position 14,069,211 of record OX596243.1, read on the forward strand.
TGGTGCCACCTCCCAGGAAAGTGCGTTCAAGGAGCGATTCCCCGTACCGTTTAAAGCAAGATCACGCCGCGCCCTCTATCCATAGTGTTAGAATTAAGAGCTAGCTATAGAGTCTCAGATATATGTATTTACGATTAATAAATCAATTGGCGGCAACTTTGTAATCATTGATTGGTGTTTTCTTTATAGCTCTCCGATAGGTTACCCAAGTAGGAAGGTAAAACTAAGTCCTCCACTGGTTTACCTTAATGTACGAAGTCCGCTTCGTTACACTATAATAAAGTACCCAAAGAAATCCAAGAGCTACCTATACATAGATTCAAAAAGATAGTTAAACAGAAGTTATGCACGAAAGGGTACTATAAAGTTTCTGATTTTGTAGATGACAAGAATGCATTTGAATGAATTGTTCGCTTCGCAGGCTATTGTTATATATATTTTGTAATTGTAATACTTCTATTTACATATTTAAAAAAAAAAAAACACTTGCTGAGTTTCTTGCCGGAGTCTTCTCAGTTCAAGTTGTATTTGGAACCGGTGTAGAGCCATTTGTTAACGTTCACAAGTGCCTTATCAGGGCCTAAATTGAATAAATGCTTTTTGAATTTGAATTTGAATTTGAACCCGGTGCTGTACAACCAAACATATCGGTCTGTGCTCCCCAAACAAATAGGTGCTGTACCTGAGTGACGGCAACGATGCACATCCCATTTTATGCTGGGTACTAAGAATCTTTACCTTTCCATGCAGATATCGGTCAGATTGAGAAATATGATCCTCATCATAATTTTACAACACAGTATAGCATCAGTTTTTCAAGAAGGGTGTGAAAATATTTTTGTGTTACCCCTGGTGTTGTAAACGTCACAAGGCGGCTCTCCGTCGTTGTTTTCCCAAGGGAGTACAGCATGGGGTTCTTCAAAAAGGGTGTTAAGAGATTTTTGCAAAGTCGACAACGCACGATTGATACCCTGGTATTGCAAACGTCCATAGGCTACGGTAACTGCCCATCATCAGGTGGGCCATATGCTTGTTTACTGCCATTATAGTAATAAATGTTACCTTGAAGCCGGGTCCACATTGAGGCATCCAACTTTCACGGAGACGATGTGTTCATTTCGTTCTGATGGAGTGGTGCAATATGAAGAGTTGTCTACCCTGAGGGCATTTGCGGTCATTTTCCTGCAACAATAGTTGTTGTTTTTTTTTATATTATTATAATAAACTGTCTCCGCCCCGCGGTTTTACTCGCTTTCTCGTGGAATCTTATATTTTTCGTTGTTTTTTTTTTACTACTATCGTGACTAACAATCGTACGGCCCATCTGATGATAAAGAGTTACCGTTGCCTATTAACGTTTGCAATACCAGGTTTTACCTAACTCGTGCGTTGCCGACCCTGCAAAGATCTCTTCACACCCTTTTTGAAGAACCCCATGCTCTTGAAAAAATCACGGCGGCGAGTTAATTCCACAACCTGAGCGTCCCCGATAAAAAAACTCCTTTGAAACCATACAATACGATACCATTTTGGTGCTAATGTGTGTGGATGGCGAGAGATGCTATAGGCATCAGGTCAAACGATTTTTCGAAACTATCTCCGTTGTACAAGCGGTAGAACACACATAATGATGCAAAGTCTCTCCTCAGTCTATGGGGCTCTAAACCACTTTAGAGCTTGGGATCGTCAACATTCCAATAGCACATCACTGAACAAAGCCCAAGCTCTTATCCAGGTGCGCCAGCCCACAGATGACAGCAGTAAGGTACACCATATGGGGCTGGACTTGTGACTTATAAAGTTGCAGTATATGCCCCGATGAGAAGTATTGCTTCGCTCTATTTTAAGCACACTGAGTTTTATTGAATGCCAGTTTGACCTTGTCTTCTAGATGACTACGGAACAGAACGTAACTAGAAATATCGATGCCAAAGATTTCGATGCTTTTCGTGATATTAGGGACGTTTTCTTCAGTATGGCGATTATCACACTGCCACGCACCTACGGGTAGGCGCGGGAGTGCAAATCTGCATCATCGTGCGGGTTTTTTACGCACTCACGCGCGTAGTTGCGTTTTGTGGATTCACGGCGGCTCTGACTCATTCCATACAAAATCACATACGGCACTACGAGACTCGGTGTGCCATACCTTGCGTCTCGCCGCGCACCTACGCGCGTAGGTGCGGGGCGAGACGCATGTAGGCGCGTGATCTGTATGAAAGCGCGTGGATGCGTTTTCTGTGCGTCTATACAAATTTTTGGAATGTGCGTCTTTTACCACACATCCCAAAAATTATAGACAAACGGAGATACTTACAAGCAACGTTAAAAGACGCATTCACGCGCTACGCTGCGTGGTGCGTGGCAGTGTGTTAACCGCCTATGTAAGGCTTCAGAATGCAGGTCCATCCGTTGGCAAGGTGCTTTAATGATAATCAGTAGCCTGGTCGCATCGGTGGCATCGGTGCTGTACCTGAGCGACGGCTACGATCCCCGATGTACTAAAGCTCAGGTTGTGGAATGAGATTCTCGCCGTGGTTTTACAGTTCAGTACAGCATGGGTTTCTTCTACAACATCCTCCTTGAAGAAATTTGGAAGAGATGTTTGCAAAGTCGGCAACGCGCGATTGTCATCCCTGGTGTTGCAAACATCACAAGTCACTGCAGTCACTGCTTACCATCACGTGGGCCACATGCTTGTTTGCTACCTTCGTAGTACAAAAAAGTAGTTACCTTGAAGCCGGATCCACATTGACGCATCCAACTTTCACGGAGACGATGTGCTCATTTCGTTCTGATGGAGTGGTGCAATATGTAGAGTTCTCTACCCTAAGGGCATTTGCGGTCATCATCCTGCAACAATAGACGAATGTTTTTTTTATTTTTACTGTATACTATGGCAGGTAGCGTTTTACTTGCGTTTCTATAGATACTTATATTTCTTCTGTATAAAAAGTTACCTATATGTATTGCATCCAGGGTATGATTTATCTACGTGAAAGTTTGAATTTTCATGACTCAATTATGTACAAATGGGTGAGCCGATTTGAATGCCTAAATTCAGCTATATTACACGACTGACCCGGAAGGAGGGTTATGTTTTTCGAGTGTATGTATGTTTCTCTATTTCTTTGGCACGCTCTGCAGCCTAAACGGCTTGACGGATTTAAACATATGAGGTATCGTTAGATTCTTCTTAACTGTGGGAGTGTCATAGAGTATATTATTTTTATACGGCGTCTACAAATAAAAAAAGAGGGAGGTTAAAAAATTTCGTTATTATAATAATATGGGTATCAAATGAAAGCTTGTAAACAGCCCTTTCCATATATGTACATATTATAATACTTTTATGCTACCATTTTGACGTAAACTGCAAAACACCACGTTTAATGCAAGGATAGTAGGTACTGAACTGAGCGATACCGACCGTAACTCACAGAGTTGCGATGGTTGTTAGCGTTACTTTACCGTACCGCTCATTTACTTACTAATATACAACTCATTCTATATAAAACTAAAAAGTCTGAAATAAATTAAAAATCCCGACTGCGTAAAACAAAAAGAGAAAAACAAGCTCTTTAATCTATAGAATTTTGAATATAATTTGAATGCTATAAGGTTATTGCATTCGGGGATAAACAAATATTACAAAAAAAATACATACTTAGGTTCAACCACTGTTCCATTCCAATGTTCGTACCCGACTGAAATATATTACAACATTCAAGTTACATTCAAAATTCTATAGATTAAAGAGCTTGTTTTTCTCTTTACTGTAATTTTTTTTTCCCAGTCGGGTTTTTATAGTGCCAGTTTTTGCCACTGCAACGTTCGATTGTATAAGAAACATACACACAAACTTTCGCATTTATAATAGTAGTATTAAATTCCTCAGCTCCAAGTCTGATGTTCTTCTTCCAGCTATCAGTTGCAATCATTTTGTTCAATGAAGGAAAAAAGAAAATATTCAGCTCAAGTTTAGTAACAATCCAAAGTAAATTCTTATTTCGTTAAATCTATTCTCTTGTCTATAACACGAGAAAGTAGAGTAGATTTGGTAATGAATTACTTGAAGTTTAAATTTTTTACTCTAACAAAATCACCATTTAAATAAAATCTGTAGTCGAATAACTGCGGCAACTGCGTAATGCGGCGTCTGAGAGCATAACAAATTGTTAGAAAACGTACGTGTTTGACATAAAAGATCTTGTTTACGTATCAGACAAATAAGTAAGTGAAAATTTATACAAAAAAAACAAAGTCCTATTTATTGTAGAACAAAAATATTTTTTATAGATTTTCTTATTTTTAAAAGCCTTTGGATAAATGTAGTCTTGTAGATAACAATTATTTTATACAAATAGTAATAAAACGAGGCACTTTAAGTTTTATCTGTTAAATCTATGGTTATTTATGAAATAATATACATGAACGGGATGAACCATACATTTTAAAGAAATAAGGTTAATTTTGTTTTGAAATTCTTAAACGTCAAAAAGTGATTAACCTGGTGGACAGAATGCACCTAGTTTTGAAACCGATTATAATATTATATCATGTATGTTTGGTTCTCCTGTAAATATTCATTTTTGATATCACCATTTCATTCGATTAGGACGTCGCGTCGATAGTATGTCTGAGTGTGTATGTGGATTATCAGTAACCTCATAAAAGCAGAAATAGCTTTAGAAAATAGTAAAAGTATTGTGCAATAGCTCGTATCCAGCATTGAATGGGACACGAAAATGCTGAAAACTGCAGTACTTAGTTTGAAACTTTAGCACTATTTACGACCACCAACTGCAAGAATTTTAACGACCAACTCAACAATTGAAATGAAGTATAATAAAGATCATTGCTGTTCATTTAAAGTGCTCTGTTTGCCAGACTTTACAACTTATTTAATTTGTGCGGCAAACGATTAATCTTATTTTTATATCATATTATTTTAAAATATATTTCTAATACCAACTACATAGGTGCCCAGTTTATTTGAACATCTTTAGCGTTTGCCAAGTCTTTAAAATAAACTATTTGAGTGACAAAAATTCATGAAAATAATGTAGTAGAACTATTTCAGGTTCCATTGACTAATTTACACGTGCTCTGACTCCAATTGTTTGTAGCTATTTTCAAACGATATAAAATAAACAATCGTTTATTTTCGTGACTAATTCCAGTAAATCAAAATCAAAAAGTCATTTATCTGGGGGCACGGGAGTGCCCCCCGCCAAGACAGCCAAGCGAAGCGAAAGGGCACTACCTACCTTTTCTCGAAGCGCTTCGTCGTTTTTTTGAACCCTCATAACTTGGATTTGGATTATACCAGATAAACAAAATTCTCGGAACATGATGTCAATAGTGAACTTATTAAGCATATTAAGTTTCAATAACATAGCTCTTATACTTTAGATTTTATTGATATCTAAAAAACCCCGATTTCGTCACTGACTCACTGATGATCATCAAAACTCATAGGGTACTTCCTGAAGTCCTAGAAAGCTGAAATTTGGTATTTAAGCTTGTATTAGTACACAAACAACAAAAAAATTATAAAACTTGGAAATTTCAAACAAAAAAAAAAGAAGTGAAATCCCACCAAAAACATTTTCATGTAAAATGTTGCCGCCAAGACATATGGCTCGTACTGTCAAAAAGTTATCAGATCTCATGTAGAGCCAAGCTTATAACTACATGCACTTACTATATAAGCCCTAACTTCACAACCTCTACACACCGTAGTCAAAATTTGTGGCTTGGCCGTTTCAATACTACAAGAACTATTGAATAACAAAAAAGCAATGAACAGTGAATACATTTTTCACCTTACTCCCATGTGACGGTAGCGAAACGGCCAAGCCACAAATTTTGACTACGGTGTGTAGAGGTTGTGAAGTTAGGGCTTATATAGTAAGTGCATGTAGTTATAAGCTTGGCTCTACATGAGATCTGATAACTTTTTGACAGTACGAGCCATATGTCTTGGCGGCAACATTTTACATGAAAATGTTTTTGGTGGGATTAAGTTTAGGTCCTGGTATGGCACTTATCAACGTTACATACAGTTGAATTTACCACCGGTTCGGAAGAAGACACCGGCAAGAAAAACGACTGATACGATGATATATGCCATAGACATAAGATATTTTCGCTACGCTAAACCGACCTAAAAGAGATTATCACAATCATTATGAATACTTTGCGAGAGAGAAAGACACATACAAATTTTGACGTAATTAAAAAAAAAACGAGTAAAAGGCCATAGCGTCCACGAGTACATACTTTGGTCTGTTTTCAAATAATTATGATCATGCAAATAAAACAAGAAAAGTGTATAATACAGACATTTTGAATTGTTCTTTGAGCAATTGCGACGTGCATAGAAAGAAATAACCCACAAAATGATACGTTTCACAGGAAAATACGTATTTTATAATTTTTCAATTATATTTTATTATCATTAAAATCAGTTTTTTGGATAATACCTTTACCCGCGCTCAATACTGATTGCTATGTACTTTTCGAACCTGTCCGTCTAGAACCAAACAAACCCTATTTCACGATATTATTATATACGCTAGCTAGACGATTTAGCTCTTTGAAACAAATAAAATAACGAAATAGAATGTGGCCATGGGAATCGGATGAGGCAATTGTTTCTATCTTTTGACAACGTCGTTTGACAACCAAAACAAACAATTTGAGACGACAATAGTCAGTGAATTCTGTTTGTTTTCCATCTAAACGTAGCAAGTTTCGAGGTCGCAGAAAGGTTACAAATTCAATTCCACGTAGTGATGGGAGTCTGATCTAACAGATAAGCTTATATCTTTCCTACTTGTTTCTTACTAATATGATAATAGCGTTTGTGCCTCTTGACGCCTCAACGGCACAAACAATTGTGATAAAATGTTGTACGCAGGCATGGAGAAAAACATGTAAACAAATAACACGCAATGAGATTTAGGAAAACAGTCAAATATCCAACATAACTCTAACCATTTTAGCAAGAAGGAGAGGTAGGCGGTAGATCACACTCGAACTTGCGGGAGTTATCGCTTGGACGCAACGTAGCGCAACGTAAAAACAGTGTTTGATGCCCAATATGCCCATACAAAGCAGGGAAAAATTAAGCAGGTTTACGAATATAATAATAATATAATAATATAATTTATTTTCCTCACAAAACATTATAAAATTTTAAGTACAATATGCACAAGAAACATCAACTGAATTGTGAAGGACTGGTGTCTGAGCTAGGAAAATCCTGTGTTACAGACCACCAGGCCCCCAAAGGTAGCGCTAGTGAAAAAAGAAAAACTTTTAAATTTACATGTTAATGTAATGCAAGTTACAGAGCCTAAGAATCTTATTGCTAAATTTCTAAGATTAGTTTGTGTGAGTGTGAGTATATAGTGCGAAGAGCAGAAGAAGGACCAGAAGTTATGAAATGAAAAGTAACGAAACGAAACAAAATGAAACGAAATTAAATACTTCATTATGTTATGAGACGGACAACCAGAACACGTTAATACTTTTATAGGACGTTGATGACGATGACTGTAGGCTTTGGTAAAGATATAGACGTAGATAGGTAATATGACAAATATTACGGGCCTATGTCACAATATGTTGACAGTTCTTAATTAATTTCCACAATTGCTGCACTTACAGCCAGCTTATCTTGGCAAGCTACCAACAAATGTATTTAACCATTATTGAATTTTATAATTTCAGTAAGACTTGAAAAGTAGCTTGCGAAAAGAATGTTATGTTGATGTTAGATTTCTTAAATAAATGCCATTTCAAAACTACTTTTGGGTATGAAACCAATGTTATATGTTGTGGATGCTGAGTTTTTAACTCTCCTTCACTTTTCTGATTTCCTGTTCTAAGAAAAGTAAAGATTCTTGTTTCTACTGTTTACTGTTTGACATGCAATTATGGACACATTAGAAGACTTAACTTGTTTAGAAATAAGAAAAGCCCATGGGTAAGTCATGGATGCATAAAAAGTTGCCATAATCTTATGATTATATGTTTGCGTCGAATAGTGCACAAAAATAAAATGTGTTTCTTTCTTTCTAATTATCCCTAGGATGCCACCAGTCTGTCAAGGTACGTACGAATCAACGTATCGTATGAAAACAGATTTTGTTCGATTTGACATTAGGGTGCTTTACCCATGCAAAAAGAACCTACTCTCTTTAATGTAGGTCGAGTTAGCTAAAGACCCGGGTGCGCCGCGACGTGCCGTGAACGTGACCGTGGCTGTGTGACCCGCTTTGAGTATTTTTGTGCAACCTCAATTAGATATGCTAAGCGAGGCGAGAGTGAGAGATGCGAGATTGCACCTGTATTTGGTCAATGTTTTGCTCTGGCTTGTTTCCAACTTTTTCAATTTACCTAGTATTAATTTGGGCTGCAATGGAATGTTACGTTCAGTAAAACTGCTTTCACGCTTTAAAACGCAATTCAGTACCTATACCAATTACCCTAAAGTAAATAATATACTACGTACACACATTCAATATTAGTTAGCTTAATTGTAATTTAGTTGATTAAACTGTTTCTCAATGTATCTTAGAAAAAACTAAGAGTCCTAATTCATCAATGTGTATCATATAAATAGCGGTACTAGCAATAATATTTTTATTCTATTCAACCTTTTCATCGCTGAATAATATCAAAGAACTACGCTCCTTGCATTTGACATATAAAGACCCTTGTCAAAAAGCGTCGTCATTTGGATGTTTGTCGAAAAATTATCATTTCCACTGAGTCTGTGAAAATTTTCGGATTTTTTTACTGATGTGCTTTTTATGCGCAGATACTTTTGACGTCACATAATAATTGCTTGCTTATAATTTTCATCTTATTTCATAGCAAAATAATGCGTAATGTTTGCTTACTTAGTTTGTTATCGTAACTATTAGAGTGTTACCTCTGAGGGCCCCGATTCAAATGTCTATTCGACATCGATAGCGAATGCGCAAGAATTGGGGGCTAGCACTATTACGTCAACGGGTGTACGGATGTTGATGTGATATTTTTATTTGTTCATCTGGGGGCACGGAAGTGCCCCCCGCCAAGACAGCCAAGCGAAGCGAAAGGGCACTACCTACCTTTTCTCGAAGCGCTTCGTCGTTTTTTTGAACCCTCATAACTTGGGTTTGGATTATACCAGATAAACAAAACTCTCAGGACATGATGTCAATAGTAAACTTATTAAACATATTAAGTTTCAATAACATAGCTCTTATACTTTAGATTTTATTGATATCTAAAAAACCCCGATTTCGTCACTGACTCACTGATGATCATCAAAACTCATAGGGTACTTCCTGAAGTCCTAGAAAGCTGAAATTTGGTATGTAAGCTTGTATTAGTACACAAACAACAAAAAAATTATAAAAGTTGGAAATTTCAAACAAAGAAAAAAAACATAAGCAACTTACAAAAAGAAGTGAAATCCCACCAAAAACATTTTTATGTAAAAAGTTGCCGCCAAGACATATGGCTCGTACTTTCAAAAAGTTATCAGATCTCATGTAGAGCCAAACTTATAACTCTACATGCACTTACTCTATAAGTCCTAACTTCACAAACTCTACACACCGTAGTCAAAATATGTGGCTTGGCCGTTTCAATACTACAAGAACTATTGAATAACAAAAAAGTAATGAACAGTGAATACATTTTCCACCTTACTCCCATGTGACGGTAGCGAAACGGCCAAGCCACCACAGCCAAATAACTTTATGTTATGTAAAATTGTGTTCCTGCGCGTGAGTAAGGTCGCCAGAGCTCATAGGGGAGGGGGGAAAGGTCGGTAACGCGCGAGCGATGCTTCGTGTGTTGCAAGCGTCCATATGGCTACGGTAACTGCTTATCATCAGGCGGTCCGTATGCTTGTTTACCGACTTAGTCCTATAAATTTTCAACACACTTGCTCGTAAAGTGACATTTATTGCACCGTTTTTAGTATCTTAATGCAGCTTATTACGCACAAGTGCTTTTTACTTTACATTACCGCACAGTTTTATGATAGGTATAATCCCGATTATGTTAAGTTTGTACCTTAATGCAATTGATATGTGCGCAGACGAAGCATTCTTAATTTAAACGGGTAAAACAACGGTTTGCGGCGAATCGCTGTCAAAAAAAAACTTGCGCGCCATATTCGTTGATGTTCTCATTGACTATTATTAAAAAAAATACAAATCTGCATCACAAGTGTGTTGAAAAACGTCGTATGACACGCGTGTGCATTGATCATTACACTCTCGGCTTCCTTATCGCGTGAACGGTTCATATCGCCTCGTCTGTAATTACCAACTTTGCACACATGTATCATAATGTACTATTATTTAAAGAATTATTCACCTTTTATAGAAGTTAGTATTTAGACGAAAAATAAAGAAGTAGGTAACATAAAAAAATCATTTTCAATACAAGGTTTTTATGGTGACTGTACTTTTTGATATCTGCACTTGCATTTGATTGTCATCCAATATACTAATGTATTCCCAGCTCAATCGGACACTGGGAAGTTGGTCAAAAACTTGCAAGATTCGATTACAGACACCGGACAGGTAAAACTTAATAAAAGCTTGTTTAAAAAGCGTAGATTTTCCCGCTGGTAAAAATATCCTTTTAGCTTGTAGTATCATATTTCTGTTGATACTTCTCCGCGTTAATTCTGAGAAAATATAGAACTCCCACGAGAAAAGAGCCGCGGGATTTACGAGACCATTTTTTTTTTTCAATTAAGTATCATTAATAGCTATGGATCTAAACTGCTTAATAATCCCCGTTGGAATATCTTATTTTATCTATGATCATTATAATTTTAAATGTTGTTTTTATTATAATCTTCACTTTTAAAAGTCTTTTCAAGCCGTCTTATGTGATAGAATAGAAGCATATATTATTATAATAAAAATTAAAGATACATGGAATATGTTACTCTCATACGAAGGTCTGTCTAAGGATATAATTGAATATGTCTATGGAATAAAAGCTTTTTCCTATTTGCCAGTTAGCACAACCCACATTCTTTTGTTTATAAATGCTCTGTGGCAAAATTCAAAACACGCCCATCTTTCAGCTTGTTCGTGCGACTAACTAACCTCCGACACGGTAGAGCCAATTGACGCAACATTTTTATTGTTAGCTGATACAGAGTAATCTAGACTATTTTTGTCTCGTAAAAATTTAGGCCTGCGTAAAAATTGAAAAACTATAGAAATTTAGATCAGATAGCGTGCCTGAAGAATGTCCCGGGATATTATTATAGTTACTTGATGACCTTTAGGTCCTGGAATAAGACAAGGTTCCTTTCATTCCGTGAATCCGAGTAAAACCGCAGCCCGGTATCATGTCGATAATAATGACGTAGGCACGCATAGGGGAGCCGAGCTGTCACATGTTTATGTGACAAGTTCATGGCATATGGAAGCCACTAACACCCCCATAAATCTTACCACAGACGGATTTAGGAGGCCTGATACCAGTGATTACTTTGGATAAATAGTTTTCCCCCTCCTGTATTTGTTATCCTACTTATTTTATTATAAATTTATGTATGTATGTTTGTATAGATGTGAGAATGTGATTTTTGAAGATGTTTATAACTCTTCCGCAATACGCAAAAACTACTTAACGGATTTGTATGAAATTTGGCACACAGATAGATGTACTGGATTAACACATATCTGTGATACTTTTTTTTCGGAAAAACATATTTACGATCCCTCGGGCATGCGGGTGAAACCTTGGAGTACAGCTTGCAACAAACATGCTTTGATTATTGTTGATTATTGTAGTCAAATATTATCCCAACAAAAACGTTTTCATGTAAAATGTTACCAATACGAGACCATATGGCTCGCAGTGTCAAAATGTTTCAGATCTCATGTAGAGCCAAGCTTATAACCTACATGCCATAACTCTACAAGTCCTAACTTCACAAACTCTACACCTTAGTCAAAATAGGCACTGATTTAAAGTGGCAGTTGTAAATAGCGGTTTTGGTAAGTTAAAAATTATAAATGGCACGTTTAATAACTAGTTCAGCAGTTAAAACTAAGCAGTAAAGTAAACAAAAATGAGTAATAAAAAATAATGAAATGGATCAGTGAATATATAATTGAGCAGGAAATAATTAAATGGGCAGTAAAAATTATTGAACGAGCGGTTACGTGTGGGCAGTAATAAATCGGAATTTGTCGGTAAGAAATCTCATTCTAAGCAATTCTATAAACAATGAGGTGGTAAAGTAGTTTTCGAGATATAGCGATGTGACGGACGGACGGACAGACGGACGAAGTCGCACCATAAGGGTTCCTTTTTACCTTTTTGGTACGGAACCCTAAAAACAGTACTTAAATATGAATGAAAAATTAAATTACTTTTGATTTGACTGAAGGAATTAAATAAAACAAATTGTATAATAATAATAGGTACTTTTATTCGTAATTCGAAACCTACTTAAGTAATTAAAATGACATAGAATTTGCTTAGTAGCAGCTAAAATAAACTTATAACTAATAAGCTCCGCCCAACTAACGAACATTTACCTCTCTTTTCAATGAATTTGAGTTCGGGTGTCACCGCTCGCTATGATCTGCCGAACTATTTATCGAACCGCTCATTCCATCATTTTTACCGCTCATTCAGTTATTGGACTGCTCAATTATTTTTAGAATTGACATTGTATGATAAAATAACCGACTAATTGTTTTTTTATTACTGTCCATGTTTTACGTCGCAATAATTAATCAACCGCCATTCAATTAAGGCGCTGTCAGCTCCTAAAATTAAAAGAGTTTTGTCCCCTTCACCTCCTCACGCTACACACGCCGCTTGCCGCCCCGCGCCGTCCGCGTCGCAGGTCGCGTGCGTAGTTCTTAGACTAGACTCGCGCATTACGGCATGCGACATGACGGTACAACAATCACGACCTATAATGTACTGTTATTATTTTGTAAATATTGTATGCATATATTGAGTTTAATTATACATTATTTTAATAGTAATTTCTAGAAGAGAAATTTTTTAATATTAGTAAGTAGGTACTTCGTAAAAATATTTTGCGCATTAAAATACCTACTCAAAACTGTTTTACTAAAATCTTAAACCGACTTCAAAGTACACTAAAAAGTAATCAAATCCTGACTTGATGACTTCCAAATCGGTTGATAAATGAGTTATGAGGTAACAAACATAAAAAAACATGCAACAGAATTGAGAACCTCCTCCATTTTTTTAAGTCGGTTAAAAACAATAGGCTACACATAAATTTTATTTCTTGTAACATTTCTCTAAATATTTTGACACAAGTATTAAAAATGAAAGGAGACTGTTCAAATCTGTATGGGTCTATGAACCAATACCGATACTGTTGTGGTATTTTTGTGGGGATACCTGAACTACACCTTAACAACCTTTGTGCAAAGGGGCATCAAAATCTGTCCCGGCAGTTTTGAAATATATACAGGGTGGACATTTTAGACGGAGCAGTAAAGACATTACGGGTTGAAACCACGCGAATATGGTCTTAGGTGACTGTCCCTTATTTTTTGAGTTATTGCAATTGGCATTTACAGAAGAAAAAAAAACAGTCAGCGAGAAAACGGCGATTATTGTACAATATGTAGGGTCAAAAGGCTCTACTATGTAATTAGTGTCAGTAGTGCTAGATACATTTCTTAACAAAACGTATGGGAAGCGTTTCATGGAAAGTTACATGGATGTCTATGTCCTAAAACGTCAAATTACTCATTGCATAAAAAGATGTTTGACATCTTCAATAGCCATGAAATATTACTCATGAACTTTAGGTACGCATTCTGTGGTGCTATATAGCTATATTGATTTATTATGTACTACAAGTATTCACTTTACTGACATGATCAGCATAAAAAATGTACAGGAGATTCTATAATATTTTTGCGGGTGTAATATTTTTTTCAACACTCGCTCGTAAAAGACATTTATTACAAAATACTAGTCTGTTTATTCCTCGCAAGTGTGTTGAAAAACGTCGTGTGACACTTGTGTGTATTGATTTATTACACTCTCGGCTCACTTAATACTGCCTCGAGTGTTATAACCAACCTTGCACTAGGGAATGAAAACCGGTTTCACCGAAAATCGAAAAACCGGTTATTCGGTACGGTTTTAATTAACAAAAAACCGGTTTCTCATAACACCAATACCGGTTTTTCGATTTTTTCGGATTTACTTTCAATGTTTGGAAAAACTAAAAAAAGGAAGATTTGCCGCCGTTTTGTAAACTGAGTCCAATGCAGTGAGTATTTTTGTGATGAACTGAAGTGTGTTGATGTGTAGTTTGTTGAGCTGGTAAGAAAATAACTTAAAATAATGATTGTTTTTATGATAGATATAAAACATGTAAAACTTTTTATTACAATACTTAGGCAGCAAACAAGCGTACGGCCCACCTGATGATAACCAGTTACTCTAGCATATGGACGCTTCCAACATAACGGTTATCACTCGCACGTTACCAACCCTCAACCTTTTTGAAGCGGGGAGCTCATTCCACAGCCTGAGCATCCACGATAGGAAGCTTCTTTGAAACCGCACAGTATGAGAACATTTTGGTTGCAATGTGTGAGGATGGACTCCCCATCGGTGACTACGATGGATCAAGGTCAAGAAAAAGGGCATCAGGTCAATCAATTCTCCAGAACACTGTCTGTTGGAAAAGCGGTTGAACACACATAAGAAGGCAGTGTCTCCTCAGACTAAGTTCTAAAGAGAGTGTTCTAAAGAATTGTTCGACTTGATGCCCACTGCTACCTTCTACCATCGCAACTCCCGCCATCGACGGGGAGTCCATCCTCACACATTGAAACCAGAATTGTATCGAACTGTGCGGGCCCAAAGGAGTTTTCTTCCGCGGACGCTCAGATTGTGGAATGAGCTCCCCGCCGTGGTTTTCCCAATGGAGTACAGCATGGGGTTCTTCCGTGGGCGTGAAGAGATTTCTTCAGGGTCGGCAACGCGCGAGTGATACCCCTGGTGTTGCAAGCGTCCATAGGCTACGGTAACTGCTTACCATCAGGCGGGCCGTACGCTTGTTTGCCACCTTAGTGGTATAAAAAAAAAAGAACTAAGGGGCTTTAAAACACTTGTGAGCTCGGGATCATCGACAATACTAACGGCACGTCGCTGAACCGAGTCTAAATACCCAAGCTGGTATCCAGGTGCCCACAGAAGATAGCATTACTTCATTTGGGCCAGACTTGCGACTTATATAGTTGCAGTCTGTGTCTCGATAAGAAGTACTGCTTCGCTCTAATTTGTTTTTTTTTTTACTGTTTATAGGCCTGTGTTTGACCGCAATGTCACCATGGTAAGTGATGATGCGGCCGAAGGTGGTAAGCACACAAAGCCTAGAAGGAACTGGCTCTCAAGTGCAGCTATCGGAACACACCGAAAGGTGCTTGCTCTATTAATCACACCGAGTTTTTTTGGATATCTTGTAGATGACTTTGGAACAGAACGTCGCTACAAATATTAACGTGAAGGATACCAATGCTTTTCGTGATGTTGAAGGACATGTTCTAGGAATGAGGAGCCACAGCAAATGGACTTTTCTCAACGGTGGTTGCGCAGGCTTGCGTGTGATTTAGTGGGGTTGAAATAGACTAGGTTTAGTCGACCCCAATCGAAGTCACTAGTTTGTGCACTGTCGATTTAAGACAAGTCCGAGAGATATTTGCACGGTTCGTGTAATGAGCGTCCCATGTAATTTCATCTGTATAGCAATGAATGCTGGCAATAGAGAGTATATCATTAATATGCTGGAGGAACAGTGTTGGGGATAATTCAGAGCCTTTCGGGGCGCCAGCATTAATGTCATGCTATCGGGGCAACTACTGTCAACGAAGGCTTTTATGTATCTGCCAGTCAGCAAGCTGACTGATTGGTGTTATCTAAGTGTTATCTAAGGAAAACATTCGTATAATAATAACCACGTTTTAGTGTACACGCAAGTTGCTGTGCCGCTACAATATGCCATGTATATTACGTGTGAAATTAATATTATAACTTACGAAACATAATTTAATAAATGTTTAAATAATTACTTCTTTAATACTGATCTATTTTTTAACATAGTCATAAAATCTCATAGCATATAAAAATCAAGCAAAAGTTATGTTTTTATGATTTCATTCATTATAATAAAATCAAAAGCAACGAACCGTGTAGTCTATATAAACGAGTATCTGATCTACAGCGTTAAATAAACGATTATTTCCATAAATTTTATGAAAAAGAGATGGATTGATTGTGTGAAAGATGATATTGGTAAGAAACGAGTGAATATTGGTATAACGGATAGAAGAAGCGTACATATTGCGCCGATCCCAAATTACAGGGAACAGGACAGGCAGATGGTGATGATGTCTTTGATGTTTCTTTTATACCCACTTCATTAACTTTAACTGACAATAATTCCTCAGTTTGCGATTTTTAAATCTTAGGCACGGTTATTATCTATAATTCGAGCTATAGAAATAACGTGAAAAAAAAAACGAGCGTACATTAAAAAAACCGGTTTAAAACCGGTTAACCGGTTTTTTCCTCTCATAACCGAATTAAAAACTGGTTTTCATTTTGCCACGATTTGCATTCCCTACCTTGCACACATGTATCATAATGTACTATTACTGAATTTCAGAAATTATGCAGAAGTTTAGTAGTTTATATTGAGTGTAATTAAAACGATTTCGCTTTCAAATTCAGGAAAAATATAAAGAGAAAAATAAAACGTATTTCAATAATAAAAAAAAAATAGAACAACACCAACAATACTTTATCATACGTAAGGTAACCTGTATACTATATCTGTGTAGGTCAAAACTCTGATAAATTTTACTGTCGACAAACAAGCCGAGGAATTATATTATTTTTGAATAACTATAATCCACTGAATTTTCTTCTTCTTCTAATTTTATTTTCACCCAGTGAATTTTTTGATTCCCCTAAATTTTCTTTATTACCTTCATCTTTGTCTAAACCGTCCAGTGCATCTATGGGCATATCACGACTCTTCTCATGCTCTGAATATATAATAGGATACTAGTATATTTTAAGAGAAGTAGAGCATAGCGTTTATTCGCTCAAAGAGCAGCTCGACTGGGCAAGTACCTTACAGAATACCGCAGCCAAATAACTTTATGTTGTGTAAAGCTGTGTTCCTGCGCGTGAGTAAGGTCGCCAGAGCTCCAAGAGGAGGGGCTGTGCTGGCAGTGGGAGAACCAGCGGTTTAGTACTGCTGTACGGTGGTGCAGGCGAGGCATGTTGTTGCGGCTATTAGGGGGACCCGGTGAAACAGCTGCCTAGTGGCTGCCCGCAGGTTGTAGGGGTCCCGAACCCAGGGATCACTAAATCTCCGCCCTGGGAGGCTGATCTGCCGCCTGGCGTAAAATCCCTGGTATAGTTGGTCGTGCCGGGGAAGAAGACCGGAGTGGACTCGTCCGATTGTATCAGGGGGGGCCGGGGGCCCTTCTGACTGCCGCACCAACAAACCGCATCACCTGTCCAGCAGAATAACACTGCACTTTCTCCTTCTCGTTGCTGGCACATCGACTGCTGACACTGACAGATCAGACCCGACGAATTATAGGCCTATCGCCATCATCGTCCTTCTCTCCAAAGTCATGGAGTGAGTGATCAACGCGCAACTTTTGAGATACCTGGAGGGTCACGAGTTGTTGAGCGACCGACAATATGACTTTCGCCACAGTCGCTCAGCTGTTGACCTCCTTGTGTATCTCAGGCACCGTTGGTCACTCGCCATCGAGAGTCAAGGTGAGGGATTGGCAGTGAGTCTAGATATAGCGAAGGCGTTCGATCGGGTCTGGCACAGGGGTCTTCTAGCGAAGTTACCAGCATACGGGCTTCCCGAGGGATTATGCAAATGGGTTTCTGTCCAGCAGATGCATAAGAGCCGTCGTCGACGGTAGCTGCTCCGATAGCATGGACATTAATGCCGGCGTCCTGCAAGGCTCTGTGCTGTCCCCAACACTGTTCCTTTTGCACATTAATGATATGCTGTCTAACGACGGCATTCATTGCTATGTGGATGACAGTACACGGATGCTTATTACACGGGCCGTGCAAATATCCCTCGTTCCGAGGTGGAGGAAAGCCGTGAACGGCTGCTGTCTGAAATCGAGAGTACACTAACTAGTGTCTCCGATTGGGTTTGACTAAACTTAGTCCATTTCAACGCCACCAAGAATCAAGCCTGCGCATTCACCGCAAAAAAAAACCCATGGTCTGTGGCTCCACAATTCCAGAACACCTCCTTGAATATCAGTCAAAGCATCGGGATCCTTGGCGTCGACATTTATAGCGACGTTTTGTTCCAAAGTCACTTGGAAGACAAGGTTAAGCTGGCATCTAAAAAGCTCGGAGTGCTCAACAGAGCGAGGCAGTACTTCACATCGGGGCAAAGGCACTTTGCCCCGATGTGAAGTACTGAGTAAGAACAGACTTGCGACTTACAACTTTATAAGTCGCAAGTCCGGCCTCATAAGGAGTATTGCTGTCATGTATGGGCGGGAGCATCCGGATACCAGCTTGGGCCTTTAATCTCGGTTCAACGACGTGCCATCAGAATTGTTGACGATCCCGAGATCACAAGCGGTTGAGCTCCTTAGTCTAAGGAGAGACTTTGCCTCTTTATGTGTGTTCTACCGCTTGTACAACGGAGAGTGTTCTAAAGAATTGTTTGACTTGATGCCCACGGCTACCTTTCACCATCGCAACTCTCGCCTTCGACAGGGAGTCCATCCTCACACATTGAAATCAGAATTGCGGGCTCAACGGAGCTTCCTTCCGCGGACGCTCAAACTGTGGAATGAGGTCCCTGCCGTGGTTTTCTCAATGGAGTACAGCATGGTGTTCTTCAAAAAGGGTTTAAGAGATTTCTGCAACGCGTGAGTGATACCCCTGGTGTTGCAAGTGTCCATAGGCTACGGTAACCACTTAATATCAGGCGGGCCGTATGCTTGTTTACCACCTTAGTGATATAAAAAAAAACTGTAGTGACATAGTAGAATTTCAACAAAATAAATTATCAGCACTTAAATTTAAATACGTTTTAACGGGTATTTCTGACTGTGGAATACCTGTAGCTTTTGTAATTTTTCGACTCTGAGCGTCGAAAACAGCATGGAGGTATTCTGAGCCCAAGCTGCAGGACAGAAGGGCCGTGACGAGGCACATTTGCGCCCCAGTGTCTGCGTCTCCGAGTAGGTTCGGCCCTCTCCTGAACTCACTCAGCAGCCTCCTTCTGGACCATAACGGCCTCACAGAAGGAGGCTACGAACCTCCACGTTGTATTTCCGCTCAGTGTCGAAAAATATAATAACTATCAAATTCAATTCAAATGTTTATTGCATTTTTCATGTGTAGATAAGATGACAAACATTAATAAGGCACAACATGAAACCCTGTTAGGGCACAGCAAATAAATAGGTACAGTATAATATAAACTTATTAAAATTATGGTTACAATTTAATTCATTAATTTAACATTTTACATAGATTATTCAATATTTAAAATATCAACAATATCTAATTAAGTACTTACTACGTCTCATATTTATTTTAAAAATAATTTAAATTATATCCAACTAATAATATATTATAATTATTAATAAGAAATTACAGGTATTACACAGGCAGAAATACTCGTTAAAATGTATTTAAAATTATGTGTTGATACCTTATTTTGTAAAATTTCTACTATGTCACTACAGTATGCAAGTTTAATTTTCTTTTTTTTGTTCAATTTCTGAAATTTCTAATGCCCTTACCTAACTTGGCCCCATAGAGCCTTTTAATCCTTGTCGAAGACAGGATCAATTAAGCCGTTCAATTTCAAATATAGCCGTTTTTTCGCTGTTTGTAAATTTTCAGAATCTGTAAATGTAGATTGCAATTACTCAAAAAACAAAAAATAACTGAAGAGAGAAAAACAAGCTCTTTAATCTAAACTTGAATTTCATAAGGTACCTATTGCAGTCGGGGCCAAACCAATAACCTAAGTATGTATTTTTTTGTAATATTTGTTTATCCCCGACTGCAATACTTTATAAAATTCAAGTTATATTCAAAATTCTAAAGCGCTTGTTTTTCTCTTTTATGTTATTTTTTATTTTACGAAGTCGGGCTTTTGTTTCTTTAAAAATTTAATTTGGTATTTTTAATGAATTAATTGTATGTATTAGTAAGTATATGTGCGGTACGGTAAAGTAAGGCTAACAACCATGACAAACTCTGTGAGTTACGTACGGTAACCGCCCAGTAAGTAGGTACCTACTGTCCTTGCATTAAACATGGTTTTTTGCTGTTTACTTCAAAATGGTACCAAAAAAGTATTAAAATATATACATATATGGAATGGGCTGTTCACAAGCTTTCATTTGATGCCCATATTGTTATAATAACGAAATTTTTGTTTTTAATACCCCCCCCCCCTCTTTTTTATTCCTAGATGTCATATAAAAATAATATACCCTATGACACTCCCACAGTTAAGACGAATCTAACGACACCTCATATGCTTAAATCCATCAAGCCGTTTAGGCTGTAGAGCGTGCCAAAGAAATAGACATACATCCGTACATACATACATACACTCGAAAAAATAAAACCCTCATTGCAACAGTCGTCTAAGACCATATTCGCGTGGCTTCAACCCGTAAGGTACCCTTATGATGACTGGTCTAAAATGTCCACCCTGTATATCTCAAAACTGCCGGGTCAGATTTTGATGCCCCTTAACCTTGCCTATAGTTGAGGTATCTCCACAGAAATACCACAACAGTATCGCTATTGGTTCATTAGAGCACTTCCCATACAAATTTGAACAGTCTCCTTTCAAGTCACAAAAGCTACCAACTATAAAAAATTAGTTTACTACCTTCTTCTCTGCGGTTTTATCCGCGATGCCGAGGAATCTTATATTTTCCGGGGATAAAAAATATCTTAAACAAGCTGCCCGGCGCGACTTCGTTTGCGTGGTGTCCTACCCTTTTCCCTAACCTACCCTTAGATGTGATTATACTTACTTATACTTAGATACGAAGTACGATGATTAAACTACAGTACCTGGGTGATCGAGCTGTGCTCTTTTTTTTTTGTAAAACACACAAAAGAAGGAACTTGAAAAAAAGAAAAGAAAAAAAATTATAGTTATCTATCTGGTCTCGAACCGGGGTCGTCTGATTTCGGGGCTGCACGTTCCCAACTGAGCTGTTATAAGCTTGAGAGCAGTGGCGAAATTTACCTTCGTATTCTAATGATATTGCAGCAGTTTTTAATTGCCTGAAAACACGATACAACTACGTTTTCTAAAAATGAAACCTAGCTAGATCGATTTATTGCCCCCGCATACAAAATTTCATGAAAATCGTTGCAGCCGTTTCCGAGAGTCAGATTATATACGGGGTGGATATGACAATATATGAAACCACGTAAAGTACTCATAAATACGATCAACTGTTACTATGGGACCAACTTCGAAATAGAAAAAAAAAGCTTTCATCTTTTCATAAAAAAAGTAAATCGGCAAAAATGTATGATAAGCTGTAAAAAAAAAATTGCGATTACGAAGTTGGTCCCATAATAAAAGATCTCCCATTATTTTCGAGTAGGTACCTAGATTTTTCATAAATTGCACTGATACAAAACGTGGAGGAGGCACCGCGGAGAGAAGTGACGCAGGTCCGTCCTCCGTTACGTTCTGATGAACACTGGCGCGGTGCGGGCGGTGTTGAAATCAAGCAAGCGCATCTCGTAAAAAACGTATAAAAATTCGTAAAAATTGAATATTTACTATTAGTTAAATATTATACCGACAGTCTACGTGGTTTAGAATTTAGAATTTTTTGGTATATTTTAAAATGTTAAGCACAACTGAAAATGCAGAGAAAAACTGCTTTAAAAGGTGAAAAAAGCGGTATGTTTGAATTTTTTTTCTATGTAACTAAGTATATTTAAATATGTTTTGGATACCGGCAAGCCCTGCAAAAAGGTCTTGAGAATGTGATATTAATTTTTCTAAGTTAAAATAAGTCTCTGTATAAGAGATATACTGCTTTGAAAATCCTGCTTTTACCAGATTTAGGAATTAACGGCGCCTTAAATAACTGCTCAATATGTTTTTCAACTGATCATAATAACATCTCGAATATTTAAATAACAGCTCAAAAAATTAGTTCCCGTCAAAATATTTGGCTTGGCCGTTTCATTGTATTACAAGACGGGTAAGTCAAGACACTTATTTATCAGCTACTAGCGAGCGACCCACCCCTGCTTCGCCTTGATAGCATCATTATGGTTTTAATATATTTTTGTTTGTATGCTTTCCTTGTTATTTTTCTTCCTTTTGTTTTTTTTATCTTGGCTATCTACTTTACTGTAATTATCACATAATACCTATAAATAGTCTTATTTTAACTTGAGTAGGCACCATTATACAATATTGGCACATGTTTTTGAAATGTATCCTAGTTTATTTATAACGTTCGTAATTTTGTTGCTATTTATAAAATATAATATTAAGATATACCTAGTGGTTTATTCATTCGTGTTCTATTTTTAAGTCATATTTCAAACCCCGTATAAATGGTGGTTACGCAACCGCAACCTGTATGCATCGTAGAATATTTGAAAGTTAAAGCGCGGGGCGTTTTTTCTCAACAATATAAGATATTGCTTCTCACATAAAAGCTAAGTGAATGAAAATGCTTAGTAGGTAATTCTGTTGGGTTACAAGAAAAAGTGCCCCACGGTTTTACATTCAAATATTATAACATTGCTTAAAGGTTGAGGCACTAAAGCCCTTGCGGAATAGAAAGAGGTCTGTGGTTTAATAATTGCTTTTTAGTTGAATTAGATAACACACATAGATATAGGTAAGTATACTTACCAACAACCCTTTTTGTGATTCAACATAATTTTAGCTCAATGGTAGAGAATCCAACAATGAGCTTTAGCTTTCGGTGAAGGAAAACCTCGTGAGAAAACCATAGTACGGTGGTAGGGTACTTTGTATATTTGTATAGTACCCGCCTGGTTGTCTACCACCCTCAAATTGAAAATCAATCACCAAGCACCTACCAGCGTGTTCCGGTTCCGACAGTTGCACTAGATAGACAGTTTCCTTCAACGCTTTGTGTTCTTACCACCTTCGTTACCTTTACGTCACGTGTTGCTCTACGTCACGAACGGTGCGTGTCAACCACATCATCCATCAATTACAGATCATGTTGAGATTGTGATCAAATACAGGCCTATTTTTATTGGAACTGTTTTTTTTTTTTTGTTTCAATGGATTTCAGCTACCCTATTCTGAAAAAGGTAAATCATCTCGAAATTCGTCTCGCAAGGTAAATTTTACTTTGATAGGTGAATTCGTGTGAGAGATACGAGATGACTGTCGATTTTTGGTAGGCAATTTATTTTCAGAAAACCAAATCGTATTTTCCGAGAGGTAGAGCGAAGCGTTTACTCGCTCAAAAAGCAGCTCGACTAGGGAAGTACCTCCACCTTACAGAATACCGTAGCCAAATAACTTTATGTTGTGTAAAGTGTTCCTGCACGTGAGTAAGGTCGCCAGAGCTCATTGGGGAGGGGGAAAGGTCAGTAACGCGTGAGCGATGCGTCGTGTGCCATATGGCTACGGTAACCGCTTACCATCAGTGGCCGTATGCCTGTGTTAAAAATACCTTAGTCGTATAAAAAATAATTGGACTGTTTTACAAAAACCTTAAACCGACTTCAAAGTACACTAAGAAGTAATCAAATCCTGATCTGATGACAATGGGACCAAACGGGAAGCGTACCCTTTCAAATAAAAAAAGAATTTTTCAAATCGGTTAATAAATGACGGAGTTATGAGGTAAACATAAAAAAAAAAAAAAAACATACATTCGAATTGAGAACCTCCTCCTTTTTTTGAAGTCGGTTAATAAAAAAAAATGAAACGACTTCTAAGACGAAATCCTTATGAGAAACGTCAAAAAAATATTTTACTTAGATAATATATAAAGCTTCTTGATTTTACTCAATCAGGTTAATTAATCGCTACACTATTGTCGAACATTATCGAAGTCTTATTTTAATAATATGCATTATAATATCATCCCCGATTAAGGAGAGATAATTAACAATAAACTTTTCATAATAGCTGCATGAAAAATTTTGACATTTGACAGAAAAACAATTCACTACTAAAACTTTGTACAATAATTGGACTGTTTCACAAAAACCTTAAACCGACTTCAAAGTAAACTAAGAAGTAATCAAATCCTGATCTGATGACAATGGGACCAAACGGGAAGCGTACCCTTTCAAATAAAAAAATAATTTTCCAAATCGGTTCATAAATGACAGTTATGAGGTAACAAACAAAAAAAAAAAAAAAAAAAAAACATCATACATTCGAATTGAGAACCTCCTCCTTTTTTTGAAGTCGGTTAAAAAAAAATTAACCACCTTCAAAGTATCTAACAAGCAGGTATGTGCATTTTCACATTCAAAACAGTGTCAGATTCTACTTATAATAAAAGTCTCATCATTCGTAGGTCAGATTAGAGTTCCTTCCTAACGTCGTTATTTCATGTGTTACGTAGTACCCAATTAATATGGCTTACCGATGTACCTGCGCAGAAAATATATTTTCAAAGCGCGAGAAACGCTATTGGTCGGCAGCTGCCGCCGTATTAGCGCGCCGTGCGGATGGGCGTGACTTGCGAGTAAGACGGTTGACTACGTAAGTTGACTACGGTGTGTAGAGTTTGTGAAGT
The DNA here is from genome assembly GCA_951394255.1 of Polyploca ridens. NCBI lineage: Eukaryota > Metazoa > Arthropoda > Insecta > Lepidoptera > Drepanidae > Polyploca > Polyploca ridens. Next base: position 14,094,077 of record OX596243.1, read on the forward strand.
TAGGGCTTGTAGAGTAAGTGCATGTAGAGTTATAAGCTTGGCTCTACATGAGATCTGATACCTTTTTGACAGTACGAGCCATATGTCTTGGCGGCAACATTTTACATAAAAATGTTTTTGGTGGGATATATTAGTCCCATATCTTGAAAACGACTGAACCGATTTTGATAAAACTTGCACTGTTCCCCAAGTTCAAATATATATAAGCCAATAAAAAAATAATGGTCACCATCTGATTAATATAATAGTTTCGGAGAAATGCGTGGACAAACATACATACACCCATAATTTTTTTATGTTTGTTTGTTTGGATGCCATAATAGATTATCATGCGAACATAGAATGTAAATATTACGTAATGAATTTAAGCTTGTTTTAAAAAAGTAATTGATGAGTTTATTGCCGGCTCTTCTCAGCAAATGCAACCTTCCGAACCGGTATTAGTAGAGTATTAGAGTCAGACTTTTCATAAGTGCCTGCGAAGGTCTATTTGAATAAATAATTTTGAATTTCATATTGCAGTTTAATTTAAAAAATGATTATCTCCTTTTTTTAAGTCGATTAAATAATAGGTGTTCAAATGAGAATATTTCCTCTGGAGCGACTCGACTTGTTGATAGCTTCACACGCAATAAATTACAACTCAACACCAAAATGTAATTATATCAGTTTTACAAACGACCCTGAAGCCATTACCATGCTCACTCACACTTGACGAGATTCCTTTGATGACGTCACATCGCCGATCTCGTTACGCCTCGTTACCGAATGTAACCATCACCACTTATAAGGAAGATCAACATCAGAAGCCTGTCTCAAAACAAACTGAGGGATAATAATATTATCATTAGTAAGCTCAGACAATTTCACCCTAATTTCAGTGCCGTGACTTGTTGCTTTGACAAAAATGTTTGTGTTGATTACCATAGATTGTGTGTCTATGGTATTATGTTAATATGTAGGCTGTCTATTTGTTAAATAATAAATGTATTTGACATAAAAACTCTATGCTATGATAAAAAAAAAACGTAAAGTAAACGCGCACGGTGAGAGAGGCGCTATTATTGCATTTGGTGCAAAGAACTTGGACCTTATTCTATGATTTGGTGGAGCCAAGGTGGATCAAACAACCAATGGCGAATGGAAGGAAGATTGACATTTCAAATTGGCGCGTGACGTCGTTAGTTCCCCTTTTGATAGTTATAACACAGATAAGTTTGTGGAACTATAGACGGACTTGGCAGCCTCGAACGAGCGTTAGGCCCGCGCTTGACAACGCTCCGCCAATTTTTGGTTTTTTGAGGAACACAGGGAGTCGCATGGCGCTCGTGTTGTAAGCTCGTTGCAAGTCCACACTTGACATATCGAGCGTCGAGGGAAGAGTGACTCGTGCTCGGTTTGGGTAGCGTAGACACACCTTTAGAAAACCTACCACAAAATCACGGAAGATGACGAATTTTATCATTTTTGTCGTTTATTCCTATTATAAAAATACGACGATATGGTTAATAGTATTGACGTTTCAAATAAAATCAGTGCACACACTTTCGAGCTAACACGTATTTCGCGCACAAATGTGTATATTCGAACTAGAGTTTTTTTGCAACAGCATACATTCGAACAAACATTTCGAACTTATGAACATTATAGTCAAAATTTGAAAGTAATTCAAAACAAACTTCTTGAATATGGTAAACAAAGTAAAACCAATAAATACTACCTACTCCAATATCATCGTTTGATAAGTAACCTGAACAGTTTGTTATCCATCTAAATATATACCAAGTTTCGAGGCTAATTCTATGTAGTTACATAATTATAGAGTATGATCTGGCAGATTATCTTACATATTTAATGAATTAGATATTGTATCGGGTCGTCAAAAAGTCAGAACCAATCATGTATTTTAACAATCATACGGCCCACCTGATAGTAAGCGGTTATCGTAGCCTATGGACGTCTGTAACACCAGGCGTATCACTCACGTGTTGCTGACCCTAGAACTCCGGGTAGTCTAGTACCTCAGTTCTAAATATATTGGTCACTTTCTAACGCCAAATAACAAAAGAGACAGGTATTTTATAATATTAAGACAGAATAAGTATAACTTCTATAGGTAGGTCCACTCCATGATATGGCATAAATGATGAATGATATATCCCGCGATAAAAAAACCGAATTGCATTCAGTCACTTATCTCGAGTGAAAGTGATTTTAGCTCGCACCATGGCCGGGCAACCCAGGATTCCCCGGGATTCAGGATTAGTAGCAACTTAGCCGTTAGAAACGGACCTTTCTAACGGTGAGCTACATCGCGAAAAAACTATTTATAGAGCCGTTTTTGATAAGTTGACGCTTAGCTAATCACTACCGGCGGGCGGTCATTATGAAAACTAATTCCAAATTTATTTTCTTATCATTATTTTAAACTCTTATATATAATCTAATCTAATTATATAATCTTCTAACTTCAGACCTGCGGCTTTACCTAAGTACCCACTGACGAATTCCAAGACCTAAAACCATAATAAAATAGTTACACCATTTTATTTTTTTAATTTTTATGCAGGAAAAAAATATTTTAGAGTGATGTTTAGTCTAGATTACTACCAATTACTACTAGAAAAGTGACAATGCCCCCTCAAAATCGGTTCAGTGGTTTCGGTAATAAGCTGGGACAAAAAACACAAAAATATAACGCGCGCTTGGGTTTTGCAAACGTGCAATTATACCTAAATATAAAAGCTTCAAGGAAAAGCCGTTTTTGTGAAATCACAGACAGATACTTATTTTATTGTCCCTCTTTGAGAATCCTCCTCCACATCATCAAGGTAACTGTGAAAAACGTGTGGTGAGACGAATCGAAGGGATTATCTCGAAATGTTATCCATTATACCAACTCCAAATTTTCTGATACCGCTATTATTGTCATATCAAATTCGGTTCTGTTTCCTTGAATATTAAATATTATGAAATATCTCAATATCTTGCGAGTTTTGATGTGGTACGTATTGAGATAAAAAAATTATTAAAAGAGTATTCCTTTAATAATTTAATTTATTTCAGACTTTTGACATTTATACAGAAAGAGTTGTATGTATTAGTAAGTAAATAAGCGGTGCGGTAAAGGAATGCTAACAACCATCGCAAATCTGTGATTTACGTATTATATAGTAACGGCTCAGTACCTACTGTCCTTGCATTAAACGTGTTCTTTTGCAGTTTACGTCAAAATGGTAGCATAAAAGTATTACAATATATACATATATGGAATGGTCTATTTACAAGCTTTCATTTGATACCCATATTGTTATAATAACGAATCTTTTATTTTTAATACCCCCCCTATTTTTTTATTCTTAGGCGCTATATAAAAATAATATACCCTATGACACTCCCCCAGTCAAGACGAATATAACGACACCTCATATGCTTAAATCCATCAAGCCGTTTAGGCTGCAGAGCGGCACAAAGAAATAGACATACATACATACACTCGAAAAACATAACCCTCCTTCCGAGTCAGTCGGGTAAAAATATATCACGTAGGGTAATAAAAATATCAAGGACTTGTGTGGTGCGAGCCTTATTAAATACTTCAGTGTATTTAAATTATGCTAAGCCAATTTATAAAATTAAATACATAAATCCAGTTAACAGAATGCACCGAATAATGTTCTATTGTAACAAGGATACCTACAGGGTTGGCAAGTTCGTTTATTAATTTATTCGTTACTGTTTTACTTACGTGTTTTAAAATATTCAGTATTTCCCTAACTAAATTTACTTTTTATTTTTTTATTTAAAAACACTCGTTTAATTAAGTGTAATTTACCTAGAAGATGAAAATATAAATTATTATGTATGTGAAGCGCCACGTACCTAGTTTTAGTAGTTTTAAAATATGTTATTATGACGCAAGTAAATCTGTCTATCCCATCATACCTATCCTTATGATGGGATAGACAGACAGGGAATACGTGAAACTGTATACAGTATTTCATGAAATCACGGTAGATGATGTCCAATTTTCACAACGATTACCACTTCTTACGGAAAACATCTAGTAATTATGTCTTTATCATTAATTTCCCCACTTTGCCCTACGACAACACACAAATTTAGTTTTTTTACTGTTACAATCTCTTAGGTAAATGACTCTAATAGCGGTTCGGAAGGTTGCAGTTGTTGTGAAGAGCAGGAAAACAAATCAGCAATTCCCTTTTTTAAACGTGATTGAACATGTAGATCCTTAATACCGATATAATACCAAGATTAGAGAAAATTATAGCTCGAGATAATACTAACGTGAAAAATGGACTAAGTTAAATGACAAGGCCTAGGAAGAATCTCGTTTGTAAAATACCTAGTCACTCCTACATTGAAGACTTTAGAAAGAGATTGTAAGTACCTTTTCGTACCTAAACACAGATTGCAGTGAGCCTTCTGTACTTTAGTACTATTTCTTATTCAGTGGCCTAACTCAGTGCGGATTCTAGACAAACGAGGTAGTAATAAATCAAGGCAAACAAACAGTACCATCCATTACCCCTAAGAAAACACATTATATTGCCTTCCGAGAATTCAGGGGCGCATCTGACAAGATGAACAATATGAGAACTGGCGCCTTTGATCAACCCTCCTCGCCTCGAGGCGTGCTCAAGCGTGCCTCACGGCGCCTCAGAGCAACAAGTTGTAACATTCAACAAACATATTAACATCAACAAAGACTTTTGTCCCAGCGAACGGGTTCTACTGTGTTAGAAAATGTATTTCATTGAATTTGACTGCGAAACAGACGAGTCAAAAGTTTGGCTGACTGACTCTTCCGACATCCCGCATGATCCCAAATTTATTGGAATTCTAATAATTGGTCTTATGCACCAGAATCCTTGGCTTTCGAGGGATTCCTCTTGTATTTAACCAGCTATGCTGTTCTCTAACACCCTCATACCATACCATCTACGAATAATATGTAGAAATCTCTCACTAAGCGCGAGGAAGTGCCATACTTGTAAACCGATAAAGATTTGTCAGTCACTAGTTAATGCCCTGCGTGCCCCTATTTTTCAACTCACCAAAGTTACATCTCAATCAGATGAATCTGGGCCAAGACAAGCCAAGCGGAGCGCAAGGGCACTACCTACCTCGAAGCGCTTCGTCGTTTTTGAACCCTCATAACTTGGGTTTGGATTATACCAGATAAACAAAATCCTCGAGATATGATGTCAATAGTGAACTTATTAAACATATTACTACAAGAACTATTGTACTACAGAAAAGTAATTAACAGTGAATAAACTTTTCACCATATGCCCATGTGACAGCAGCGAAACGGCCAAGCTACATATTTTTACTAAGGTGTAGAGTTTGTGAAGTTAGGGCTTGTAGAGTTAGGGCGTGTAGAGTTATAAGCTTGGCTCTACATGAGATCTGATAACTTTTTGACGGTGCAAGCCATATGGTCTCGTATTGGCAACATTTTACATGAAAATGTTTTTGGTGGGATGGTATTATACCTACATTATATAGTTACAGAGAGATAAACAGACAAACAATGATTTTTAAATAGGTTGATGTCCTAGGCATAACATTAACAGCCAAAATAAACTTTGGCTGTTCTATTGAGTCGAAGGCAGAAACAGCTGCCAGAAAGCTGGGTATCCTCTCTAAGGTCAAGCGGTACTTCACGCCTGGGCAGTTGCTCCAACTTTATAAAGCACAAGTCCGGTCATGCATGGAGTACTGCTGCCATCTTTGGGATGGATCAGCTAAGTACCAGCTTGAGGCCCTTGACTCAATAGATCGCCGAGCCAGGAGACTAATTGGAGATGAGTCTTTAATTAAGGCGAAACTCGACCATCGAAGAAAGGTTGCCTGCTTATCGGTTTTCTACAGGATATATTTTGGAGAGTGTGCGCAGGAATTGTTCAACCTTATTCCACCATCCCCATTTTTACACCGAACCACAAGACGCCGGGAAAATTTTCTAAGTTGTTGACATACCGAATATACGGACACAGCGTTTTGCATCCTCATTTATAATGCGGACAGCAAGGGAGTGGAACTTGCTTCCGGCGTCTGTTTCCTGACGCTTACAATCTAGGTACTTTCAAGGCCAGAGTGAATAGGTTTCTTCTGGGTAAGCGTGTTTCATCTTAGGCTTCGTCATCGCCCCTTATGGGTGGGTCAGTGGCCAAACGCAAGACCATTTAATTAAAAAAAATATATATTTTTCAACACACTCGCTCGTAAACAGTGAGCTATTATTACTACGTAGTAGTAATCCGTGGTAGTAATAGCTCAATGCTCGTAAAGTAGCTCTTATTGCACCGATTTTAGTATCATAAGACAGCTTATTACGAACTGGTGTTTTCTTCTTTACATTTCCGCGCTAGTGTTTTATGGTTTGTATCTCACTGTAAGTGATATGTGTGTGTATTCTTAAACAGCGCACCGCTGCCAAAAAAATAAACCTTCGCGCCATATTTTGTTAACGTTGTCATTTTGTGGTTGATTATCAAAAAATCTACTTAAATCTGTATATATAAAAGGAAACCGTGACTGACTGATCTATCAACGCATAGCTCAAACCACTGAACCGATTCAGCTGAAATTTGGCATACAGATAGGTGCAATGACGTAGGCATCCGCTAAGAAAGGAATTTTGGAAATTCCACTCCTAAGGGGGTAAAATAGGGGATGAAAGTTTGTATGAAAGTCCGTCAGTTTTGAAGTTAGGATCTTCAAATTTTGTGTTTTGGCTGACGATTGAAAATTAATTTATAGGTGTCTCAGCGTTTTTGATAATTCCGACCCCGAAGGGGTGAAAAGGGGGATGAAGTTGTGTATGAAAAGTCCTTCATTTTCAAAGTAAACATCACAAAATGTATAATTATATAGTGAGGGCATCCACTATGGAAGGGTTTTTTGGAAATTTCACCCCTAAAAGGGTAAATAGGGGATGAAAGTTTGTATGAAAGTCAGTCAGTATTGAAGTTAGAATCTTCAAATTATGTGTTTAGGCTGATAGGTGTCTCAGCGTTCTTGATAATTCCTCCCCCAACGGGGTGAAAAGGGGGATGAAGGTGTTCATGGAACTCCTTCATTTTCAAATTAAACATCACTTTTACTATCAACGTATATCAGTGTTGTTGGAATTTCAACCCTTAAGGGGATGAAAAGGGGGATTTATTGTATTTCAAGTTTCAAGTTTATAAATCACTAAAGGATAATGGGTAAAAACGTCCCCAGACTGTAGCACGATGAGCTATAGTGGGAATTGTAGGTCTCGTCGAGCACATTATTTTATTCTATGACAGCAAGTCTGAATTCCATGGGAGAAAAAAGATATTCACATTTGAAGTTACAAAAATGTTCCTTTGGTAATGATTGTTTTTTGTTAGTATTAGCTTTGCCCTGCGGCACGGAATACTCAATACCAGCGATCCCGATCGCGTTCAGGTGAAAAATAAATGTACGGCTATCTCCAGGTTCCATGCTATCTTTCTGCTGATATTTTATCGATATCGGTCCAGTAACATAGCTGTGAAAACTTTACAAACAGACAGATCTACTTTCGCATTGACCATATTAAAGTACTAGCTGAGCATCGCGGTTTCATCCATGTTCCTGTGAAAAAAGTATTGCAGTTCCATCTCCAAGTTCCATGCTACCTTTCTGCTAATTTTTATCGTTATCCATCCAGTATCTTAGCTGTGAAAATACAAACAGAGAAACCCACTTTCATGTTTATAATATTAAAGTACTAGTACTGTGCCTTGTGGCTTCACCGGTGTTCCTGATAAAAAAGTATTGCGTGTCCATCTCTAGGCTCTATGCTACCGCGTGTGCCAATTTTGATTGATATCAGTCCAGTAAATTAGCTGGAAAATGTTATAGAATTCAGCCTAACTTTTTAATTACATAAACATTAAAGTACCAAGTTTGTTTACCGCTACCGGGACACACCAGAAAGTGTCTGAATTCTTCAGAGTCTTGAGACGTGTTTGTGTACAAGTAAGTTAGTTATCTTGCCATACGTTTTTTATTTGTTTTTCTATGTTTTTTTTCTTTTATAGGTACTATTATGACATAATGTGTGCATAATTTTACTTTGTTACTACCATATCTTCTATATCACAGCCCGTTAGTTAATTCAATACGTGGACAACGGGACTGATTACTCCGGTTAGGTAATATGTAAGTTTACTTGTTTGTTGTGCCAATTAAAAAAGAAAGAATAAAAATAATATTATGTAAGTAATAAATGCTTAAGATTTTGTCGATATTTATTTTTAAATTACGACAAAATGGCTAATCAGATATGGGTGAAACTTAGCACATAGATAGATTACACTCTGGATTAGCATATTTAATCATTTAAAACCAGAAAAGTTTGTATAATACTGCGGGACGGTAACAAAGTTACACAGTATTTTGTTTGCTTTAACCGTGAATATCCGTTTTTTTCCCATGGAATCCAGACTTGGTGTCATACAATGAAATGATGCCCTCGATGTGGCCATCAATCTCCACCATAGCTTATAGTGCTACATTCTGGGGACGCGTCCCATATAACCTGACCCATTGTTCTTTATTATTTCGGCTCATGTTTAGAAACTCACGTAACGTATATCGTTGATTTTAGAATTTCAACCTACGGGGGTGAAAAGGATGATGATGAAATTATGTATTTTAGTTGTTTATTTCAAAATATCTGTCTGCCACGATCAAATATCTCAGCTGTCTGGAAATGGTTGAGGAACTATAGTCATTATGACGTAGGCATTCGCTAAGAAGGCATTTATGAAAATTCTACCCTTAAAGGGGTGCAACAGGGGTTCAAACTTTGTATGGATAAATAAATAAATAAATGGAGATATCATATAACATAGATCTATCAAGTCGAACATTCGCAGGATTACTCCTGTCAGCAAATAAATAGCACGAGTTTGGTGATTTTTAACCGACTTCAAAAAGGAGGAGGTTATCAATTCAGATGTTTGTATGTTTTTTTTGTCATATACAGGGTGTTGTTTTGGTCAGCGACAAGCGACCCAGGAGCGGTAGTACAAAAAATACATTATCCAAAAATGGACTTAATTCCATTAAATACTGTAAATGCGTTGAGAAATACCTTATTCAATTTGAAATAAAATTACCGCAAAGTATGGTCACTAGCCACGTGCAATGACTAGAGCTAGGCACAAGCCGCCATCACCCCACCTCTTTACCATCTCGCACTCCCGTTGAGTATTACGTCTATATTTTAGCTTATTACATGATTTTCAAAATAATATTATTTTTATTTTTATTATTATAAAAAAATAAAGTATTTTTTTTATATTTTTTTTAGCACCAGTATCAGTTGTATTATCGACCCTGAGTCGCTCGTCGCTGACCAAAACAACAACCTGTATAAACGGATTTGCAAAATTATTTTTTTGTTCGAAAGGGGATTATTCCGAAATGGTTCCATATAAATTTCATATAGATGAAACTAAAAAAGACTGAAAAGCAAAAATCCACATGAGTATCATTTTCAAGCTTTGTCGGGACGTTGATCACGTAAATATCATCCATTTTGAAATTTATTATACTTGAACAACAAAAAAAACTAATAAGTTCTACTTTATTATTATTATACCCCAATTTTTTTTTTCTAAAATAAAAGAAGCCTAATTTATTTTTTATTATATCAGCTATCTATCTGCCAGTGAAGGTCCCGTTAAAATCGGTCCAGCCGTTTCGGAGATTAGCCGGAACAAACAGACGTTTTACCCGCGTACAATGGTTTTAATTATTTTGCGCGGAACTCTAATTCTATATCTTATATAAATGTCCTTATAACGTCAAATATCTGCCAGTGAAAGTCCCGTCAAAATCATGTTTTTTTTTTATAAACTCAGTATTATAAACTTTCATATATTATGCATTTAGTAAAAAACTGTTTTACAAAAAACTTAAACCGACTTCTAAGTACACTAAGAAGTAATCATATCCTGATCTTATTGACAATGGGACCAAACGGAAAGTGTACCCTTCCAAACAAAAAAAGAATTTTCCAAATCGGTTAATAAATGACGGAGTTATGAGGTAACAAACATAAAAAAACCGAATTGAGAACCTCCTCTTTTTTTGAAGTAGGTTAAAAAGCCGTTATTTAGACATTTCAGTTTTATTTGTTTGTTTACTAAAAAGTCAATAGGTAGCGTTAATATCTTAATATATAAAATGATAAACTGATTGTTGATATATCAGCCCACAGCCCAAACCGCTGGACCTAGAGATTTGAAATTTTGCACAAAGTTACCTTATACAGTGGAGGCATCCACTAAGGAAGGATTTTTGGAAATTCCACCCCTAAGAGGCTAAAATAGGGGATGACAGTTTGTATGCAAGTCCGTCAGTTTTGAAGTTAGGATCTTCAAATTTTGTGTTTAGGCTGACGATTGAAAATTAATGTGTAGTTATCTCAGCGTTTGTGATAATTCCATCACCGAAGGGAGGAAAAGGGGGATGAAGTTGTGTATGCAAGTCCTTCAATTTCAAAGTAAACTTCACTAAATGTATTATTATACGATGTAGGCATCCACTAAGGAAGGATTTTTGGAAACTCCTCCCCTAACAGGGTAAAATAAGGGATGAAAGTTTGTATGCAAGTCCGTCAGTTTTGAAGTTAGGATCTTCAAATTTTCAAAATTTTCAAATTGTTTAAGCTGACGATTGAAAATTAATGTATAGTTATCTCAGCGTTTGTGATTATTCCACCACCGAAGGGAGGAAACGGGGGATGAAGTTGTGTATGCAAGTCCTTCAATTTCAAAGTAAACTTCACTAAATTTAATATTATATAGTGTAGGTATTCAGTAAGGAAGGATTTTTGGAAATTCCACTCCTAGGGCGGTAAAATAGGGGATGAAAGTTTGTATGAATGTTCGTCAGTTTTGAAGTTAGGATCTTTAAATTTTGTATTTAGGCTAACGATTGAAAATTAATTTATACATATTTAGCTTTTTTGACAATTCCACCTCCGACAGGGTGAAAAGGTATGGGATGTATGTAAATCATTCAGTTTCAAAGTAAACGTCACTTAATATATTATTACACAGTGTAGGCAACCACTAAGGATTTTTGGATATTCCATCCTTAAGGGGGTAAAATAGGGGATGCAAGTTTATATGAAAGTCCATCAGTTTCGAAGTTAGGACCTTCAAATTTTGTGTTTAGGTTGACGATTGAAAATTAATTTATATGTGCCTCAACGTTTTTGATAATTCCGATCCCGAAAGGGAAAAAAGGGGGATGAATTTGTGTATGGAAGTACACTTAATTTATTATTTAAGCTTATGGTTATAAACTAACGCAACGAATATCGTTGTTGTTGGAATTTGAACCCTTAAGGAGTGAAAAGGAGGATTAAATTTAGTATATGAAGTTCTTTATTTTCGGAGATAAATTTCAAAATTTATTATTTCGGCTTATGGTATTGGCGTATTGAAATGACTCACCTAAACAACATCAGGAAAAAGAGAGGAATCGTTATTAAAACAAAGATCCGGTTAATACGAGCATTGGTATTCCTCATTTTTATGTATGGAGTGGGAGCGTGGACTATACTGGCCCGAGAAAGAAAAAGGATTGATGCATTCGAGATATGGTGCTGGAGACCACTAAACGCAACAATGCATCAATCCTATCGCAGCTCCAAATTAAAACACGATTGTCCACCATATGCCACCAACGTATTTTTTCGTATTTCGGCCACATGGTGCGCAAAGGCGATGAAAGTTTGGAAATCTGATCATAGTAGAGAACACGGAAGGAAAACGACTACGTGGTCGTTCACCAACAAGATGGTCCGATCAAGTAAAAGACTCATCGTCCTCCAAGTTTTACAGAAACCAGAAGACAGAAACCAGTGGAGGCAGATCATTCGCTCTAGAAGCAAACCCGATGTTGACCACGATTCTCAGACATGAGAGAAAGAGAGATAAGACCTCCAAAATTGTGCTGTGGAACTAGACTACAAGTAACAGCTCTCCGCCGCAATGTTATTGAGGCCAAAATATTTACTGGTTCTGCCAGAGGAGAAACAGTCTTCTTGCCGCGTATACCATTGATCCCAAATCACCTTCCGTTTGAATTTAAAAGCTAACAGTTCCTAAAGTTTGTATGCGAGTTGTAGTCACAGGGAAAAACTTTGAAATTTGCTAGAGTTGATTTCCGGCAGGACTGTTTCAGTTTTATGTGGCATCCTCACATATGAGCTCTTAATCTACCTGAACTTTTGTCAATATCACACGTGGTGGCGGACAATAGCCATGAACAAAGCTCTATATTGTTACAATGATTCATATCTAGAAAAAAGAAATAATCTACGCGGACGAAGTCGCGGGCTATAAAGCTAGTAGTATTATAAATCCGGTGGTAAATGAGCGCTTCAACCTGTATGTATCACATACGGTACCATTGTTAACGCGATATATTTATCGACTTACAAACTAATTTCACAAATAAATTTTAATCTTTTTAATATAAAGTCTCTTTCGCATAAGGTTTAACATTTGCTTCGTGTTCCGGATTAGTTGTTTAGTTTTGTTTTATCGTCTCTTTAGTAAACCCTGCTTTGAACTTGGAATTTGATTTGCTTCGTGTTTAGGTTTTGTTGTTAGAAGTATTTCTCGCTCATTTAATACAAATGGCCAAAGAAAGTATTAATATTAATGGAGAAATTGAACAACTTACTGTCGTCCCCATTGTTGGCGATGGCGCCTGTTTGTTCCGTGCTCTTTCTTTTTTAATGTACGGAAATCAAGAAAATGCAATGGAGGTGCGTTCCCAAATTGTTAGATTCGTGGTGAATGACTGGGCCAAGTTTTCAGTTATGTCCCACGATAGAAATGGTGATAATTATTCGACGGCAAATGAATATTCTGCTGATATGTTAAAAAATGAAACGTACGGTGGGCTTTGTGAATTAACAGCAGCAGGATTGATGTTTCCATTTCGTTTTGAAGTCTATCGAAACGGTCTCCTATACACAGACTCCGGATCAAATGACTGTCCAGTAAGGCGATTACGATTTAGCCAAGATTTATCCAATGGACATTTTGATGCCTATCTTACTATTGTTGCGAAAAGAATTACACAGCGTCGTATAGAGGTATGTGTCGAAGAGCGCGATCCCTTATCAGATTCTTTATCAGTATGCAGTAAAAATAGTGAAATAGCTCAGGGTTTTAAGGAGAATCCTGTTGTACCTGTTACATCTTCAGTACACAGTGAAATGTCATTATGCTTATCCAGTGGAACAGATGAATCTGCATCGTCGTCATCAATTAGAAAAAAAAACAAAAATGTAGGGCGAAATTTACTAATTATACAAGAAAAAATCAATTAAAAAGTGCACAAAAAAACTATTGTCAGAACAAGCCAGAATCACATCGTAAAGCTGTGTCTGAATATCAGAAACAAAATCCCGATGTGCACCGGCAATCTGTTTCAATTTACCAAACTGTGAACCCACAAGTACATAGAGCGATTCAGTCTCGCTATAGAAAAAACATAACTCTGCGTCTATGGAAAAGTAAGGTTCTTTCAGGTATGGAGTATGACCCGGATATTGCTTATAGAACTGACAGTAGTGTAGCCTTGGGTTCTATGACATACAAGTGTCAGTGGTGCAGCGCCCTGAAATGGAAGGATGAGACACGTGGTATGTGTTGCAGCACTGGAAAAACACAATTTGATCGTTTCAAACAACTGCCTGAGCCTCTCTACGGTTTGATTAACGATCTACATCCACATCATGAGCATTTCATGAGTAATATCCGAAAATATAATGCCTGTTTTCAGATGACTTCTTTTGGTGGTAAACGGGTAACACCAGACGGGATTTCACCGACTTTTAAAGTGCAAGGCCAGGTCTACCATTTAATTGGAAGTATTTTACCTGAACCTGGACATGACGCCCAGTACCTCCAAATATATTTTGTCGGCGAAGACGATCGAGAAGCTAAGATTCGATGTTCTAAATTTCCCAACTTAAAACCAAATTTAATCAAACAATTTCAGGATATGCTACATCAAGTGAACCCATATATAAAAGATCTGAAAAGTGCCATTGATAAAATCCCTTCTACAGAGTCATTCAAAGTTGTCATACATGCAGATAAAAAACCACCAGAAGAACATAGAGGCAGGTATAATGCACCAACAGCAAATGAAGTAGCTATAGTGTTAGTAGATCAGCAATTTGATCGAAGAGACATCATCCTCGAGAGCCGAAGTAACTCACTTCAGCGTATTAGTGAGATACATCGAGCATATGATGCGCTGCAGTACCCTTTGATGTTTTGCTGGGGGGATGATGGGTATTCAATCAACATACCACAACGCGATCCAACAACTAAGTTGCCGCTTAATAAAACTGTTTCTGCTGCAAGTTTTTATTCGTACAAAATAATGATTAGAGAAGGAGAAGACAACTATTTAGTTAATTATCGTGCCCTATTCAGTCAGTATTTGGTAGATGAATACGCCAAAATAGAAATGGAAAGATTAAATTATATAAAGAATAATCAAGCCAAATTGCGTGCAGATAGCTACATCCATTTAAAAGATGCTATTGGTCGACAAGACGCAGAAGCACACCAGTTAGGACAAATGGTTGTACTTCCATCATCTTTTACTGGTGGGCCTAGGTACATGCACGAAAGAACTCAAGATGCTATGACCTACGTTAGAAATTACGGTCGTCCTGATCTTTTTATTACATTTACGTGTAATCCTCGCTGGGACGAGATAAATGAGCAATTGCTTCAGGGGCAAAAATCTCACGATCGACACGATATAATTTCAAGAGTGTTTCGATTAAAGGTGAAGAAGATCATGAACTTAATGACAAAGGGCAAAATATTAGGTGAAGTGAGATGCTATATGTACTCAACAGAATGGCAAAAGAGAGGTCTTCCACATATTCATATTCTTTTATGGCTTAACAATCGTATTACACCGGATCAAATCGACAAATTTATTTGTGCTGAAATACCGGATCCCAAACGTGACCCAGAGCTTCACGAAATCGTTAAAAGTAATATGATACATGGCCCTTGTGGAACTTTTAATCGAAATTCACCATGCATGAAAGATAACGCGTGCAGTAAACGTTATCCCAAGGCTCTCATTAGAGAAATTCAAACTGGTGATGACGGTTATCCACAGTACAAAAGACGTTCACTTGATGACGGTGGGTTCTCTGTCGATATCAAAGGTTGCAACATTGATAATCACTGGGTAGTCCCTTATAATCCAGTATTATTAAGAACATTTAACGCTCACTTGAATGTGGAATATTGTCATTCAGTGAAATCGATAAAATACATTTGTAAATACGTAAATAAGGGTTCAGACCAGGCTTCGTTTGCTTTAGAGAATGAGAAGAATGAAGTTAAAACCTACGCAAGTGGACGATATATAAGTTCATCAGAGGCAGTGTGGCGAATCCTTGATTTTCCCATTCATGAGCGTTTCCCTCCCGTAGTCCACCTCGCTGTCCATTTGTAAAATGGACAAAGGATTTATTTTAATGAGCAAAACCTGTGCGATAGAGTGAATAGTCCTCCTACAACTACGCTCCTCTCCTTTTTCAATTTGTGTAAAGTGGATGACTTTGCAAAAACATTGCTTTACCCAGAAGTACCTGCATACTACGTTTGGGAAAAACGAAAGTTCCAAAGAAGAAAGAGAGGAGTAAACGTTGAAGGCTGGCCAGGTGTCAAAAAAGAGCACGCTCTGGGCAGAGTTTATACAGTTCATCCGAACAATACAGAATGCTATCACCTTCGTATGCTTCTTCATGAGAACAGGGGCCCAATATCGTTTGAAGCGTTAAAAACCGTAGATGGTCATGTTCATCCCACGTTTCAATCAGCGTGCAAGGCTCTCGGCTTGCTGGAAGATGATCAGCAGCAAAAGGCAATAAGAAAGACAGGGAGACGTGAATGTAGAGCATATAACAGATGTGGTATTTAACAAATGCCTATCGGTAATAGAGGATACCGTGCTAACGTTGGGTGGTCGTCTACTTAAAGAGTATGGCTTACCGCAGCCAATAAAAGAACAACAATTCGAATATAGAGAGCTTCTCAAGGAGACAAGTTACGATTTAGTAGCATTAGAAAACAATGTCAAAAATAATGAAGGATCACTGAATGATGAGCAAAAATTAGTATATAATAAAATTATCACTAGCATTGAAAGAAATGAAGGTGGAATATTCTTTTTAGATGCTCCCGGTGGAACTGGGAAAACTTTCCTAATCAATTTGCTTTTAGCGAAAGTTAGAAGTACTCGCGGCATTGCCTTGGCCGTTGCTTCTTCCGGGATCGCAGCTACACTGCTTGAGGGTGGTCGAACTGCTCATGCTACCTTCAAGTTACCACTCAATTTAACAACAGCTGATACTCCGATTTGTAATATATCGAAGCAAAGTAATTTTGCTGCAGTATTAAAGAATACAAAAATGATAGTGTGGGACGAAATTACAATGGCTCATAAAGGCGGCGTTGAGGCTTTAAACAGATCTCTTCAAGATATAAGGGGAAATAAAAAGTTTATGGGTGGTGTAACGGTTTTTCTGGCTGGAGATTTTAGGCAGACTCTACCAGTAGTGCCAAAAGGAACTAGAGCCGATGAAGTTAAGTCATGTCTTAAGAGATCTATTTTATGGCCTCGGGTTAACATCCTCAAACTCTCGAAAAATATGAGAGTACACTTGGGAGGGGAAGAATCTGCTGGTAGATTTGCAAATCTCCTACTTGAAATCGGCAACGGTGACTACCCGACAATTGACGGAATGATAACCATCCCCGAAAATTTGTGAACAGTTGTAACAACGGTTCAAGAGTTAATATCAAAAATGTATCCAGATATTGCTCATATTCACGATAAGTCAATGGAATGGTTGTGTGAACGTGCTATACTTACCCCGAAAAACGACCAAGCTGCAAGACCAAGTTGATATCTTTTGAAGGGGATGAAATGGTATACAATTCGATAGACACGGTGGTCAACACAGATGACGCTATTCATTATCCCGTTGAATTTCTAAATTCATTAAAACCACCGGGTCTACCATATCATAGGCTTATTCTGCGCGTGGGCACTCCTGTTATGTTATTGCGAAATTTGAAACCCCCTAAACTTTGTAACGGGGCAAGACTGAAAGTCAAAGCGTTACACCGCAATATAGTGGAAGCCACAATTTTAACTGAGTGTGCGCAAGGGGAAACTGTATTTATACCACGAATTCCTTTAATTCCAAATGATCTTTTGTTCGAATTCAAACGATTACAGTTTCCCCTCAAAGTCTGCTTTGCAATGACTATAAACAAGTCTCAAGGTCAGACACTAAAATTTGCGGGAATAGACTTAAGAGAAAACTGTTTCTCACACGGGCAATTCTACGTAGCTTGCTCACGCGTAAGCTCGCCCAGTAGTTTAGTGGTTTTGGCACCAACTAATAGATTAGTAAAGAATATTGTCTATAAAGAAGTTTTGTAGATAATATTTTTTCTATATCTATTACTAGCTATCCCGCGCGGTTTCACGTGCATTCCCGAGGGATCATATGTTTTCCCGGGTTAAAAAGTATCCTATGTGTAAATCTAGAGCATATTCTTCTGTGTGCAAAATGTCATTCAAGTATTCAGTAGTTTTTGCGTGAAAGAGTAACAAACATTCAGTAGTTTTTGCGTGAAAGAAGTACTCTACGCGGATGAAGTCGCGGGCAAAAGCTAGTAAAATATAAGCCCGTTTTTTTCCTCGCAAGTGTATCGAAAAACGTCGTATGACACGCGTGTGCATTGATCATTACACTCTCGGCTTCCTTATCTCTTATACCGCCTCGTCTGTAATAAACAATTTTGCACACATGTATAATGTACTATTATTTCTACCACAAATACAAACAGGTACTTATATAAAGAAAGAATAAATCATAAAACAGTAGCAACAATAATAATCATCTGTGCATCACAGAGTAAATAAGGCACAGGGCTTGTCTTTGTAATTTGCGTATAATAATTGATCCACAAGAGTTTTTGCCATTATTTTATAACAATACATATATTAAATAAAATTATGTTATAAAATAATGACAAAAACTTATGGGGATATTCTTACTCTATGGACAGAAATTATCAAAATCAGTATTACCTACTCAATCGCACTTTTGTATGAAAACAGTAAATTTTAAACGACCATATTATTTCCACTTAATCATATAAGGTATTTTAGAATTTTTATCATACTGCATAATCTTGTTGGAGTGTATCGGTTCTACTATTAATATTACCCGCATTAGGGCATGATAACGAAAACAGATTGAGAATATTAAAAGGGCTGTCAGAATTATATTATTGGGCCTTTAACAATATTTTTCTAACAAAGCCTTTTATTATGGACGGATGAGGACGGTCCGCTCGAGGACCCCAAAAAAACTTACTCTGGACGGGAATATGAACAAAGTTAGAAAAGTAATTAAAATTTTCACAGAGAAATTGTGAAAAAATCACAGAAATCTTGAATGAATTTAACAATAAAAGGAACAAAAAACCCGACTGCGTAAAACAAAAAATATCTGAAAAGAGAAAAACAAGCTCATTAATCTACAGAATTTTGAATATAACTTGAATTTTATAAGGTATCGCAGTCGGGTTTTTTGTTCCTTTTAATAATTTACTTTATTTCAGACTTTGTACCGACTGATCCGGAAGGATGGTTATGTTTTTCGAGTGTATGTATGTATGTTTAGTTTTATTAATGAATTAGTTGTATGTATTAGTAAGTAAATGAGCGGTAAGGCTAACAACCATATCGCAACTCTGTGAGTTACGTCACAGAGCCAGTAGACAAGATGGTTGTCGACAATCGTTATCGTTAGTAAACGATCAACCTTTGTATGCGATTGACATTTCAAATCGAAATATCACGTGATTTTTAACAATCTCTTATGCCAATCCCATACAAAGGTTGATCGTTTACTAACGATAACGATTGTCGACAACCATCTTGTCTAGGCGGGCAGGTTACGTACGGTAATCGCTCAGTACCTACTGTCCATGCAATAAACGTAGTTTTTAGCAGTTTACGTCAAAATGGTAGCATAAAAGTATTATAATATACACATATATGGAATGGGCTGTTTACAAGCTTCCATTTTTTACCCATATTGTTATAATAACGAAATTTTTACCCGACTGACCCAGAAGACGCCAGGAAATTTTTCACACGTAAGTTGTTGACATAGGTACATACTGAAAATACGGACACAGCGTTTTGCATCCTCATTTAGGTAGGTATAATGCGGACAGCAAGGGAGTGGAACTTGCTTCCAGCGTCTGTGTTTCCTGACGCTTACAGTCTAGGAACTTTCAAAGCCAGAGTGAATAGGTTTCTTCTATATTATTTTTATATGGCGTCTACGAATAAAAAAGAGGGGGGGTATTAAAAACAATAAAATCGTTATAACAATATGGGTATCAAATGAAAGCTTGTAAACAGCCCATTCCATATATGTATTATAATACATTTACAGAAGCGCTCGTGGTGTAGCATGATTAGCCGTTCTTAATCGATCGGCAAAGTTAAGCTACGCCTGTTGTGGTCGGTACTTGGATGGGTGACCGCCTAGTGGTATTTCAAATCGAGCGTTTCCGTGCTTCGGAAGGCACGTAAAGCCGCTGGTCCCGGTTATCACTTAATTGTGATAGTCGTTAAGCTAGTTGGATGCCTCCTAGGCGGCTTGAAAAATTCCAACAGTAGGTTGACCACTAGCCTACCTCCACCGATCCGCAGTGGGCAAGCGTGGTGGAGTATTGCCCATTCCCTTTCACCTTCATTTGTGAAAGGAGGCCTGTGCTCAGCAGTGGGACATTATAGGCTGATGATGATGATGATGATTATAATACATTTATGCTACCATTTAGACGTAAACTGCAAAAAACGTGAAGAAGAACTTTCTCCACAATCTTGTATTATCATGGTTCTCTCGCGCAAACTATTCAGTTTAGAAAAAAATGTAATTTTAGGAACGTCAATATCATTTTTGAAGACCTATCCATAGATACCCCACACGTATGGGTTTGATGAAAGTTTCAGTTCTAAGTATGGGGAACCACCAAAATTTATTGTTTTTTTTTCTATTTTTGTGTGAAAATCTTAATGCGGTTCACAGAATACATCTACTTACCAAGTTTCAACAGTATAGTTCTTGTAGTTTCGGAAAAAAGGGGCTGTGACATACGGACGGACAGACAGACAGACATGACGAATCCATAAGGGTTCAATTTTTTGCCATTTGGCTACAGATCCCTAATGACGTCAAACGAAAACAAGGCGGACCGCAATAGATGCTGTTGTAACATTTTGTCATAATTCGATATCTAATTAGGGATCTTTGGTCCTATAAAGATGTAACTGTTTCTCCAAAGAATACCTACCTACTTCTGAAGTATTTTTTTCCTTTAATAACCTAATTACAAAAATAGATATTAGTAAGAACAACCTATAATAAATAATTTGTCACATTTCATATTCTGAATAATATTTTTTGTATAATAACAACAACAATAATAAACCGCTTACCTCTTAGGCCGCTTGCCTCCCTTATCAAATTAATATTCCCTGTATCCGAAACTCTTTAGTCGCATTATTAAATAATTTTGTCCCGTATTAGTTACTTTCATCGTAACCCTTTTGTTTCACACATTTATAGAACAGATGAGTTTGCTTTTTAATTTTCACTGCACTCTACACTTATGGTTATTTATTTATTTAATGTAATACAGCAAATAGCGCGTCCGTGCCAGGAATTTAATTTTGGACGTGAGCGCCTGCCACAGACGCTCGAGCAATACTGAATGAGTGTCACGCACGGACAACGCAGCTACACGTCTTACAAAGGCGCTTGAACTAAAACATATACCTACTTCATTGAAATATTGTTAATCTATAGAGATAAACAGCAGTTTCAGCTATACCGTTAAAAATTTTAATCATCCAAGTAGCTGTCCGTGTGCCGTTTAGGCGGCAATAGGTAACAAACAAACAATATTTTGCATTTATAATATTAGTTGGGATGTGTGTAATGCTTTTAAGTCATTTAATATTTACGTACAGTAATAGTATTTACGTCATTTTCAATAGCTTCGTTTTAATAAAAAGAAATATTGCAAACAATACAGGCAATAAGTACTAATTGTAAAAGATTTTTTATCATGACAACATCAATGGTTTCCTGCTATATTTTATGATTTGGCAACCATGTTGACCTTATATACCCTAACTAGATTAATCTGTAACAAACTATAAAACCAACCACTTACAAATTGCTAGCACCCTCATATTATTCGACAAAACACATTAATTTAGGAAAATCAATGTTGTTTTTCAATCCTCCAACATTCTGCGGGTTTGTTTATTTGAACAAGAGGTATATAGGTACCTATATTGATATTCCCGCAGTCTCAACTTTTATGTGAAACCAATCCGCACTGAGGACGCGCCGTATTATGGCTCTAATCCCTTTGTCGTAAAGGGAGGTTTTTACCCCACTGGGTTCCATATAAATCAGATGGGTAATCGTATTTGAAGCTCCTTATTTTGAGCTCAATTACTTACTTGACGGTGATAATAGGAATTTCGTATTTTGTAGCATGTGTAAGAAAATTTAAAATAAGTATCTTAAAGTTACTTTGTTGTTTGTTTTTTGCTGTATATAATATAGGCTCGTTTTTAATAATGTCATCATGATTATAATGATGTGACCTGTGTGTGAATAGGAACTGACTCGCAACTGCAGTTGCCTGAACACCCGTCTAAATGCCAGCCAGGCGGGTTTATCCGTGTTTCCAAGTAATCTGGGGGCACGGAAGTGCCCCCCGCCAAGACAGCCAAGCGAAGCGAAAGGGCACTACCTACCTTTTCTCGAAGCGCTTCGTCGTTTTTTGAACCCTCATAACTTGGTTTTGGATTATACCAGATAAACAAAATTCTCAGGACATGATGTCAATAGTAAACTTATTAAACATATTAAGTTTCAATAACATAGCTCGTTTACTTTAGATTTTATTGATGTAATTTTAGGGTCGGCAACGCGCGAGTGATGCCCCTGGTGTTACAAGCGTCCATAGGCTACGGTAACTGCTTACCATCAGGCGGGCAGTATGCTTGTTTGCCACCTTAGTGGTATAAAAAAAAAAAAATGTTATGTTTTCTCGGGATATTTTCCCATTTATGGTTGACCAAATGACTCACACCAGCGTCTACTATCTATCCCTGGATTATTACACTCTTTTAACTTATTCCACGCATAATGTCGTTAGGTCGGTCGTTGGCGTTTATCAAGGGTAAACAAATGAATATGAAAACCAGCTAAACTCAAAACACACTTGATGCCGCAGCTGCCGATTATCGACAAGATTCCCAGCAGGCGGGGGCAGCGTTTCCTCTTTGAAAATACATTGCGGGATTAGCCAAAAACTCATAACGTAACATAGACTTCTCACTGATATTAGTTAAAACAATTTTGCCCAGTTAAAATGTTAAAGTTCATTTAATAATTTTAATGGGGTAGGGTCTCTGAAATTAGTTTGTTCAAAGGTTAGTTCGTTTCATTCAAATATTCAATTATGGAAACCCTTAGTAACATCGCAAATTACAACATAAATTAATTTAATATTCACTTTTGAAATTCATAATGAATTCACTCACAAATACGTAACGAAAGCTCTGGCAAGAAGTTCAGGGAGCTTTTGGTTTTAGTGATTCACTAATAATGTTTAATGAACAGTATTTTTGCCTTATTTACTTGAGGTAGCACGAGTTTCAACGAAAGGGCGCCTTTTAGCTTTATTATACAAACTTTCCAGTTTTAACTAGGTTTTTGCTCCGCAGTTTCACCCGAGATCTCCTAATTAAACCATAATATGTAAATTGGTTAAAACAATACTATTCTCATAAGAAATATTATAATATAGTTAAAGCTTTTGAGCACTAACACGTATTAATTGATTCTAATCTCAATGCTTCTGATTTTGAAAATGGCAAACTACGAGTAGGTTTCAAAAAGATACCATTAAAATAACCACACCGAAAATCCACAAATTAAAATTTACCATAAACATATTTTTCGAGATCAATTATACAACCATAAAATATACAGGGAATCTTCAGAAAGCTATACCTAAGTGTGAGAATAGCGTGGCATACTCTAATCTACAAGATCCGGAGCCCAGACGACCTCACAATGTCGCCGGGTGAGAAGGGGCGGGTCATGCGGAGATGGTAAGTAGTTCAAGGTCACCAATGTATGCCTCCGCCTGCGCCTGGGCTAAACGGGTTGAATAATTTACTATCAACACTTTATGATTATTCGCCCCTTTCCATTTCGAAATATCTGTTTCATGAAGATTATGAATTATGTGTTATGAGATGAGCATTGAGCTATTGTTACTACGTATAGAGAAGCTATCATAAGCAAAAGTTATGGCCCATTTTTTTAGAGGCAACAAATGTACTCTTTACCGCTGAAATAATAATTAGTCGTCTAAGCAGACAGTAGAAACACGTAGCGCTATCAGAACGCTTTTAGGAGTATTTTTCTCGCAAACATCGTGATTTTCACGGCGCTTACGCGTTTCGTTCATCGTTCTACAACAACAAGTGTAGCAGGATGGCCTCACTTGAACGGAACATAGTTGCGATGTGTGGCGTCTTCTCTATTCGTAGTAATAATAGCTCAATGGGTATGAGTCATTTTTCGGTGCTCCGTCCCGGTGTTCCGAAAAAAGCTTTGGAAAAATTGACCCAAACATGAACCCTTTTGTATTATATTTTATGTCTGCCTAGCACAAATGTACCGGTAGAAAGTCTTTTCTATAGGGTACAAATAGGGATATTTCCTGAGTATAAAAAATATTTTCTATTTAGTCCGTCAGTTAGAGTATCAGAAAATATTGGACACATATTTTTTGTTTAGCCAAATCAACGATAAAGCGCGTCAAAGTTCGGGAGAGAAGGCTCGTGACGTCATTTTTTCGTGAGAACCCTTTTTAAAACATACTGCCAATCATTTTACACCTCCAGGTTAATTATTCTAGCCGAACTTTCAATGCCCTGCGCATTCAATATAATGCCTCGTTACTGCAGCGCATCAGGGGGAGAGGACAAAGCGCTGTGTCCACAGCAATCGGAATAAATAGTTAAGCTGTATCATTATGTACTTCACCGCTGGACCCCCGCACACAGCCATTACAGCGCCTCCTCATGAACATAACACCTCATTTAATGTTATTTTGCTGCGATCTTCTGTAAGGTGCAATTCATGAAAGGTTCTATTCACGTTGCAACACAATTTTAGGAGCACGAGGGCATTGCGGGCGAAATCAGACTCCTCGTGTTTTGTTTCTTTTGTAGGGTGTCACAAACTCGACGATGAATCTGCGCTGTCACTATGCATGCCCTGTCTCTCTCGTTCTGCAATCACGACAGAAATCTGCTGTTCGATGCATTGTTTTTTGTGCGGCTTCGTCGGCTAGTTTTATTCCAAGAGTCCTCGTGGACCAATGTTTGACGTAGGTACCTACGTACGTTTGAAAAAAAATAGTACTGAATTTGATATGAGCGTAACTACCTATCTGAGAGGCGGGATGTAAATGATACCTTACGTCCCAAGGAAGGTAAAGCAAAACAGAACTAAGTAGGTATACCTACTTGTATGTAACTATACTGAGCAATGGCAGAAACCTATACAGCCACACTTCGATAATATAACCCGAACCATAAAGATTTTTTTTGAAAATGGCGGCTTGGTCACGGAATAAATAAGTTCGTCACGGTTCGTCATCACTCGCTTCACTTAACAATCTACTATTGATGTAGCTTGAAATAATACCCAAAGGAGATTGAAGCACCATGCACGACATCAAAAAAACCCCTCTTTTGCATAGATATTAGTAGGATCAAATGAAATCAATTCAAATAAAATATATATTTATTACTAAGATCATAGTTTACACATTACGTTTCGCATCGGTCCCCACACTGGGCGTGCCTGTATCGCGGGTGACCATCCTAGGTACAGCTGAGCACAAGATATAGGTAATTAGAACTAGAAAAATAAGAATTTTACATTTACTTAAGTACATATTAAATTAAACAAAATACATTAAGAAATATATAAAATATTACTGACAGCTTACATGATCGGTAAAAAACACAATAAGTATTAAAAATAAAAACTTAACATTTTTTTACAAACCCAAGGATACCATATATTTACCTAAGATGCAACAAAAATTTGATTTTTAATAAAAAATAATCTAATAGTTTCATTAGAATGCTTTCAGTCGTTTTCTAGCTCCTACGGGACAAAGATGCAGACAGTTATGTAGACATTAATAAATTGAACCAACGAGCTGCAAAGCTGCAGAAATAGTAGTTCGTGCACAGACCAAATACAGTGGAGCTTCGATGAAAATTTTCCATCAGGTAAACTACGAGGTTAGCTTCTTTTGTGATTTCAATAGAAGTTTGTGGTTGTATTATACGATCGGGAGACTTGAAGGTCTAGTCTCCCAATCGTATAATACAAATTGTTTTTTTTTTTAAAACAACTTGAGAAAATTTTCACCCGTACCGTACGTTGTAGACCAATGGTTCCCAACCAGTGGTCTTGATTTGGGCTTCCGCGGACCACCTGTGGTCCGCGAACGCTTTCACGGGCGATGCATTACAGAAGAAATCCAGGGAGAAAGTATACTGATCAAAATGATAGAAACTGTAAGGACGCATTTGAATCTCATTCACTTGAGAAGTTTTGGTGTAAAAAAGCAATTTCTTATACCAAAATTCGAGAAATCGTTTTGCGCTATCTTATGGTTTTCTCAACAACTTATTTATGTGAACATGGGATTCATATTTGTTAGTAATTAAAAATAAGGCCAGGGACTCTGGAGCACTCGAATTCGAGCACTCGTTCGTAATAAAGTTGGTACTCGTACTTTTTTCGAATGAAAATCATGTTAATTGAAACGATCAATTTTCTCTCATTTTTCGAGTTCTAGCCCTCGAAACGCCTACTGTAGTCGTGACCTCTCGAAACGTACCTATTTCAATTTCGGCCACATTGATTGAAAATTCATTTAACTTTATTGAGTTTTTGATTAAAGTTTATGTTCGGATTGATTCAGTTTATTATTGTTGAACATCGTGGTCCCTGGTCAAGAAAAGGTTGGGAACCACTGTTGTAGACATATACCAAATAAAATATTTTTTTTGTTTGTTTGTCTTTTTTTTGGTGACTGTACTTGCATTGTCTTCCAATATAACTAATGTATACCAAATATCAAGTCAATCCGACCACTGGAAGTGGGTGAAATTCGACTTGCAAGATTCCACCCGAACAAACATACATATCTACATACATTGCAAGTTAAATAAAAACTTGTAAAATACGGACACAGCGTTTTGCGTCCTCATTTATAACGCAGACAGCATGGGAGTGGAACTTGCTTCCAGCGTCAGTGTTCTGTGTTCCTGACTCTTACAATCTAGGGACTTTCAAGGCCAGAGTGAATAGGTGTCTTCTGGGTAAGTGTGCTCCATCTTAGGCTTCGTCATCGTCCCTTATGGACGTGTCACTGGCCAAATGCAAGCACATTTATTTTAAAAAATAATATTGCTGAGTGCTGAGCTTACACAGAGGCTTTTGCAGAGCCCACTTTGAGTATGGCTGACATATAAGATATCTACTTTTTATCCTGGAAAAACACTCACACACAACTTCCCAGCCTTTCGAAAATAAACACATGGGTGTTTATTTACAAAGCTGATATCCATTTTTTTTAACACAAATTAAAATGAACTAACGAAACTAAGATTTTTTCTGGACCTACCTACATTCAGCGTCAAAAAGTAGTATGTTTATCGTATTTTTATTTTAGTATCGAATTAATGATAATAATTTTGTCCCATGTAAATAGGATTTGTTCTGAAACTTTCCAGACTTATACATTTTGATGTATACAGAAAAGACATAACATATTCAACATTATTCTGAAAAGAATAAGAAACAAACTTGCATAACTTTATCAGTTGTGCGCTCCAAATAGCTTGAGGTAAACACGCCCGTGGGAGTAGTTACAGCATGGGGTTCTTCAAGAAGGGTGTGAAGCGATTTTGGCAGGATCGGCAATGCGCGAGTCATAGGTGTTGCAAGCGTCTATAGGCTACGGTAACCGCTTACCATCAGGCAGTATTTTTGTATGCCACCTTGCTTTAATAATTGTGGCATAGAATGTTACTTTTTTGAGCAAGTGGTACGAAAATATTATTTGTTGTCTAAGAGAAAATATTTAAGAAAAGTCTTTGGAGTTTTTATGTTGTTTTATGTTGTAATTAGGACTTTAAATCTCTAAATAATCACCCGAGTTAAATTTTACCAGTACCAACGAGTAACATAAAATCCTACTAGGTATTCTACTAATATTATAAAGAATCATGGCGAGATCCATACATTGATATGTACAAAAAATAAATCATTTTTCAACACACTCGCTCGTAAAGTGACATTTATTGCAAAATACAAGTCTGTTTTATTCCTCGCAAGTGTGTTGAAAAACGTCGTATGACACGCGTGTGCATTGATTATTACACTCTCGGCTCCCTTCGCGTTCGCCTGCGGCTCACGCAGGCACAACTTTGCACACATGTATCATAATTTAATGTAATGATCAAAAAATATTTTAAATGCCTCAAGTTATTCCTTATGCACCAATGATCAATTATAACTTCATTTCAACGTCTGTAATAATCTTTGAAAGTTAGTCTGTTTGTTTCCTTCTAACGCCTCAACGACACAACCAATCGTGTTTAAATTTGGTACACAGATAGATTACAACCTGCATTAATATTTAGGATACTTTTTATCCCGAGAAAAAATTGGATCCCTGAGAACTGGGGTTAAACCGTCGGGTGAAAACTAGTTAGACTATAAATAAGGGAATTGAATCACAATAAACCGAAACAAATAGCTGTTATCGAAACCACACAATGTTTGTTGAAAGCGGTTGAAGTTGAAGCCCTCAACCACAAAGTAGATACAGACAGAAGGTCCACTTATGCTATCGTTGAAACATTCAGAACTTACAAGTATGATCTCGTTGGACAGCTGAGAACGGGCATAGTGGTATTTTTTTAACCGACGAAAAAACGGAGGAGGTTTACAAGTCGACGCGTATATATACAGTGTGTAACGGAAAGGTCATATACATATAAAGTGCACGACTTCTTTGGATGATAATAAACCATACTATAATTTTTTTTAAATCCTATGTCTAACTGTTAGGAAAATGAGAAATTCCCATCCAATGATACCAAGAAACCAAAAATTTCAAATTGAAATTAAACACATCACTAGCACAAATCAGCTGGTCGGTGTTATTGACCTATTCAAACGTGAAAACAAACTTCTTACTCCTGGTATTTTCGGATATTTTTTTAATGGGTTCCGGATTTTTATTTTATTATTAATAAGTTCTTACTTTCTCTTACAAAAGCGACCATTATGTTTGTGAACAAGTTAAAATACAAATATTGTAGCGAATGAGTAGGGACTACGGAATAATAGGTACCTCCTTAGATAAAACACCTAACACGTTAACGTACCTACGTAAAATAATAAACATAACGTAGTATGTAATGTAAATGAGTAAACGCACTATTATCCACAGTAATCTTCTACCACACAATTTAGGTAAGTTCAACATAGTAAATCATCAAATAAGTATCTAATCTTTTATTGGTTGCCATTGGCAATACATACTCTACCAGAAATTAATTGCTTAGATAACTAGGTAAATAGGTAGGTACTGCGAAAGTAAATTATGGAACTTAGAACAGAAAAAGGATTTTGTAACACAAATTTATGTTCAAATGAACCCTGAATATCTTTCCTACGCAACTTATGTGTGTCCTGGTACAAAAATAATGCTAAAGGGTTCCGTTTTTAGTTTAAATCAGATTTAAGAAAGCTAGGATTGTTGAACATAACGGAGTACTTAGCTCACGACTACGCGACTTTCGATGAACGTGTAAATGTAGGTGCCTATTAATTGTGTACATACTACCCGTGCGCGATACGTTGTGATCTGAGGGTGGGTGAGACGTCACAGTCGTGTTGTAGTACAAAACGGGCGCCATCGGGAAAGTACATAGTACAAAGTAAAAAAATTTTTTTAATTTTAATTTTCTTTCCTTCTGAATCTTGAATTTTTGATACCCATTGTATCAGAATTTAATTGTTTTGGTAAAGATTGGAATTAGAAATTATTTAATACAGAAAAAAGACGTTTTGTAGGTAAGTTTTGCGAAAGTTGTACTGTATGTATGTATGGAACAGAACCGAAAAAGGATTTTGTAACATAAATTTATATCAAAATGAACCCTGAATGACTTTCCTATGCAACTTATGTATCTCCTGGTAACAATAATTTCAGTGGGTTCCGCTTTTAATTTAAATATGATATCACATGATATGTTGATATGGTATGTTGTATTATGAATATGTTGGTACTAGTTGGCAGCTTTTGCCATGTATTTTTTATAAGTTGGTAGGTAGTAGCTTTTTAACTACAGGGGTATCACTCGCGCGTTGCCGACCCTGCAAAAATCTCTTTACAGCCTTTTTGAAGAACCCCATGCTGTACTCACTTGGGAAAACTACGGGCGGGGAATGCACACTAGCCTGAGCGTGCGTCCGCGGTAGGAAGCTCCGTTGAAACCGCACAGTACCAACAGTACGAAACCATTTCGGTTCCAATGTATGAGCACTTACTTGTACTATTATTTATTATTTGGTATGAAGGAGAATGGACGTCGCGTCGCTGCCGGCGCCGGCGCGGCGCCGTATCGATGGCGAGAGTTGCGGTGGTATAAGGCTTTTATAAGGTATGTAGCTGTGGGCATCAGGTCCACTGTCCTGTTCGTTGTAAAAGGTGGTATAAGAAGACACATTAAAGAGGCAAAAGTCTCTCCTTAATATTCCGCTAATCAAATTAAGGAAATAATTATTAAAAGTACTAGGACCTCATGAGCAACGAGAGTTTTACGAATAGAGTTTGCGCACAATAATAACAAATTTACTGAATGAACCCTAATTTCGATGATGCATACATATGATACATACAATACAACGATAGGGTAAATAGGCCAGTTGCAGTTACGAAGGTGGAGATAACTTACTCCTGGTACAACTTTTGATTTTGATCAATAAATAAATCCTACCAAAAACATTTTCATGTAAAATGTTTCCAAGACGAGACCATATCAGTGAGTCAGTGACGAAATCGGGTTTTTTTAGATAACAATAAAACTATGCAATTGAAACTTTATCCCCCTTACAAAACATGGTTTAAAGCAAAACCATGCAAAATGGCTCGTCTTAGCGCGGGGCGGGGGCACTTAACCGTGCCCCAGATTGAATCGAACCTCAACTTATGTGATTATTCCGTACTTACAAATTAATACAACGACGGACTTATGTAGGTACCCCCAGCACAGTCAACAACAAGTGATCTAATCGGTATCGTTTGTCAACTCAGCTGATCAGCTCATGGGTTTTACTTAACTAGTATCCTGACCTAGCTCTTCTTCAATCTGCGCACTAGTGTGCGTCGATGTACCTATTAAATTCAGAGTTTTCATTAAATTATTATTATTAGGTAGTACTCAGCCACGACCTGAAGAAGGTAGCTGGGGTGACTGGATGTGGTAAGTACCGAGTGATGTCCATCCAGCAGTGGCCGAGTTAGTTGATTAGAAAAATGATTGAATCATACGAAATTGGCCTAGCTACCCTAGTACCAGGAGGGAAGAAATTTTTAGGGTCGTTTGAATATTTTTGATTCACAGAAGTCGTCAGTCGTACGTAGGCTATCTTCGAGTTTGTTGTGCTTTGTGTCGCTCTCTCCATCCGCTTTGATTTCGTTACGTAAAATGTCGTTCAGTAATAGCGAATATTAGGAAATGATGTTGTGTGTCGGGGCCAGCGTTGCCAGACGTCCCGATTTTGGCGGGACGTCCCGATTTTTAGACCAAAATTAAATGTCCCGCGCGGACAGGCCCAGTCCCGCTTTTCGAGCATTACTTGACGGTGAAATTGAAATCGTCGTTGGACGTAGAAGTGGGTATTTGTAAAGACACCACTGCTCAAAAATGGTACCAGTTATCCTCAGTGGTGACGCGCCAAAGTGCGCTTAATGGCACTGAAACGTACAAAAATCAAACTTCTAGTCAACGCAATCAAAAGATACGGCCGTATATGCCGCATATTTTGATGCCCGCAAGGGAACTTGGCTGGTTTTTTTAGAATGTCCCGCTTTCGACGATACAATCCCGCTTTTTTTACTCTAGATGGTTCAAAATCCCGCTTTGCCCGAAAACAAATCTGGCAACGCTGGTCGGGGCCGAGGATGGCAATGTGCGCGCTGCCCGAGAGTTGTGTCACTGAGGATTGTATTATAAATATGTGGTTGTGTTGTGTTACAAATAAAGTATTTTGATTTCATTTGGTTGTATCGTCAAAGATTTGTCGAAGGCAGACCAGATGCTGATCGCTGCTGATCGGCAGCTGCCTTCGGTTGCCAGTTTCCATCGGATGATACATCGTCTGCACCAAACCGGTTCCTTCCACGCACCTACTTCTACTACACCTACTTCTCAATGGATCGGGCGCGGCTCATAGTAGGAACGTGGCTTGGCCTCCGCGATCCTCAGACCTAACTCCTTTAGACTTTTTTTATGGGGTTACATTAAAAATGTGGTGTACGCAGTGCAGTGCGATACAGTGCATGAAATGAGAGTCCGGATCGAAGCCGCCTTTAGGACAATTACCCCAGATATGCTGCGGAATGTTCAGATGTCCCTGAACAAGCGAGTGGCCTTGTGCATACAATACCAAGGCCACCACATCGAACCCTATCTTTAAAAATGTAAGTTAATTTACAACATTAAGTATGGCTTTAGATTTTACAGTTTTCTAGGTAGGATTAAGGAATAAAATAAAAATAGCTAAGTAGCTAGGGTACCTATCTAAACCGATTTTTTACATAATTTTTAATTCTGGCTCGATATTAACGTGTAATTAAATTATAACGCATTATTACTTAATACACTAAACTACTCAATACTACCTAAAGTAATGGTTAAAGTATGCACGTGCTCGTCATGTCGGTGCTAACTACCGCTTTTCGGCTCGTTTGATCCCTGTTAGTTCGCGCCGTCAAAGGGAAGCCGCGGCGGCACGAGGCGGCGACGGCACATCTTGTACTAGGCGCACAGATCACGAAAGAGATTTTAATAATATTATTTGCAAGGATAATAACCCTCGTAGTGCAGTGACACTTTGGTATGATTTGAACTCAATAAACTTATGGAACCAAAAATTTGGTATGAATTCTTTGAGTAATTTATTTTGCTCTGCTGAAAGCTGAAACTTTTTATAGAGACTCTATATCTGATGTAGTTTTCACCCCTTTCGGATGTATATGACCTTTCCGTTACACCCGTATATACAGGGCGAATTTTTATTTCTAGCCAGTGTGGGCAACTTCTGAACTACAGGTCTTAGAGAAAAACGCTGAAAGGAACCCCGAGCTGAATTTTGAAAAAAATTAAAATGCCATTAAAATTTATTTAAAAAAAAAATATATTCGAAGATATTGAATTTTTTAAAAAAAATTTTTTTTTTCGAAATTCTGCTTCTTCGTCACAATATGAACAAAATTATGTAAGACAATCTAGCTCTCAAGTTGTTAGAAGTTATCCAAAATATTATTTTATATTTTCCTTGACCATAGTTTTATGCTGCGTAAAGTTTGACGAGGTGGAGCAGATCTTGCAGGGACCTCACTATGTTTAGCCATAAAGAATTGGCTCTTAGCATTCTGACAAAAAAATTGAGGTAAATTTTGATAACTTCTAGCAACTTCAGACCAAGATTGTCATACATCATTTTGTTCGTATTGTGAAGTAGAAGCAGAAAAAGAAAAAAAAAATTTTGGAAAAAATTAAAAACACATTTTTTTTTTTCATTTTTTTTAATGGCATTTTTATTTTCTTCAAAATTTTGCTCGGGGTTCCCTTCAGCGTTTTTCTCTAAGACCTGTAGTTCAGAAGTTGCCCTCACTGGCTAGAAAAAAAAATTCACCCTGTATATATATTATGTATGATCACGCGTAAATTTTTACAGAGTAGTCCGATTTTGATAATTCTTTTTTATTGGATAGGGTATACCTCGAAGTTGGTCCCATATAAATTTGGATACAAAAAATCGTATCCTAAGGGTGGGAAAATAGGGGTGATTTATTGTTCACTCACAGATTTTAATGCTGAGTTGTGTATTACATCAAAAGATATCAAAAATTAAGCATGAAGTAACTAGTAGATTATAGACACAAAAAATGATAAAATAAAAACTTTTTAACAAAAAAATTAAACCACCGAAAAAACTGAAAAGCAAAAAAATAGTATAGCCCTGTGACCACAGTCTCGTCATGCTAAGCCTAACAGGAAATAAGAAAATGTATTATTCTATTATGGTTCGATACGGGTATCCTAGAGCCATTTCATGTATGATTATCTTTTCACACACATACAAAGCTTTCGAAATACATTCAACAGTCTATCTCTACCTATCTATTTTGTGCCTCTCCCTCGGGGTGGTTCAAAAGCAATTCAGAATAATATTTTTTTATTATCCCTTTAGTACGTCAAAGAACAATATTTCGTTTATTTGTTACAAAGGGTTGTTTCGGAACGTGTTATGATGTTTATTTGGTTAAAATTGAATTCAACAATATTTGATCTTGATCTCCTGAGTACATAATGTAACCACACGTTAGGCTTTTACGCAAAACAATGAGAAAGTATTATTTAAAAAAATGAGAAATTATTTATTAAATTTTTACCGTCTCTATTACCTAGTTTAATTTTATTTCAGAACAGAGGTTTACTAAATTATTTAAAGCACTTTTATGTCTAGCCCAATTAAAAACACAGGAGATTTATTTGCTCAAAAGATATTCACAAATCACTAACAGAGAAATTACAATTTAGGTACAGTACAGTTTATTTTAATTAAGTAATCCACTCTAAGTAAATGTTTCGATAGGATTGTATATTACAGTATGTAGGTACATACTTCTGGGGCCCAAGTCTGCTATTACAATTGTGTTCCAATGAACTTTCAGTGGTGTCAATATTGTGACATTTTAACTGCTAACACAATCGTGTCAGAATGGCGGCATAATGACGGCATAATGGTCCCATAATTGCTTTCCGATGATTTTCCACTGAAACTTCAATCTTTGTCAGTTTTGTCAGTTTTTGTAATTATTTTTTTTCTACTGATTTTTCGGTAAAAGTTTGGTAATCTGCTATTTCCGTAAATATCAGTGGTCTCATAATTTCTCGATAGATCCGCCATCCAATAATTCTTTAGACAGATCACTTGAAAATATTTTTATCATTATGAGACGATTGTGCGGCCATTGCATTTTTGACATTTGGGGGAGTATAGTTTAGTAGTAGTTGAACATTGAAACAAATATGATTTCTATACTGAGATGGCAAGTTTTGGAGATGGCTGGCCAAATTGAAGCTTAAGGGTTATATCATAACCCGGGGAATCTCATTGCCAAATTTAATTACGGTACATTATAGTAGTATAGTACGGTTACAGTATTACCCAACTGATATGGCGCGTCGTGAATCTTCGTTCGCACAGAAAAGAAAGTATGGCCCCGAAGATTAACGAAAGAATGCTTGAAACTTACAATAAACCTTAGATCACTACTATAAGGTTCATAATACACTGCAGCTGTTAGTTCCGTTTGACTCGCAAGTCACGCCCCTCCGCACGGCGCGCGCTAACATGGTGGCTGCTGCCGACCAATAGCGTTTCCCGCGCTTTGAAAATGTATCTTTTGCGCAGGTACATCGGTAAGCCATATTAATTGGGTACTACTGTACTTATATTGTAATTCAGTACTACATACATACGTTCAGCCGTTTAGTCGAGAAAAAGTAACAAACAAACAAACAAAGTTGCTTTCGCTATATATTAAGTACGGATAACTTAGATTTATTATTTATCGTGTATCTGTAAATAATTTAAAATGTTATGGTGGTATCTACGTAATTATGAGTTCGAACTATTTAAATAATTACCTATTTGAATAAATACTTACGGAAATGAGTTGTTTTTTATGGCAACTCTACTACTATCCATCACAACACGCGCTCCTGTACACGATGCCGCCGCCCCGCCCGACAACGCGCCGCCCGCCGACGCGCTTCTATGCTATGTATACCTACGCGACGCCACCGCACCTCAGCCGCGCCTCCGCCGCACCGCCGCCGCTTGATTAAAGCATTCTATACAGTTGTCAGTAATACATTGCTAGCTACGGAGATCACACGTGTTGCACGTTCGTTGGCGGCTGGCAATGGAATAACTCAATTAAATAATGGCGGACAACATTGTGATAGCGGCGCGGTTGTGGTAGCGGTGCGGTGGCGGTGCGGCGGCGTCGCGTATAGGTACATAGCATAGAAGTGCGTCGGCGCGGCGGCGGTATCGTGTACAGGAGCGCTAATAAGAGACCATTATGAGACCATTATGCGACCATTATGAATAAGTAGACTGCGCACATCGGCTCAATGATAATTGAATTGCAATTGAATCGTGTCGGAATGACATTTTAGCAGACTTGGCCCCAAAGAAATCTTGGCCCCCTGTTTTGTGGTAGCCATGGGTGGTAGCTTATGTTTATATTTTATCAAGGATATGGTCCTTGACCACAATCTCATATTAGGGTTCAGATTGATCAAACGATATTTCTAATATTTTTTTCAATGCATTTATTGCACCGTTTTTAGTACCTTATTACGCCCTAGTGCTTTTTACTTTATATTACTGCACAGTTTTATGATAGATATAATCCCGATTATGTTAAGTTTGAGCCTCAATGCAATTGATATGTATGTAGACGAAGCATTCTTAATTTAAACTGGTAAAACAGTTTGACAGCGCGTCGCTGTCAAAAAAAATACTTGCGCGCCATATTTTTTGACGTTCTCATTGCTTCTTATCAAAACAATTACTTTAAAAAATACACGTCTCTTTTTTCCTTGCAAGTGTGTTGGTTGGATCCTGGTTCAGCACCTAAACAATGCCCGAAACGAAAACTTACCCCTAGAAAAGTAATGGTCACTGTTTGGTGGTCTAGCGCCGGTGTGATTCATCACAGCTTCTTACCAAACGGGGTGAGCATTACTGCAGATGTGTACTGTGAAGAACTGAACACAATGATGGAGAAGCTGGCACATCTCCAACCAGCATTGGTCAATCGCTCGTCTCCGCTGCTCCTGCACGATAACGCGCAACCTCATACTGCACAGCAGACGGTCTCCAAGTTGCAAGAACTGGGGTTGAAAGTTCTCCGTCATCCGCCCTACTCATCAGACCTTGCGCCTACATACTACTACTTTTTCCAGAATTTGGATAACTATAAGAAAAAAAATCAATACCCGAGAGGCAGTACAAAATGCCTTTGAAGAATTTGTTGCCTCCCGTCCAGCTGATTCCTTTAAGAAGGGCATCAATAAACTTCCACTGCGTTGGCAAAGATGCATTGATTGCATGGGTGATTACTTCGATTAATACAAATAAAAAATACATGAAAGAAATCCGTTTAAATTTTTTCATACAAAACGGCAATTTCATAGGTAAACCCCAATATAAACTAGAAAGAAAAAATAATCCACAATTTTTTAATTTGAATATATATAGTACGCTTAATTTGGGATCAGATAACCGTTTGTGAGGAATATCCCAGGATACTTATTTATTTAAAAGCATTCTATATAAAAATAAAATATAACGAGTTTATGTACAATTTTAAATCATTTACATGCGAATATTATTTAGGAAAACGAAACATAACTTAATATTTATATTTTTTTTTTGTAAAGTATCAAAACAATTTATTCCTACTATACTTAGTGATACCACATCTAGTTTTTTAAATTTGCCGCGCGTTTTCAGGTTCTACTTTCGTATCCCAGACTATAGTAGGTATTTATATTTGTACGGAATTAAATAAAAACCTGCGCGCCATATTTGTTAACGTTCTCAGTGTGTGGTTGATAATTATCGAAAAATCTACTTAAAAAATATACTTCTGTTTTTTCCTCGCAAGTGTGTTGAAAAACGTCGTATGACATGCATTGATCATTACAGACGAGGCGGTAGCCGAGAGTTTGTACATACACATTTATCACAATGTACTATTTTCTTATATGTAATTCAAATAAAAGTTATATTACATAGGTATGTAGCGACATCTATCAGCCATCTATCAGTAACACTGAGATAGTTCACACACTGAAAGATAGATGGCGCGGCGCCACATTATCCTACATCCTGCATCGCGCTTAAGAAGTTTTCTCGAGAATCTGCATATACAGGTCGTTGTTTTGGTCAGCGACGAGCGACTCAGGGTCGATAATACAAATGATACTGGTGCTAAAAAAAATATAAAAAAAAATACTTTATTTTTTTTAATAATCAAAATAAAAAAATAAAAATTTTGAAAATTATGTAATAAGTTAAAGTGTAGACATAATACTCAACGGGAGTAAAGGGGTGGGGCGATGGCGGCTTGCGCCTAGCTCTAGTCTGTGCATGTGGCTAGTAACCATACTTTGCGATAATTTTATTTCAAATTGAATAAGGTATTTCTCAACATATTTACAGTAATGGAATTAGGTCCATTTTTGGGGAATATATATATTTTGTACTACTTCTCCTGGGTCGCTTGTCGCCGACCAAAACAACACCCTGTATACAACTGTCCGACATGTACAGTTGGACCGCGGTCCCCAGGCACGATGACCCAGCCTGGCGGAAGATCTTCCCTTTTAAATGGAGGTGTCATCCACCTTGCACCTCCATAGGTATATTATTAAAATTTCAAAGGATGATCGACCATACAGCAAAAATATAGAGTAGATATAATTATATTTTTCTATGTTCCGTAATAAATAGTTTAATTTATTAGGTAGGTACCATTAAACAAAATTACACTTTTATACCTTGCGGAAGCCTCGGTGGCTTATCTGTGTACTTAGACGGTAGCCGCAAAAAAATACAAGTTACACAATTCTCCAGACGTAAGATATGAATAAGAATCTCAAGTTTTTTTTTAAGTATCCCCATTAAATTGATATCTAAGTTTTTTTAGAAAGTACCCTTTATTTTTCTCTATAGCTATGACACTATATTAGTTGTATGTATCTAATGGTCTTTAGTAGGGCATACTATGAAATGAAATATATTTATTTGTCTGAAATATGGTAAAATAGGTCTTAAAATTTAATAATTACTATTTAATATACCTTTACTATTTTTGGCAACAGGTATTATTACTCCCGCATTCTAGACTAAAATTCATTATTAGTTATAGGTAGGTAATATGCATTTAGATAAGTTTAATTAAATACGACGATTTCGTTGCAAGTTCGTTATGCATGGATAAAAACAGAAACAACATATAAATTTATCTTCTACTACAATGTTTCCATAACTAAATTGAACACGTTTACGTAATCTTAAAAAAACATTATAATATAATTTAAATTAATTTATTTAATTAGATATCCTACTATACTTCTGAATTAGAGTGACATTAGTCAGGGGTCACCAACCTTACAACACAAACTATGAGCTATTTTAGTGAGCAAATATAACAAACCATTGTTATTATCTCCTAGTGTATATATACTTAATAATCCTACTATCATACTAATCTAATAATATATATAAAATGCTTTTGTGGGTACGTAAATACGCAGTTTTCTCAATCATCACCAACCCCAATCAACTTCCCGTTGGGGTGGTAAATACCCCTTGGTCTCCAGGTGGTAGTAAGGGAATTTGGTCGCGGTGGGTGGAAGGGGGTGGTTGTGGGTGGCGAAAATGTTAAAATATATATTGCTGTCCTTTTCTAACGCATGAGCACTTCTGAAAAGATCTCAAAATTTCTGGAATGGTCTAGAAAGTTCCAAAATGAGTAAAACGGTTATAATCGATCTGGAATGTTCTAGAAAGTTCAGCAAATATCTGGAATGATCTAGAAAATTCTAGAGTGAATGCAAACTATTATAATCGATATTGCATGTTTTGAGAAAGTTCTACAAATTTCTGGCTTCATCTAAAGTTCCAAAATGTCCAAAACTGTTATTATCGAGTTAGAATGTTCGAGAACGTTCTAGAAATTTCCAGAATGTTCTGGCAAGTTCCAAAATGAGTGCAATTTATTATGATCGATTTAGAATGATCGAGAATGTTCTAGAAATTTTCCGAATGATCTGGAAAGTTCCAAAATTAGTGCAATTGATTATGATCGATTTCGAATGTTCGAGAAATTTCTTGAATGATCTAGACAGTTCCAAAATGAGTAAAACGGTCATAATTGATCTGGCTTCATCTAGAAAGTTCCAAAATGTCCAAAACTGTTATTATCGAGTTAGAATGTTCAAGAACGTTCTAGAAATTTTCCGAATGATCTGGAAAGTTACAAAATTAGTGCAATTGATTATGATCGATTTAGAATGTTCGAGAAATTTCTTGAATGATCTAGAAAGTTCCAAAATGAGTAAAACGGTTATAATTTATCTGAGTGTTCTAGAAAGTTCAACAAATATCTGGAATAATCTAGAAAATTCTAGAATGGTTGCAAACTATTATAATCGATATAGAACGTTCTCGAACATTCTAAAAATTTCTGGCTTCATCTAGAAAGTTCCAAAATGTCCCAAAACTGTTATTATCGAGTTAGAATGTTCGAGAACGTTCTAGAAATTTTCCGAATGATCTGGGAAGTTCATAAATGAGTGCAATTTACTATGATCGAGAAAGTTCTAGACATTTTCCGAATGATCTGGAAAGTTCCAAAATGAGTGCAATTGATTATGATCGATTTAGAATGTTCGAGAAATTTATAGAACGATCTGGAAAATTCCAAAATGAGTGCAATTTATTATGATCGAGAAATTTCTAGAATGATCTAGAAAAGTCCAAAATGTGTAAATCGGTTATAATTGATCTGGAATGTTCTAGAAAGTTCCAAATTGAGTGCAGTTTATTATGATCGATCTAGAATGATTGAGAAAGTTCTAGAAATTTTCCGAGTGATCTGGAAAGTTCCAAAATGAGTGCAATTTATTATAAACGATTTAAAATGTTCGAGAAAGTTCTAAATATTTCTAGATTGATCTATAAAATTCTAAAATGAGTACAATTTATTATAAGCGATTTAAAATGTTCTAGAAAGTTCTAAAAATTTGTGGATTGGTCTGGAAAGTTCCAAAATGTGAACGAGTGTTATTATTGATCTATAAAAACCAAATCGAAGTGATGTACATCTAAATATTCTAGACTGATCTGGTACTGGAAATTTCGGTATATAAATCGAAATTCAGTGACTTTTCGTCAGTTCAATAGTGATTGCAGTCGAGTAAAAAAAAGAACAAACTATTTGAATGTTCTGGAAAGTCTCTCAATATCGAAAATAGAAATGTATAATATGTAAAAAAATGTATCCTTATATATTTTTTATACCATTAAACATGCGATGTATTTTAACCCGAGCAACGCCGGGTTTCGCTGCTAGTATAATAATAAATGTGAAATTGAGTTTGTTGGTTTGTAAGCGCTAGAATCTGGACGCTTCAATGGCACCACCAATTGTTATGTAGGTATATCAAGCAGAAGAGAGATGGACATAGGTCACTTTTAATCCCAAGAACGCGTGTAAACCCGCGACATACAGCTAGTATTCAAATACGAATAGGTAGTCAAATTGAAAACAGGAACGGTAGTTATCTTTAATGCCAAAAATGATTTTCTGTAGAAAAACACTACAATCTCCCAGACAGGTAACCTAATTTTATTCACGTTTTTTCGGAAATACCTATTCCACCGCGCTGTAATTTTCCTTCGCAAATTTAGATCCTCATATAATTCTAATATAATTGTTTTTATGGCGGATAATGAATGTATTTTCATGGAAGAACGTACTTTATAGCGAATGTCTGTTTTTTATGCAAATTTATCAAAGCCTATGTTTAAAGAGACCTAAATTAGTACTGTTTTGACCAAGAACCCTCTCTGGATATTAAATACGATTTTAAATGAAATTAAATCCGTACATATTATTACGCCAAATGGGACAGGGCAGACAGATAATCAGATGATACCCTTTTGGCAATGAGAGCTCGGTGATGGTTGTATTGACGTGACGAAGGTCATGAGTTCGATTCCTATAATGATTCTTATGATGATGATTCCTTGATGGTAGAGGAAACATCATGAGAAAACGGTGATGGGGTACTAGTACCCGTCTAGCTGGCTACCACCCTGTCGCAAAGCACCAAGCTGCTTTGGCAGCTGTACTTGAGTTCCTTTTTAAGAGTATGACTTCAGTATGTACCTGCCACAATCTGTCGCAAAGCACCAAGCTGCTTTGGCAGCT
The DNA here is from genome assembly GCA_951394255.1 of Polyploca ridens. NCBI lineage: Eukaryota > Metazoa > Arthropoda > Insecta > Lepidoptera > Drepanidae > Polyploca > Polyploca ridens. Next base: position 14,135,740 of record OX596243.1, read on the forward strand.
GTACTTAAGTTCCTTTTTAAGAGTATGACTTCAGTATGTACCTGCCACAATCTGTCGCAAAGCACCAAGCTGCTTTGGCAGCTGTAATTGAGTTCCTTTTAAATGTCTGTGGTATGTACCTACACCCGCGGTAAAAATACGTTATGCTTTTATTTGATCATAACTTTACGTGATGTGGCTGAATGAGGTATGTATTCACACAAAGCCCTCTTACTTACCTAACTATATATTTGCTTTTACAATTACATGATTCTCGCTCTGAATAATAGGTATTAATTACGAAAACCTTTAGCTTCCGATATATTTAGAGCGTCGTTTATAAATTCAGATCATGAAACGTCCGTAAATATCCATCACACCGTATCGTCGCTCAAATATAAACGCTCGCAATAGGGCAGCACGTTGCGTTGCTAAAATAAAACCAGATTAAATTGATATATTGTTGGTACGCTTGACAACTGCATTCGACACTATCCTAATAAAACCAAAAATATATCCATACTAATATTATAAACGCGAAAGTTTGTATGTATGGATGTTTGTTACTCTTCTACGCAAAAACTACTGAACGGATTTGAATTAAATTAGGCACACTGATAGAATATGTTCTGGATTAACACATACCTCGGGAGTGCGGGTGAAACCGGGACAGCTAGTGGTATATATAATTTCTGTCATTTAAACATTAGAATAGGTATTTTAGGTTTTTTCTGATGATCAATATATACCTATATATTATATATTTTATGAATATCCTAAAGCTACAGATATAGACACTGAACAAAAAAACCCGACAGCGAAAATAAAATTTTACTGAAAATAGTAAAACGAGCTGTGTAATCTATAGAATTGAATTGAATACTAATTCAATAACCTAAATATTTTGGTAGTGGTATGGAAGTGAAAATCTTTTAAATTGACTGCAATATATACCTTATAAAATACAAGTTACATTTAAAATTCTATAGAGTACACAGCTTGTTTTACTCTTTTAAAATAAATAAATGGAAGGCCTTCCATTTATTTATTCACGGCATTTATTGAAAGCTAATAAATGGAATATCTTATTCATTTATGGGTATTCTAATGTTTTTTACAAATTACCTTTTTTGCTCGAAAGTAGGAAAAAATCTTTCATTCGCGATTTCAGAGTTGGTGACGTGATATTTGTTAAACTTATCGTACGAAATATAGGTTGCGAAAAGATGGTATCTCAAAGTATCTATGAGTGGGATTTCCCACCACGTGCCACCACAAAACTTGCTGACAGCTATAACTTGATGAAATACCTTTATTTTCTCAGAGATACTTCAAATCTGAGTAATAAATATTAGAGTACAAGTAAATTTTCGGCAATTCCGAAAAGGGTTTATCTACCGGGTAATAAAAATCTAATCACGGTTTATTCATAATCATAAAATATAAATAATAATAATCATACCTTTATTTATCAGAAACAAGAATTACATTAGGTACACACGGCAACACATCAAGCTATACATTTCCAGTATAAGCTGATCTCGCATTGTATAGGATTTCCGTACATTGGGAGGTCAGCCTCCCAATGTACGGAAGAGAAATAGCTATTTCAAATTCGGAAGAGAAATAGCTATTTCAAATTCATTCATTCAACATTTGTGGTTCTCAAACAAGGTCCAACCCGTAGCAAAATCCTAAGTCTATGGTCCAACCTTTATCTCGAGAACCAGTTCCTCTCCGCGTGACTTAATAAAATGAATACTTAATAGTATAATAATTAATTCGCGCAGATCAAGTATCCACAAATAATAATCATTTGTGTGTGAAGTGTAGTAGTAGATAATTTTAGTTATTTTATTTTATTTTATTTTATTTAATGTGTATATTGATTCATCATTTCATACGTCATTGACAGGTATAGGTACTAAAAGTGCCGATTCGCAGCCAACCGCAGGCAGCAGCAGTAGGCGACAGTGTCGCCGCGACACTACTTCCCCCCTAAAAAGGAAGCTAAAGCAATATTGCTAACGCAATTCATTTTTTCGAATTTACGGCAGATCTTATGCAATTCATCAATTCCGAATCTTTTATTGAATTGAATTGTATATAATGAGTGATAATCCTTTTTAGTCCCCCTGGTTTCTATGTATTACTATGAAATACATTTCGTAGCTAGCGACACGTCGCCGTCGCGACGCATCGCGCGTCTTCTCCATATTAATACCACAGGATTACCATCTTACTAATGGTAAAACTGTAGTAATACATAGAAACTAAAGAGAAAGAAGTTGTCGCAGCGCGGTGCTGTGCTGCAGACCACTTGGGCCTGCTGCTACTGCCTGCGGTCGGCTGCGAACCGGAACCACTTTATTAATATCAGAAACAAGTGAGTCTTGAGATCTTCCCTTTCTCCTCTCTACGCACTTGATACCTGTAAGATTACACACAACGAATTTAATATCTTATGTATGAACCTAGGTACTATAACATAAATTAGATATGATCTTATTTAGCGCTCCAATGGCTACAGCAAAAATATGAAACTAGATTTTTACCTGCGGTTTTACTTGCTTGTTGGTTTTTATTTAGAATATAGGTAATTCGGTAGCTTTTTTATGATCTATCTACTGTATGAATGAATACTGTAGTTTTCTCCTAGAAAAATAAATGAACAACACAAATGTTTACCTACGTAGGTACCTACGATATAAATAAAAATTATGGTGCGTCCATGCTACGCGAAGCGAGCACGAACCGAGCCTCGAACGAACAGGATTCGTTCGTTGCTCGCGCTTTCAAGCGTTTCAACGAGTCTACAACGAGCGCGATGCGAATCCCTGTGTTCGTGAAAAACTGACAATCGGTTCAAAAAGGGTGTGAAGCGGTTTCTTCAGGGTCGGCAACGCGCGAGTGATACCTCTGGTGTTGCAAGCGTCCATAGGCTACGGTAACTGCTTACCATCAGGCGGGCCGTATGCGTGGTTGCCACCTAAGTGGTATAAAAAAAAACTGGCGGAGCGCAGTCGAGCACGCTACGAATGCTCGTTCGAGGCTACGCGAATCGTGTTCGCAGTGTGCTCGTTCGTGGCTCGGCTCATGCTCGTTTCACCAAGCATGGACGCACCATTAGGTTCAATATCAAACAAACTCTCTGTGTTATTTTTGGTCTTCAAAGATGTAACTTGAAATGTTTACCAATAAGTATGTCGTATATCGACTTTTTGTTACAAATTGTGTCCGACGGCTGTGACTTGGCTACCTACGTCATATTAGATTTATCTAAAATCTAGAACATATTTCGAGATCACTAGAAGATATTATATGTATTAATTAAGACTAGAGCCATCTATATATTTTATCTAACTTTGACAAATACGATTTCGTACATGGAAAAGTAATTTAAATAATAATAATGTGTAATTTCGATGTTTTCGCTGTCTGTTATTTTCGAAATACTAAGATAACTTTTGCAGTCAAATCAAAATCAAAGGGTCGTTTATTCAGTTTAGGCCCTGATAAGGCACTTATGAACATTAATTTGTTACATACTTACAGTTGAATTTGACACCGGTACGAAATACACTTAACTGAGAAGACTTTAAAGGTCATCGCCCAATATGTCAGCCAGCACCGCTCCATCGCAGCAACGCCTCGGCATCTACCTTGCCATGCAAGTGAGGCCTTTAAATCGTATGCGTTAAAGTAAATTTTACAATGACTTGATAAAATAGTGGACGCCTCGCGGCAAGCACGCTTGTCGCTACAAGCCACTAGTCCTGCTGACCACTCGCTTCCAGCGAGCGGTCCGCTCCCTTACTGCGTGACGCCAATAAGCGGTATCTTGCCTTAGCCGCGCTACCAATTTCACCGGCGCCGCGCCGCCCGCGAGCTGCCACGTCGCAGGCGGCGCGCTGACAGCTAGTGATTGGATTGAGTTGAGGCGTTGCCGGGTCGCTGCTGCAATAGAGCAGTGCTGACAAAGTGAGCGATGAGCTTTAGAATTTAATTTTAATTTGGGTAAATTTTATAATGATAAGATCGCGAGCCTGCCGCTAAAGCCACTAGCCCTGCTCGCTACTGGACTAGCGAGCGGCCCGCTCCGTTGCGGTATAATGCCTGCATGTGGTATGCTTGTCGAAGCCGCGACATACATCTGCAAAGTATTCAAGGTTTTAGAATTAACCGTAAAAGTTATCTTTTTATTAAAAACATTGGGTATCTTACATATCGTACATTTATGAACTTTCAATATTTGTTTAACAAATATTGAAAGTTCATAAATGTACATGCTGGGTAGTGGTAGAATTCCAAGTTAATTAAAAACTGGTTTACACGATTCGTAGGCGGGTATTCCGCCCATCGCACGAATACAATTTTCTTTTGTACTAGGAAAGCTCTATTCAAATGATTAGTTTCCCCATACTAGCCAGTCATACCTAAGAACGGAGGCTATATAGCCATAGTAAGCTGCCAGAATTGTTTTTCGCTCAGCACATTTTCTAAGCCTATATAAAACATAAACAAAACGATTCAATTTACTACATACTTCATTGACATGCGCTTGCCAGTTAGCAGTTGGTGACTAAAACGATTCCTAGAGAATCAGTTTGAGTAGTTTCTCTGATTGTTTGATTTTCATATTTAACAGTAGCATTAACTTTTTTGCCACCTTGATTACAAAATTTGATGTAACTTGTTTTATCAAGATTTATCTCTAAATAATTATTATTAAGCCAGGATATTACTAATTTAATTATGTCATTTATTTCAGATTCGATGTCAGTGCCGTAATTTTTCGTAATTATAATTGAAATGCCACATCGAAGGCGGGCGTGCTGGCAGCAGTTGGATTGAGTTGAGGCGGTGCCGGGCCGTGTTGCTGCGATGGAGCGGTGCTGATATAGTGAGCGATGACCCTTACATTATACTTTGATTGAACGTAGCATCTGAAAAGTTGTGAGGGAACCGTTTGTGGTATCGACATGTTATTAGGAGGGATGAAAGGATTTTTGGTCAGGATAAGTAGATGATGATTAAGATATAGAAAATTTATATTATAAAAGCGTTAATTTTTAACGAAAACATTAAAGTTACCTATGTATTAATTAACGAAATAGTTATTCAATTTTGATAGACCAAACCAAAGACCCAATAAAGTATTATGTAATAAAACGACGAATTGATTTAAAACTCAATTTTAATTAAGCCACAGCAAAGTGATTCACTACATCTATTTACATAAATTTGAACTTTGATTTATTGCAATAAGTTTTAATATTGCTTGCTGCATAAAATACTGTTCTACACAGACTATAAATAATTACGAGGGTTGTAGTTTTAAGTAATTGTTCATGGAGCACCCTAATACAACTTTAGTAAACAAAATTGCCTAGAAATTGTTATTTGACTTTAAATAGTAATTAAATGCCAATCAAGCGAAAAGCCGGTTGGCATCGGAGAGTTAGGATTGTAGAGTTATAAGCTTGGCTCTACATTAGATCTGATAACTTTTTGACAGTGCGAGCCATATGGTCTCGTCTTGGCAATTACGAAAGAAAACTTATTTAAAATCCTGGTAAAAATAGCAAACTGTAGGATACAATGAAAAATATTACAAATACAAATAAAGATCTAACATATTCGAAAGAATGACTAAAACTAGCAGATTACTTATTAATATAATTTACAGAATCTTGAGTAGACTCAAGATTCTGTAAATTATAATTTTGCCGGTGTGGGTAAGACGCTAGCTGCAAAATTAAACATTCACATGCCAGTTACACAGGTATTAAAAACCCAATTGCACAATCAGTGGCGTAACTATACCATCTGGGGCCCGTGGAAAATTCTTTTGATGGGGCCCTATCAGTAAAAATCGTCACGTTGTACCTATGGTTGTACTCAGTTTAATTTTAATAAACTTCGAGGTTTTCAGCGTACTCAATTACACGTTGTATATGTCCCACTAATGGCCATAGGCCTCCTCTCTTAGGCGAGAGGGAATGGTCTGTAGTCCCCACGCTAGCCCAATGCGTATTGGAGAATTCACATCCATAGAACATAATATCTCAATGCATTCATCATCTATTTGCTAGCTTTTCGGTGAAGGAACAACATCGTGAGGAAACCTGCATACATTTACAATGAAATAAAAATAACAATTTAATTTCAATAAGATATTTATTAAAAAAAATATTATTTAATGTTATTATTATTAAGAAACATATTTACTAAGAAAAATTTTTTTTTCGAGCTTTATAAGCTTTTGATGAGCGAATCAACATCTTTTTGTTTAGGTTGGTTAAAATGCTTAACTTGAAATTCTAGTATGGTCTTTAGTTGTCTCACTTTGGATTTTAAGCCGAACTTATAAAAATATACTTTTCAAATAAAATAAAATACTCAGGTACAATGTAAAAAAATATTTTTGAGGTCGCGGCCTCTTGGGCCGGGGCCCTCTTGGGTCTGGGGCCCGTGGCATTTTGCCACCCCTGCCACCCACTATTGTTACTGTTTTTATTTGTTTGTTGTTACTATTGTTACGCCACTGTACACAATATGTTTTATTTGACACGGGCGAGGAAGAAGTCGATCATCTCATATCAAGACTTCAAATTGATTGTTCTGTGGGTTGGGATAATTTATCAAACAAATTACTTAAACATAAAACACATATTTAACAAATGTTTGACGTCTGGTGTCTTTGCCAAGTACCTAAAAAAACACAAATCCGTTCTATTTTTAAGAGTGGTGATAGTGACCGAATCGAGAATTATAGGCCTTACTCAATTCTGCCAGATGATTCAAAAAATTTTGAAAAAATTAGCCTAACACCGGGCTAATTTTTTCAAAAATGTTTGAAAAAATCAGCTATTAAATTATCTTGAAAGAAAAAATATTTTATCTGATCATCAGTTCGGATTTCGCCGGGGCAAATCTACCGATGATGCAGTTAGCAAACTTACAGACTTTATAACATCGAATTTAGATAAAGGTAACAAGTGCATATCCATATTCTTGGAATTATCTAAAGCTTTCGATACGGTCTCTGTCCCCATCCTCCTTCATACATTGGAAAGAATAGGTCTGAGAGGTACACAGTTAAGCCTTCTAACGGATTACCTGAGTGACAGATTTCAGTGCGTTAGGGTGGGTCCTCACACAAGCACTGACAATCCTTGGCCTTTTTTTTCGTGGGGAAATCCTCATAGGATACCCGGCCGCCTCGGGGGTAACGGCCAGGTTATGCCGGACTTGTAGGTACCGGCTAAAACCCCACGGTGGTCGCCATGTGCGCTGTAGAGACGGGGGCGGGCTCTCATGTTGAACGCGTACCTGCTCACCCCTCCACGCGCGGCGCTTAGATAGTTTGTCCCGGGGGAAGTGTGATAGCTCCCCCCCAGTACCCTCGCTATGCTATCGCATGTGTCTGACCATATCAACCCATCGTCCTCCTTGAGATCGCTTCTGGGCGCACAGAGCCCCCGCTCTGATTTCCCACGACCCCAAAGGCCCCGTTTAGTCGCCTTTTACGACAGGCAGGAGAACACCGTAGCTGTTATTCTAATCCCTTGCTACAGAGCTGGGGAGCCGCGATGAGGCACGTTAGCGCCGGCGGCTTCGCCTCCGGGTGGGATCGGCCCTCTCCCGATCCCGCTCAACAGCCTCCTTCTGGACCATTACGATCTCACAGAAGGAGGCTACGGCTCTCCACGCTGTATCCCCGCTCATCATCACCGACACGACTGCTGGCAGGGAGAGATTTCGTCCGATCTCTTGGACCAGGATCCGCCGCTCAGGTTCCCACGCAAGGCACACCGCGAGCGTGTGCGATGCGGAATCCTGGTTACTCCCACCGCAGTGGAAGCAGGACGCCGTCGTCGCCTCACGTCCGATCCTATACAGGTAATCACCGAAGCACCCATGCCCGGTGTAAGTCTGTAGGTGAGTCGTCCACCTTCTCGCTGCATCCAGGCTCGGAGACCGGAAGTATCCTTGGGCCTACTCAATTTCTCGTTTATATAAACGATCTCCTAGACTTTAAGCTCATTCCATGGGAGAATTATTTCATATGCAGATGATACTGCGCTTATTTCCACTGCTAAAACATGGAACGAGATCTACGGTCGAGTACAAAAAGGTTTTGATATTGTCAAAAATTGGCTTCATGACAATATGCTTACATTAAACACTAATAAAACCAAATATCTTGCTTTTTCAATTCGTGACTCTTCTCATATCGGGTTTAATTTTATCGCACATAACTGTTCTTCTTCTCCATTCATTGGCCAAAAATGCTCTTGCCTACCTGAACCACTAGAACGTTTCTTAAACGATTAAATACTTAGGCGTTGTTATTGATGACAACTTTAGCTTTAATTCCCATATCCAAGTTTTGAGTAAAAGAATACGTAAACTTATTTACATTTTTAAAACATTAAGACATGTGACTGTTCCGGAAACGCTAAAGCAAATATATTAAGCTCTTTGTCAATCCCTTATCTTATACCTACTGTATAACTTCATGTGGAGGTGCACCTAACAACTTGAGATCTCACAAAGATGTATCCTCAAACTTTGTACTTTTATGCCTTTCCAGTACCCAACTGCACTTCTTTATGAATACTGCGAGGTTCTGAGGTTCTTGCTTAGTATTGTCACAGATTACTAAATAGTTACTACGTATGTATTGTGCTGCAGCATTTTACTTTGAAGTACAATCCGGACTTGCTGGCGAAGCGTAGATGATTTGCAGTATGTGATACATTTCGACAACCTAAAACCTCTTTTATGCGCAGATTTTACCCATTTTTAGGCCCTAATATACCTACAACAAAATTAACAAAATTATCTCAATTTACCCTTTAAATATATTTGCTGCCAAAAAAAACTGTTTCTCACTGGCTTTGGCATTATCATATGAAGAGACAGAAAACCTCCTTTCTTTCCTTCAATAAAATTTGTATTTGTATAAATATATATTATGTAAAAATCTACAATTGATAACTATGTTTTCACACTATACATTCTACCTACTCACCCTCTCACACACACTCACATACACTATACACCTTACACACCGAGAGGACTGTACTATTCAAAGTTTTGCACTTTCAAATTGTATTTAATTAGTCAGCTATATAATATTGCTATAAACTTAGTTCAGCAGCAGATGCTACTTTACACAATAATAGCTCGTTTAGTAACACTAGTAAATAAGCAATCACAGTAACATTTAGCGTACTTTGGCGCGGTTCTCGTCAAGTGTTTCACTGCGGTCACGGGAAAGCTGGTGCCATTTCCGTTCAGTGGTGTCTTTATAATTTCCCACTTCTACGTCCAACTCGAAAAGCGGGACTGAGTCTGTCCCGCGCGGGACATTTAATTTTGGACAAAAAATCGGGACGTCCCGCCAAAATCAGGACGTCTGGCAACGCTGCTCCTCAGACTGAGGGGCTCTAAATCTTATTATAATCATAATCTTATTATTATTATTATAGAATGAGTAACCCACCATAGGTTTCATCTAAAATTCAAATATGCCATCTCGAATTCTCCACCCGGTATATAGATTGTATATTATACATATTTGCTGTAAATAAAGTAAATATAATAATTAAGGTTTAATTTACAAAAAGTAGAATCTTAAAGTTTTTTGTTTTTCACCCTTCAATTTGAGAAAAATAAATATGAAAAGTTTTTATGGTTAGGAAACGTGATCTTCATTAAGCCAAAGCTATTACCAATAAATTTGTACGACTTCACCTACAAGAGGAAATTTAATGAATGTTTTTATTCGTGTCGAGAAAACCTTTCTTTTCAACCTTAGTTTCACTAATTAATAAAGTTTTGGTTGCCTTTGATGTTAAAATATAGCGTCTGGATGGTTAGAATGATATTATATGCAAGGGCAGTCTCTAGCATAGTCTACCTAGGCTAATCAGAGGATACTTTAAATATTTAAAATCAGTTATCACATCACGTTTCCGTACTTCCATTATTGGCAACAAAAAGAAACAATGAATAAGTAAATGAGAGCGCAAAAGAGTTTTAAACAATAATCCATTGCCATACGACAAATGCGCTAATCACAAAGTTACGTCCAAACGGCGCAAAATTAATTAATACTATATTAAAACTAGAACGTATAAGAAGTAAACTATACAGGTCGTTTTTATGGTCAGTGACGAGCGACTCAAGGTCGATAATACAAATGTCACTGGTGCAAAAAAAAATACTTTACTTTTTTATAATTATAAAAATAAAAATAATATTACTTGGAAACTCATGTAATAAGCTAAAGTGTAGACGTAATACTCAACGGGAGTGCGAGGAAGTGAAGGCGTGAGGTGATGGTGGCTTGTGCCTAGCTCTAGTCTGTGCACGTGTTTAGTGACCATACGTTGCGGTAATTTTATTTCAAATTAAATAAGGTATTTCTTAACACACTTACAGTATTTAATGGAATTAAGTCCATTTTTAGAAAATATAAGTTTTGTACTACCGCTCCTAGGTCGCTCGTCGCCGACCAAAAAAACATCCTGTATAAAAGATAGGTATGCACTTATAATCTCAGTTCACTATATTGCGAGAATGGTGAGATTGGTATCAGTACCAAACTATAAATCTGGCCCTATATTAGCAGCGAACCATTACTAAGAGATGGTAATACCACGTAATACTGTGCCATTACCAAGTTACTGTTTAGAAATACCTACTCATAGATTAGTGACAGTGTCTCCGCAGCAACCGACCGGCGCGCGCGCACCTATGCGGGCTAATTCACATTCTTATTTCTTAAATATTTTTCTATAATGGCAACTTTCAAAATATTATGTTTGCTATCCCTCGCTGCCCTTTCCGCTGCAGAGGGACCTAACCCTACGGTGAGGGTAGCCCATGGTGTTCTTCAGGGTTCGTGGAAGGTTTCGAGTAAAGGGCGCCCGTTTGCCAGTTTCCAGGGGATACCTTATGCCAGGGCTCCGATTGGGAAATACAGGTTTCGGGTAAGTATTTTTTTACTAGTTTTATTTGTTATTTTCGGTTTTACATTTATTTATTTATAAATACTGTGAGGATATTTGGCATAGTTAAAATTTATGTTAAGGAGTGCAGAACAAAAAAATATATTTTTCATATTTTTTTATTCTGTTTTTATTTAGGGACTTTTGTCAATTTTGACCATACCCTAATCTAATATACATTCACACTCAATTATATTTTTATGAATTACGCTCAAATTTTAACCGCTAGTCCAAATAATTTAATTTGTCTTTAAAATAATGAGGGTATGAGAGGCCACAAAGCAAGCACTCTAGCCCCTAGCTCATTCGTCTACGCAAAGATTAAAACGGATGTTCCTATTCCGGACCATTGGGAATGTGCCATGAGCTCCCCACCACGGCTTTCCTTCAACGCTACGACATGAGATTCTTTAAAAAAGGGCTCTTCGAGGTCAGTAACATACCGGCAATCCCCTGGTATTGCGGCGACCACTTAACATCAGGTGGTCGACTGTCTGCTTGTCAACCTGTTGTCAAAAATAAAATTGTTTTTAAATTGATGGTGTACCTAGTGTAGTAGGGTAGTGTTGGTACGGTAACTACACCAGCTTTAACCTTCAATTGCCCTCCTAAGGCCTAAATTTAATAAACGAAAAACTGTGTTAACGTCCCTTTTGAATCGGTTATAAAATTATAGGCTTAAAGAATGTGAATTGTGAAGGTGTTTGTTACTGTTTCACGCAAAAACTGCTGAATGGATTTGAATGAAATTTGGCACACAGATAGAATATTTTCTGTTCACATATCTCTTGGGTATGCGGGTGAAACCGCGTGGGATAGCTAGTACCTATATAATTTTATAAGTACTGACCTATAAATTTATCATATTAATGGAATTACTCCACAGATAATAGGTACGAGGTTATCATGTTACAGTTCACAAAACCCTAACCCAATATAATTATATTCAATAAGTAATAAGGTAAAACAAAGTCGTGTTAGTTTAGTAATAATAATATTTATAACTCGAGAACGGCTGGACCGATTTTCATGATCTTTGATTTGTTGGATTTGTCTCCGCCCCGAACAGCAGAATAACGAAAAGAAAGGGTAGGATAAGGTAGAGTAGGATAGGGTAGGGCAGTAGGACACCACGCGAACGAAGTCTCGCCGGGTTCGCGCCCGGGCAACTGGTTATTATAATTTTTTTCTGAATAATAAAAAAAATATATATGTATGTCTCCTTGCCTTACTATGTTTGTCTCTTTTTAACACATGGCATGTAATGTAATGGGCTGTCAAAAGTGATCTATTAGAAAGGCCCTATTATAATTATGATTAATTTGTATCCCTACTGTTGATGACATTTTACGCTTTTTAAAGGATTATTATAGTGATTCTAATACAAAAGAAAATGAACTTATTTCAGCTAAACAATATATAACTTGAATGTAATTAGCATAAAAACTACTCAAAGTGATGAACAACTATACTACTAATAATACTAAATGTGGGAGTTGTGTAAGTGGTGAACAAATCATGTTTGGTATAGGAAGGACAAATCACATTTCCGTCTTCGTTCTTCTAACAATAATACCCAAACAATAAAGTATGCACCTACATACACAAATAACTAGTTTAATACAAATAAACCGGTTCAGTTATCATATTTAAATACCTTGGCTCGCGGTTAAATTAATAACAAGTTAAATAGGATGTGAGAACCAACGGGTTTATAACGATAATAGCATTAAATTATTAAACAATTTTAATTTCATTATTCAATCGCAACTAATTAAGCTATATGATAGAAATAATTAAGAACAAAATAGATTTTTCTATCAGTTCACTATGGATCCAAATGGTCTAAGGAAAAATTAATAACTTTCAGGCGAAATAAACAAACCTCCAGAGGGCGGTTTGTCCTCTGGAGGTTTGTACCCATCCAGGTACCGACCACGACGGTGGTAGCTTAACTTTTTTTACTTAAACTCAAAATCGCATTTATAATATTAGTTAGGATTAGGATAAGTTAGGATTCGGCAATATTGCTCCAGTGGCATTTTTAGGGGTCCTGGGGGCCTACACAAGCTCTTAAAACAAGGTTAAAATAATTTGACTTTTGTCTTTCTTTTACATCCGACGTCAAAACGGGACAAAAGACAAATAAGGTTATTTTAACTTAACCTTGTTTTAAGAGCTTGTGGTAGGCCCCCAGGACCCCTAAAAATGCCACTGGAGCAATATTGCCGAATCCTAACTTATCCTAATCCTAACTAATATTATAAATGCGAATTTGAGTTTGTTTATGTAAAAATAGTTAAAAAATTAAGCTACCACCGTCGTGGTCGGTACCTGGATGGATGACCACCTAGTGGTATTTCAAATCGAGCGTTTCCGTGCTTCAGAAGGCACGTAAACCCGTTGGTCCCGGTTATCACTTAATTGTGATAGTCGTTAAGCTAGTTGGATGCCTCCTAGGCGGCTTGAAAAATTCCAACAGTAGGTTGACTACTAGCCCACCTCCACCGATCCGCAGTGGGCACGCGTGGTGGAGTATTGCCCATTTACTTTCACCCTCTTTTGTGAAAGGAGGCCTGTGCTCAGCAGTGGGACATTAGGCTGATGATAATGATTAGTTTGTTTGTTTACCTTAACTACTTAACCGATTATCATGAAATTTGGCATGCAACATTACAGGTCTTCACATATAGTTTAACTATCTGCCCCCGCGGTTTCATCCTCGTGCCGAGGATAAAAAGTAGCCTATTTCCTTCTCAATACCATAGGACGATACGAATGATACTTACCTATACATGAACTTAATACCAAAATATAAAGGCATTATTACATACAATCTATTGAGAATTCTGGAAAAATTATCTATTCAGCAATATTGTGATCTTTTTAGAACCCCTGGGCTCCAGTTTTATAAACACTCAATGCAGAACCACGCCCACTCAGTTAATTAAGTGCCAATGTCGCGGCAGCCGCGTCAGTGTCGATTTTCAACATTTAATTTACATTTTGCGTAAAAGCTAAAAATGTTAATATTGAGGTGTCCTCGGCTTACAAATTGTGGTATTTTAAATCAACCTTATTATAATATGATTAAAATTCTATATCGAAGTTTATAAGATTTAGCACAATACCCTGTCTTCTTCTGAAACGTGTTTATTCCAACTATGGACCCTATAGGCATATTTTTATAGATTTAGGAAATTGTCAGCTTACCGCCTATTTTACCCCTTGGGAACTTCGACAAATCCTTTAGTGCACTTGGGTACTCGTGCATTTGAGTAGATTTAATGACTAACCTATACCTGCGGCTCCACCCGCATGCTTATGTATGTCTCCGACTTTAGTTACACTAAAAGTAGTCGATGCGCAACTTCCTTTAGTCACTTAACCATAATGATGGTTTAGCTCATGAATTGATAAATAGATAGATAGATAGATAGCTGAAAACCACATCAAAATCCGTGCAGTGGTACTCCAGTTATGCAAACTTACAGAGACGTTATGCTTTATAATAAGTACTAGCTGTCTCACGCGGTTTCACCCGCGTTCCTGGGATAAAAAGTAGCCTATAATACTCGGGAATAATGTAGCTTAGTAAAGAATTTTTCGAATCCGACTGGTAGTTCAAGTGACAAGTCCGTTTAAACGAACAAAATAACTATTCCGCTTTATTATAGTAGTATAGATATGGTTTCCCAGTAGTCAATAATAGGTGTTTTTACTTACCCATGTGTGTATCCAGGGAAAGGAAAGGGGTACAACGTACAACCCGGAAACCATATTGTTAAAAGAAATAGGCACTATACTGTTTCACTTCAAACGTGTCACGACGGTAACGCTTGGGGGACAACCTTTTTTCTAACTCTTTGATTTATTAAGAATGTACGCCTTTGTAAACGTAGCTCCAATAAATTGTAAAAATATCTGTAATTTCGCCAATTTATTTTATTTATTTCTAAGATTGCCGTGTGTGAAGGTTGCAGAGAGAAAGAGAGAGGACATCCCAGGATGTTTTATAAATTAACTTGTTTTTTTATCAAAATCTATACAAAAAGTCCTACTACTGCCTTGATAATGTATTTGTAAGCTTTACAACGGAATCCACCACCACATTTGAAAACTGACTGCTACTCTATGGTAGGTATAATATGAAAAATAAATACTCTAGAAACAATTAATTTAGGAAAGTTATTTGCCTGTAGTATTTCTGAAAGGTGGAGGTACTTCCCCAGTCGAGCTGATTTTTGAGAGAAATAACGCTATGCACTACTTTTCTTAAAAGGATTCCTCTCTAATCTTATTCCTTCATACGTTTTTGAAGATGGTTGAAAGATGACGCTATAGGAATCAGGTACCTTTATTTAAACTAAACAATATACCTATATCTTCGCAGGTTCTTTACAGAGAGGAATCCTTGACACAAAGAACGTCGACATCCCAGATCCCGCATCATAAACTTTAAGCGGTTTACGACGCGGAGGGAAAAACATAGCGTGTCGTCATTATAATTGCTTTTCTGATTTTGAAAACTTTTCCCCTTTTAAGATAATGGTGCCGATTCTGTTGTAAATCGCACTAAACTAATTTTAGTCACTTCTCATCTCTTTCTTACGAACATTATTGAAAAAGGATAGAACATATTTTAAGTTGTCAAATTAATCTTTGCCGTCTTATTTTGCGTGTATTTAGGCGTAACCGCGATAGATGGCGACTAAATTCATATTGAAAACAAGCATTGGTCTAATTTGACAGGACTACATTTCTTACATCCTTTTCTTATGTTTTTTATTAGAAAGAGATATAGTGAGATTAAAATTAGTTTAGTTGTGAATAACAGAATCAGGGCCAATATCAGAGTTCATTTGGACCTGTAGGACTCCGAAGGACTTATGTTTTAGCAGGTATCTCATTAAAAAAAACCATATTAAATTCACCTCCTACTAATTTTATAAATGTGAAAGTCTGTATGGATGTCAGCATGATCCAAGAAAGGATGTGAGGATGCGATTTGTGGAGATGTTTGTTACTCTCACACATAAAAACTACTGAACGGATTTGGATGAAATTTGGCAAAATTGACAGATTATACTGTGGAATAACGTATAAGCACAGCAAATAAGATACTTTTTAGCCGGGCCGTATGCTTGTTTACCGACTTAGTCGTATAAAAAAAAATTCGAAAGCTAGAGATTTGGGGGCCTGAGCTTTCGATGAAGGAAAACAAGACACACGCTAAAGTTGAAAATTTGTCGCCAGTAGTTGCATTTTATGCTTTGTAAAGGTCGGCAACACATCGGCAATCCCCCCGGCAGCCACTACCATTGTGGATTGCCTGTCTGATTATAAACCTTTGAAAAAAGAGTATAATATAGTTAATTGACTTTAACGTGATACCGATATAAATAAAGATATCCTGATACTCTAGCAGTTTTATAATGGTTATAGATGATAAACGGCGGACATTATTGCTAGAATTTATGCACAGCCGCGCCGCCATAGCGGCGGTGGGTGTCAGAACTCGGTATTCTGTTACAGAGTTCCACGTTACACCTAATTGTATTGTGACGTCAACGCGTCACGTCGTTTGAAGTATAGCGAACCGTACTTGATTGTCACAAAGAGACGATAATTGCAATTTTGTATAACTAGATGCACTTAATTGGTGGAAAATGTTCTTTCGATTACGAGGTATAATGTTTCTAGGGGCAAAGGAGTGATAAAAATGTTCACAATCTCAATAAAAAAATGGAGGAGATGGCTGATCGTAATTGATGAATGACAATCCTTGCTTTTCTGGTAATAAATAATTTAATTGTAATCATATTATCATGCTCATTTCACTTCTATACTAAAGCCCAACTATAGGTGGTCCAAAGATTTCTTAACAGTTATTTTTTTACTACAAGTCCTATTTAATAGTATTTTTCTTATACCTACTTCAAAGTCAAAGTCAAAGGCCCTAGTAGGGCTCTTATAACGGCCAAAGCTACTGAAATTACCACCAGTTCGTAAGTTGGCCTGCAACTCAGAAGAACAGGCAAGAAACTCGGCAAGGTTACATATTGGCTATTTTTTCCAAAACATTATACAAGTACCTACTTTGTTTAATTTATAAAATAAAATACACAAGCATAAAAACGCATAAAAACCACGGAACAGAAAAATCTATTTTTTGTTCCGTGATAAAAACCATCAATAGACTTGTGTAGGTATCACCCAATCACAATCTTCTATTATCCGTATACCTCGTCACAGATGACCTCGTATTCTGTGCGTACACTATATGTCAAAAAACAATTAAGAAGAAGTAGGACAACGGATAAAATTGATTGCAAACTGGAACAGTTACAATAAAGATACTCCGTATCTCGTTTGGTTGGTAAATGTCACCAGATGGTACAATGCTTGCTTAGGGTTGCCATCCGTCCGGGTTTCCC
Source organism: Polyploca ridens (assembly GCA_951394255.1). Taxonomy (NCBI): domain Eukaryota; kingdom Metazoa; phylum Arthropoda; class Insecta; order Lepidoptera; family Drepanidae; genus Polyploca; species Polyploca ridens. Next base: position 14,153,180 of record OX596243.1, read on the forward strand.
CGGATTTGTCCTAGTTTAAAGAGCGTCCGGAGAGAGTCCGGGCGGGGGTTAATTTTTTGAAAAGTTTTCAAGTCACACTATTAAACTATTTTTTTATTTTAGTGAGTAGTTTAAACAAAAGCACTATTAACATGTCCAGACTCCAAGTTCCAAAATCCGGGGCTTTCACGCTTCTTTTCCTGGTTGCCAGATTTTAGAGATGGCAACCCTATGCTTGCTTATAAACTATCACTTGGCAACACATCTATAAAACTGAAGAGATTTTTGTTTGTTTGTCTCGGGAACTACTAGTCGGATTCGAAAAACACTAGTAGGAAGCGACATTATCGCCGAATGTTATATTATGCTACTTTTATCCCGGGACCGCAGATGAAGCTGCGTGGCGGAGGACAGAACAGCTACCTAGTTAAAAAATAAAACCGGCAAAATGCGAGTTGGAGTCTGACTCGCTCACCGAGGGTCCGACCTTCCTTGGACGTATATTTCTGTTATAAAAAACCGAACCGCATAACTAAGTGTGTTTGTAAATGAATTTTGATGATTTCGGAAACACTGTGGCCTATGATGCCTTTGAGGTTTTGATCTATTTTTCCTGTAATATTTTCATCAATGCTTATCAACTGTAATTATTTCAGAATATTCGCATTGCAATCTTCGGAGATAAGGGGGGAACGGTATTATTTTGGATTTTTTGTTTTGAAGAAAGTCCTTACTTATGATACTTGCCCTACTTTGTAATTTCAGTCTCCCATGCCGACTAATGCATGCTGCAGAGTTCTTTTTTTTTTTTTTTTCATTTTCTATATGTTTGGGTCAGCAACAAGCAAAACTATTGCAAATTTCAAATCAATAGCATGAGTGGTTGCTGAAATATACCGCTATGACTGATGAATGGGACCATACGTTCGCACGAGAGTTTATAAAAGCGTTGAGCTCGACGCTTTTTACTAGAACGTATGATTAATTCCGACGTCAAAAAGCGTCGCATACGAACACGTAAAGGAGAAGTCATACGTTCTATTATAATTCAAAACGTTAAAAATAACGCGCGTAAAAAGCGTTCGTTCGTACGTAGGCTTAGGTTTCCTTTTTTACTTTTTGTAGTGCAATTTGAATTAGTAGGTAGAAGCTAATAACAGCTTTTTTTACCTCCACGAACTTATAATATCCTGTTACTACTACTACTACTAATATTTTAGTCAGATTATTTTATTATATTGCAAATAGAAAAGGAAAACATGCTATTGACGAATCTAATAAGACATTTTATGAGAAAGAATGACGTGGCATTTTAATTTATATATGTTATTCCTCGGCATTTCTTGTAAGATAAGTAGTGCATTTATTTTCATGACGATATAAATGTAGTCAATGATGCCAATAAGTGCTGAATGAAAGAACTAGGTGTATGTCGTAGGTATAGAAACTACCTACGCTCGCGGGACGATAAATAAGAAAGGGACTGAAGTATATTTTATTGTTTCGAATGTTTAAATATCTTTATGAATCTCACAAAACTTATAAAATTAACTAATAAAACAAAACAAACCCGGATTATAATAATAATCCACGTAAAGTACCTACTACCGCAATGCGGAATTTTAAAACAAGGGGAATGTGCCGTAAAATAATCTTAGCAAGAATTTACACCAACACTTTTGTTTTTAAAATTGTAGTCATAAAACCAAGTTTTAAATTCAATGTCACTATTTTGTCAAAACCGACCGAAAAACCCCAAAATTATTTTTGCTATTTTGTAAAGCAAATAGCTACCTACTTTAAGCTTGACTTTAAACTTACTGGTCCTATTTTAAATATCATTGATACTGGTATTTCTTCACACAGCCATCTCATACCACACTGAGCGAATCTTTCTATTGAAACTCGATAATTCCATACACCTACCTACCTACGTATACAACATTTAAATACAAATACTTATAGCAGATAAATATTTGATGAATTAATTATTTTATTTTTAGGAAAGAAAAACAATTTACCGACGTTTAATCCATGGGCCTCTTATCTGTCTAATGCAGAAATAGGTACTTTTGAACTGCTCCTTCATTTTTTTCTTCGCACGCAGCGTAGTTTTTAGGGTTCCGTACCCAAAGAGTACCATTGGGACTCTATTACTAAGCTCCGCTGTCCGTCCGTTTGCTGTCTGTCTGTCAGTGGGCTGTATCTCATGAACTGTAATTGGTAGTCAGTTGAAATTTTCACAGAATGTGTATTTCTATTACCGCTATAACTATAAATAAAAACCCCTCGCTTTACTCAGGACTCTACATAACTCTAAAGTCCCTCGTTACGCTCAGGGTCCAATATGCCGCCCGTGACGTATGTCACTGCTTTATCCCCTCGGTGTATTAATATACTACTATATCAGTAGGCTTACAAGCAAGCATAAACCAACCATAGACTGTTACGTACCAATCAGGTCGTTGATGGTCGCCTATAGGCGTTACCAAGTTGGGGGGTTTTTTTTTTATACCACTAAGGTGGCAAACAAGCATACGGCTCGCCTGATGGTAAGCAGCTACCGCAGCCTATGGACGCTTGCAACACCAGGGGTATCACTCGTGCGTTGCCGACCCTGAAGAAATCTCTTCACGCCCTTTTTGAAGAACCCCATGCTGTACTTTGAGCCCGCACAGTTCGAAAAGACTCTCAAGTGCAAAGTACAGGAACACACCGGTGCGCTATGGTGCTTTGCAACTTGCAATGCTAACTTGAGAGTTAATAAAGTTTTGTTCCCAAAATTTGTATATCGTCCACTCGTTATTGTATCATAACTGTATTTACCCAAAGTAAACTTTTCAGGAGCCGCAACCACTGAAGCACTGGCCTGGAGTGTGGGACGCCACCAGGCCTCTGTCAGCGTGTCTACAGTATGTCCCGTTTGACGGGAAAATCACAGGTAGGCCTGTATGGTCCTTATCTATACTTCGCCGACGTAAGGCTTAAATATCAGCCTAAACATTCAAATATAAATAATAATGTGGTTGTAAGTAATTTAGCTTTCAGTAGAAATAGATCATCTTCCATAAAGTTTTATTCAGTAAAATAAAGAACTGTAACAACGAGAAGGAAAATATGATATAAACACTTGTAAGAAAAAATTCAAAAAATTACTGAGAGACAACCAGTACAGTATGTGTTGATATGAAACCATGGAACTTACCCCAGCTGGGTTCTAGGATATTAATCTTTTATACAGTTGAAGAGTTAATATCACATAGCAACATTGTTTTATAGCTGATAGGAATTCATAGCAGTCAACACTTGACTAGATGTCAAGTGTTGACTGCTAGCATAAAGGCACGTACACATCATTCTCATAATAATAAATATTCTACACTTGAAACATTATTGTGCGCTTTGAAATATATATTTAGTGAAAGTACCCAAGACAGGGATAAAAAGTTGCCTATAAAGGTGGGTATCCATCCACCACAGAATGTATAGAGAAGAATGTATTTTAGCCGACCAATAGGATCGCTTCATTTTCACGTCATAGCTCTAATGAAGCGATCGTATTTGTCAGCTAAAACACATCCCTCGCTACACAATTCTGGCGGATATCCACTCTAATACCGTCATGGTCCTTCAGCTGGTGACCTTCTCATTTACCTGACGCACCGATGAGCTGAAGCCATAGTGAGTAAAGGTGTGGCATTGGCAGTTAGCCTAGATATTGCTAAGGCCTTCGACCGGGTCTGGCACAGGGTAGGTACTTCTATCGAAGCTAGCGTCATATGGGTTTGTGCACTTGGCTGACCAGCTTTCTTGCTGATCGGAGCATCAAGGTCGCTGTTGACTGATGTTGCTCCGACATTAAGAATATTAATGGGGTACCTACCACAAGGCTGTGTGCTATCGACCACTGTTCATCCCGCATATCAGTGATATGCTGAAAATTCCCAGCATTCAATGCTATGCGGATGACAGCACTGGTGATGCCCAATATACTGGCCGTGCTAACATCCCTCGGTCCATGGTGGAGGAAAGTCGTATACAACTTGTGTCTGAAGTCGAAACCTCCTTGTCTCGGAATGGGGGAGACTTAATTTAGTCCGATTCAATCCTTCGAAAACACAAGTCTACGCGTTCTTCGTTTAAAAAAACCCCGTCATTAGTTGCACCAAAGTTAGAAGACAATCCCCTAATCATCTCAAAAAGTATCGGGATCCCCGGTGTCGACATAGCGAGTTATACCTATCCAGTTTCGAGGTCATTTGGAAAGTAAAGCAAATTTGGCATCTTGGCATCTCCTACGTGCTGCAATGCCTGCAATAGATATCAAAACCAACTACTAGTAACTCACTCACGCCCACTCTTTTGAGTAGAGTATACGATTCGTCATAGAAGCCTATATACATAGATTTTGATCTTTTTATTTTTCATTAGTATACTTTTATATTTTATATGTCCAGTGGGAGTTTTTGTAATACTTTTGTTGAGTTCGGACCCTGCCTGCCGATTAAGATAAGAATGAACTTGAAAAAAGCTCAAATTTTGTGTTGAACAGAAAATAATTCGTCAAAATTTAATTCAGTAGGCGCACAATCTTGATCGTTTGAATTGACAGTGGATCGAGTTGCCCAAGGCAAAAAGCCTGGAGTAATTCGACCCTTATTTGACATTCCGAGATTGGGCTCGAGAAGTTTTCCCATTGTAAATATAATATTTCTAATCCCGCTATCTCCATTCCCAGGCCTAACCTCAAAGTATTTTTTTTCTAGGTAGCGAAAACTGCCTGTTCGTCAACGTGTATACTCCAAAGCTGACTCCTACGGCGTCACTCCCGGTGCTGGTGTTCATCCATGGAGGAGCCTTCATGTACGGGGAGGGGGGAATGTATGACCCGGCCAATATCATGGACTGGGATATGATCGTCGTCACCTTCAACTACAGGTTGGGACCGCTGGGTGAGTGAGAACCTTTTATAAGTTTTAAAGTTGGAACTTCAGGTAGTTTTTTTTTTTTCTTAAGAAAGATGTTGGCATCACACGGCTTGTGTATTTTGCCATTTTCCAGTTATATTATAAGTTCTAGTCACAATAAATCACTTTTACATAGTCCTCAGTCAGTCACCGTCCATAATCAAGGACGTAGAAAAAACGTCAATTTCTTAACTCTTCGCGCGAATCACGGAGAAAATAGTATTTATGTTGAAAAATTATGAAATTAAATGAATCATTATTATTATTATTTCCATTTTTTTGTACTAATAAGTCGGTAAACAAGCATACGGCCCGGCTGTTGTTAAGCGGTTACCGTAGCCATATGGACGCTTGCAACACACGAAGCATCGCTCACGCGTTACCGACCTTTCCACCCTCCCCTATGTGCTCTGGCGACCTTACTCACGCGCAGGAACACAACATAAAGTTATTTGGCTGCGGTATTCCATAAGGTTGAGGTACTTCCCGAGTCGAGATGCTCTTTGAACGAATTAACGCTACTCTCAACCACTCTCAAAATCCTCCTCCTTTTAAAATGTAGCACAATACCAAAATATTTGAACACTGAATAAAACACCCGACGATTCTTTAAATTGTATTAATTGCAACACCCTTGTATGAAGATGTCCACTTTTTTATTATTAATTAACTGACTTCAAAAAAGGAGGAGGTTTTTTATTCGACGCGTATGTTATATTTAAATTAAAGTTTTTTTTTTTTTAAGTTCACACATTACTCGGAAACGGCTTATACCATTTCGATGGTTTGAACTATATTAGGTATATCACGGTAGATCCCGAGGTGGTCCCATATAAATTTTACTATATGTTCTGACCATGGACATTGAATTCCATCATATGAATTCCTCAACCGCCTTCAAAATCAAAAATCAAAATCAAAAAGTCAAGTAAGGCACTTATGAACGTTATGTACATACAGTTGAACTTACCACCGGTTCGGAATACACTTAAACTGAGAAGACTCCGGCAAGAAACTCATCAAGGTTTTTTTTTTTGTGGAAGATCTTTTAATTTAATATTACAGCTTTTTTCCCAAATACTTATACAATATATTATACATTATTATTTTATGCTTATTCGTACAATTGTCACTTAGCCAGGGGGATGCAAGTGCAGAGAGAAGCTACTACAACCATATATTCTTGTCATCCACGTAATGAGCCACCTTATAGTAGGCTTTGTCAATTAACCTCTGCTTTATGAAATCTTTGAATTTATCATAAGACATTTTAGTTACTTCGAGTGGGATTTTGTTATAGAATCGAACGCAATTTCCGAGAAAAGACTTATTAGCTCTAGATAACCTGAATCTAGGTGTCCCAATTTTATCTTTATTTCTTGTATTGAAGTTATGGCGGCTACTATTAATTTCAAATAAATTTAAGTTTTTACGGACAAACATAATATTTTCATAAATGTACTGTGACGGTAACGTTAAAATTTTAAATTCCTTGAATCGACTTCGTAGTGATTCGCGAGGACCCAAACAATAGATTGCGCGAATTGCACTTTTCTGCAGAATAAATATAGTTTCAAAGTCTGCAGCTGAGCCCCACAGCAGAAGACTTCAACTTGACACTGTTTTGAAGTCAACGAAATATTTTAATACGTCGTGCTCTTTCGCTGACAATAATAAAACATTATGATACATGTGTGCAAAGTTGGTTATTAACACTCGAGGCGGTAGCGCCGAGAGCGTAATAATCAATGCACAGTGTCATACGACGTTTTTCAACACTCTTGCGAGGAAAAAAACAGACTTGTATTTTTTTATTAATTAGATTTTTTGATATTAATCAACCACACAATGAGAACGTTAAAAAATATGGCGCGCAAGTTTTTTTGCTTGGTCTACACACATATCACTTGCAGTGAGGTACAAACTTATCATAATCGGGATTATACCTATCATAAAACTGTGCGGTAATGCAAAGTAAAAAGCACTAGTGCGTAATAAGCTGCATTAAAATACTAAAAACATGTAATTAATGTCAATTTACGAGCGAGTGTGTTGAAAAGTTAATTTATGATTTACGCAATTCACACTTATTTCTCCTTTAATATCTAAGCTTTGTACAAAAATGTGTAAAAATATGCGGTATTTTTCCTCTTAGTAAAACATACGAAAGAAACTTAGACCCAGAGTCATGTCTTTTTAGCCTCACTGTCACATTTAACTTGTCACCAAACTTTTAACTTACTGGAAGCAATTTCAAAGAAAGTTCTGATAAGTGTCACTTCTAATGTAACTTTTCAAATGTTTTTAAGGCTTTTTAAATGTTTATAGACTTTCCGTTTTACCTAGACATGCTTTATTTAAAGAACCACAGCATAAGATCGCGTTATCCTACGAATAATAAGCGTTATCCCTTTTTTCATTTAAACGATAATTGAAATATTATATTCTATTCTATCTTACGATTACTCAATTAGTTTTTAGGGCGAGTTATTTCAAGGGAATGGTAACGTAAAATGGCGTAATAATAATAGTAAAGTACACTCATTAAAATTTTCACAATGACTTATGGTATTAAACGCCCGTCTATCACAATGCGTTATTTCAGCACATTAATAAAGAAAGAGAGAAAAGATTTTCCCAATCGTACGTCGACATAAACATACGAATCGCGAGGAACAGAATTTAATCGATGAAGAAGTTTCCCACGAGACTCGCTAAATGACGAAAGGAATCCCATTCAATGAATAGCAAGTAGGTGATTATTACACAAAACAGAGAGAGCAAGGTAATCGTTATAAATGGATAAAATATATCATTAGAATGCTTGGATATAGACAGTTCCAACGATTTGGTAATATGACTTTTATATTTCGATGGGTAATATAGATTTGGAAACTGTGTGGACAGGCAACTTAATTTTATTTTTACCGTGGGGACAGGCAAGAAACATTTTATTTACTCAAGAAAAATACTTAGTGATGAAACCGTAAACATACCTTATTCAATACGTAGGAACCTACGTCATCTAAACAATAAAGGGTGCTGAAGAATAAGCCACCTTTAATGAAGGGGTTAGAACATAAATCTACGCCAGCAAATAAATTGACGATAAATAAACAGCACAACATGAAACTGAAGCCTGTAAATCCTTTTGTACGTTGAGATCATTTGTGAAGTTTATAGCTTTCTTACATTGAATGTTAAACTTTATTTCGAAAGAACAGTTAATTAATAAAGTTTATATTCTATTTGGCAAGCATTTTGTTTGAAAAACATTTTGCAATTTGGAGTTTGGTAAGATGATAAAAATTTCACAATTTCACAATGGCGATTTCATTTGTTTCTTTTTGCTCTGCGTATTGGCAAAGGGCTGGAAACTCCCTTCTTTTGTTCTTCTTTTAAAATAACATATTCTGGCTCGTTGGGAGAACGGAAGGGTCCATAACGCGTGAGCAATGCCCCGGGTGTTGCAAGCGTTTATAGGTTATGGTAACCGCTTTCCACTAGGCGGGGTGTATGCTTGTTTGCCAAATCTCTAGCATTTTTTATTTCACTTTATTTCAAATCTTACAGGCAAAATGTGTATTATTGTATAGATTATCGTATATTTCAAACTAATTTAAAACTGTCTGATGTCAAAAGACACCATATTTTATATTTTATTTATATTGCAGGTTTCCTAAGCACAGGAGATGAAGTAGCTCCAGGGAACAATGGTCTCAAAGACCAGTCATTCGCCCTGCACTGGGTGAAGAACAACATCATGATGTTTGGTGGCAACCCTGACAGTGTCACGTTGACGGGATGCTCCGCTGGCGGCGCTAGTGTGCACTATCATTACTTGTCGCCTCTGTCTAGAGGTGAGTTATAGTTTTTTATCACGATAATTAACCTGCTATTTTCATTATCAATATTGAGATCAACTGATACACTTATATTATGAAGAGGTAAAGTTTGTAAGTTTGAATGTAGGAGGTAGGGCATGAATCTCGGAATCTCGGAATCTCGTAATATCGGAATCTCGGACCTTTTTTCCGATATTACAATATCGGAATTGAGTGATCCAATATCGTAATATCGGAATCAGATATTTTTATCTATTTAAGTTTTTAAATAAAGCATTTAAGCGCGCCACAAGGTATGGTCGCCTAGAGCTATAAAATTAACGTATCGTACTTCAATTTTGTCTACCAGTGTTCAAAATGAGCGTATTTTTTCAACAAAATACGAAGTACATTATCCATAAAAACGCTTGACGCTTTGTTTTTAGGAAAATATTAACAAGAAAAACGAGCGTTTAAAAAACAAACATACAATGGTGCTGATGCTGTTGTTTACAACAAAACTAATTTAGTCTTACTATATCTCTTTCTTCTGGCGCGCAATTCACTTCGTCAGAGCGGTCAGACCTGAAGCAGATTGCGAAGATGGTACGTCGTGACCTTCTCAGCTCCAATACGCGCCAAATTGAACAGGCAATAGAGCGAAACCGAGGGTCCAAAGTATTCACTCAGCAGCTTGGAAGGAGCCACCTGACGAAGCTGACGACGCATCATGGCAATATACCGCATTTTCAAAGCCGGAGATTTTCGCTGAGACTGAAGACTTCTATAGCCAGCTGTACGTTTCACATGCCCCTCAGACGCAGCGTGACATTCACGATTCCAGAGCCACCCTGACTCGACAATATACCGACGAACTACCAGACATCAGCCAGGATGAGATTGTGTTAGCTCTAAAACAGCTTAAAAATGGAAAAGCCCCGGGTGAAGACTTTAGGAGTTACTTCAGAAATTCTGAAGGCAGTAGGAATTCCTGTACTGAAGAAGAAGAAGAAGAACTACAGAGCCTCTTTAACTCGGTTATTAACTGCGGGAGAACTCCAAAGGCGTGGAACGGGAGTATTGTGGTTCTGTTTTTTAAGAAGGGAGATAAAAGCCTTCTTAAAAACTATAGGCCCATCTCACTCCTGAGCCACGTCTACAAGCTGTTTTCTAGAGTCATCACGAACCGTCTTGCCAGAAGACTCGACGAATTTCAGCCACCGGAGCAGGCCGGGTTTCGAGGAGGATTTGGTACCATAGACCACATCCACACAGTGAGGCAGATTATACAGAAGTCTTAGGAGTATAATCGGCCCCTGTGTCTAGTCTTTGTGGACTATGAGAAGGCCTTTGACTTCGTCGAAACCTGGGCTGTTTTGGAATCCTTGCAGCGATGTCAAGTAGACTATCATTATATCGAAGTGCTGAGATGTCTTTATGATGCCGCAACCATGAGTGCCCAAGTACAGGACCAGCAGTCTAAACCCATCCAACTACGCAGTGGAGTGAGACAGGGGGATGTCATATCCCCGAAATTGTTCACAAACGTATTGGAGGATATGTTTAAGACGCTGGACTGGAAAAGGATGGGCATAAACATAAACAGCGAATACATCTCACACTTACGATTTGCAGATGACATAGTCTTGATGGCGGAGTCGCTGCAGGAGCTACAACAGATGCTGGATGGCCTAGAATCAGCCTCGCGACGGCATGAACTTGGATAAAACCAAAGTCTTGATTAAGATCACATTGATCCGGGATCAATCGTTGTAAATGGCCGTAAATCTCGAAGTTGTTCAGGAATATACCTACCTCGGGCAGATTCTGCAATTAGGTAGAAACAACTTTGAGAGGGAAGCCAAGAGAAGGAGCCAGCTGGGCTGGGCAGAGTTTGGGAAACTTCGTAGGGTCTTCTCGTCACCCAAACTTTATAACGAACTAGTTGTCCCCCGAGTTAGCACCCCCGAGGAAGCTACTTTATCCCCGATACTGGGATATAGATACGGGGATAAAGTAGCTTCATATAAGTGAAAAAGAAAACAAATCCGACCAGTAGTTCCACAGATTAGCCAGTTTAACCAAACCAAAAAAAACTCTTCCACTTTATAATATTAGTATAGATAGATAATTAGTGCAGTTTATAAGGAATATGTGCAATTTATAAGGAATATGTGCAATTTATAATAAAAAAGTCTAATTCCGATATTAATATCGGAATTCCGATATTGAGATCCAATATCGGAAATCAATATCGGAATTGAAAAACCTTCCGATATTACATGCCCTAGTAGGAGGTAATCTCCGGAACTAAATCCAATTATGAAAATTGAGAAAACCATTTGCGCATCGATTTTTTGAGCACCGACCCTATTCCCTTTTCAGCACCGATGCATTAAAACAATAAAAAGTATTATCGTTAGAGCACCCATTTTTAGCACCTTATCTATGAGTATGAAGGAGACAGCTATTGTTTTGCTTTTGCTACTGCTCATAAATATAGAGTGGTATTTTTTGCATTCGTCTATTAGCTATTAGAATTGAATGACTAATTAGAAGCAACAATGTAATAAAACATATTGTATCCTGAAATTACATGTGTGAGTACTGTAAACGTGCCAGCTTCAGTACCACCGACCTGTACAACTAACACGAAGTAAACTAACATTTGTTTACGCAGGACTGTGTTTTTGCAAGTTTATTGCGCTTCATTATTTAAGTAGGCTGATAACAAAGGTTGAAAAACATACAACTATATGCGTTGATTTACACATTCAAATTTAATTTGCTCGACTTAAAATCACATAGCATACCTCCCGAAGCACGCTGTAAAGTTTGTCGAATGCAATGCTCGGTCGGTAAGTAGGCTCGTGCTGTGACGTCATAAGCTCAAGCCCAACAATGAGCTTGATCTTTGAGTGAAGGAAAACATCGTAAAGAAACCAAAACATGGTTTTCATATAGTTGAAAGTCTATCACCTCCAGGGGGCCAATTACAGGCCAATACTTCCCCAGTCGAGCTGCTCTTTGAGCGAATAAAAGTTATGCTCTACCTCTATGGTAATGTAATAGCTGACTTGGAGCTGCACTTGAGACAGTTCATTATTATCTTCTAAGCTTCGTGGTTACCTTATCCTTCCTAATATCTACTTAATACAATAACGGCTTTACTTATACAACTAATATACTGCCATAATTGAAGCGCTTGTGGTGTAGCATGATTAGCCGATCTTAATCGTTCGGCAAAGTTAAGCTACATTGTCGTGGCCGGTACCTGGATGGGTGACCGCCTAGTGTTATTTTAAATCGAGCGTTTCCGGGCTTCGGAAGGCACGTCATAATATTATTTGACAATTTGACAGTAGGTAAGGTGAATTATTCATATGTGACAGCTTAAAAAGTGTTTTAGTTAAATAACGTATTGTTAGTAATCCCGCGATATGAAAAACCCTTACTTCAAACACAAAAACAACTTACTTTAATTCACATTATAAAAAGCTTAGATATGACGCTTCAAGATATACAAATACAAACCTACGAATATACAAACATTGCACTAAGTTAACACAATATTTGCTTAAGCTTAACCCCGTTACGTGTCATTATAACAATTGTTACTTATTTCTAACTTATATTTCATGTTACGTACCTAGCCTAGGTATTAAAAGGAACAATTTCATGAAGGCTTTGGGACAACAATTTATTCAATTTGTTGAAATAGCTTATCTTCAATAATTATTTTATTTAGTTTCCTAGCAGTATAACTAGTACCTTTGTGCTTATTTGAGATAACAGATAAGCATTTTTAGGCGCCGATCCCACAGAGAGAGTTCTAGAGTTCTGCGTCCAGACCGCAGTTCACTATTGTGCACACAGCAAGCAGTCTAGAGTAGAACAGTGTAGAGTTCTGTAATATTCGCTACTACCGATCACAAGTCATATACTTTTTTTACTTTTAACTTTTAAAGGCGCCGCGTGAATTACAATGAACGCGAAACGCAGAACTCTGAACGCAGAACTCTAGAACTCTCTGTGGGATCGGCACCATAGTTACGACTATTATGATTTATACCTATAAATACATTTTGTACCAAATAAGTTTTGTAGTGTTACCACTAAATTGGAGGGACGGCACACTATCTTATCTTGGATCAAAGCTCCAAAAGAAAATTGGAATCACGAATAGCAAAAATAAACAATGAAATTCCAATTTAATCATTAAATCCAATTCTCGAAACCATTTCAGAAATGTGGAATTGCAGATTCGCTTTCATATTTTCATCCCATTCGATTCGACGGAATGTAAAAACTGAAAACCAACCTAGTGCTAGTCCGAGTCTGACTCGCGCACCGACGGTTCCGAACATTATTGGATGTAATATTTCTTGGTTTGAATATATTTGTTTGTGAAGGAATTTTGATAATTCTGAAATAACTGTGCTAGTTAGAAAGATAACAATTTACTTACATATGTCCATCAACTGTAATTACATTATTTCATATTATCCGCGTTGTGAACTTCAGAGACAAGGGTGATAAGATAATGGTATTTTTATTTACATTATTCACCATCACTCAGAAACTACGCAACTGAAATCAAAATAAAAGCCTTTTTTGGAATGTAATACATAATGAAGCCCTTTCATGATACCCCATTTGAACTCGTAGCCATTGAGCTACTATTACTACGTATAGAGAAGCTATCATAAGCAAAGGTTATGTACCATTTTTTTAAGAGTCAACTAAAGTTCTCTTTAGCGCTGAAACAACAATTAGTCGTCTAAGCAGATAGTAGAAACATGTAGCGCTATCAGAACACTTTTAGGAGTATTTTTCTCGCAAACACAGTGATTATCGGGGCGCTTACTCGTTTCGTTCATCGTTGTACAACAACAAGTGTAGCCGGATGGCCTCACTTGAACGGAACATAGGTGTGATGTGTGGTGTCTTCTCTATACGTAGTAATAATAGCTCAATGCTCGTAGCCCTCTTTTTCGTAGCCTACTTTGAAATTTCGATCCACCATTTCCGCCCCTTTTGCAAAAAATATTTTTTTAGTATTATTTGCTTATTAATGCTTTGGTAAGCAATATTTAAAACTATTCCAACTTTCAAGCCGACAGCATCAGTAGGTAGTTGCTGTGACAGACGGACATACAGACAGACGGACAAATCCCTATCCTAAAGACTACTTTTAGGGTTATTTTAACTTAGGCCAAACTTACCCAACCTAAGTTATAGCTCAGAGTATATAAATACTACGTACAAGTTATAGGGTGCATACCCTCACCGCCATATGCATGTCCACATATCTACCCTTACCTACAGCGGGGTTTCCGGTAAATATAATCTAGCGTGGTAGCCCTCTACTTTCTATCCAGGAAAGTGCCGGAGTTGCGGCAAGCCGCTATAAGGGTTTCTCACTGCACCCCGCGTCTGATCACCAAGCAGCCTTCACCTCAGACTGGTAACTTCAGACACTAGTTGCGCGCGGGGAAGGATGCTCGGCCACAGACTTACCAAGCCGACGAACACGACCCGCTTCTGCAACTTTTTCAATCAATGTGCTTGCGCTTGGCCTCAACTAACCCCCGAGGAGTTATGAAAAAGCCGAGGATGTAGCACGCTTACCCAGTAAAAAAAGTCCCACCATAAGGGTTCTTTTTTACCATTATGGCTTGGAACCCTAATAAAAGATTTTCGCAACTAAAGGTTGGTATTGCCACACGTAGCGTCGCACCGACCGAAAACCGAATTTCCTGCGTTAGTATAGTTTTACCCAATTCCCTAAGCTTTGATGCTGAGCCTGACGGCAGCAAACGTATATGGATTTTAAAAGCTATCTGAATCTGCATTTTAATACGGACTTTCCTCTCTCCTACGATATCGAGCTGAACTTTGAACTTTTTATGCCATTAAAAGTTGAAACACTCCATCCTTTGAAAGTAAACTTTTGTGTATTGCAATTAAAACACAGAATATGCAATGCGCTAATGTACCTACATACAACTCTAATGTTAGATTCATAAACGCTGCTTAACTAAAACTGACTGATGTGTCAGAATTACACTTTGGTTTTGAACTATTCACCGTTGCTCAACTTTTGTATGAATATGGTGTCTAAAATATGAGAGAGATTTCTCTAAGAGATCAAACATTTTTTTCTCATAATCGCTCTTGTGATGTTGGTATCAATCGCTTTGAGAAATTAATTAATTTGATTAATCGAGTTATTACTGCGAGCAATCAGATCGATTCATCTAGTATGCATTTGATGCCACTGTGAGACGAACTTGAGCCTTGCTAATCTAGTAATAAATAAACTAGTATGTTAGTTTAATAGTACATTATGATACATGTGTGCAAAGTTGGTTATTAACACTCGAGGCGGTATTAAGCGCGTGAACCGCAGGCGAACGCGATAAGTGAGTGATTATTATCAATGCACACGCGTGTCATACGACGTTTTTCAACACACTTGCGAGGAAAAAACAGACTTGTATTTTTTTATTAATTAGATTTTTTGATCTTAATTAACCACACAATGAAAACGTTAACAAATTTGGCGCGCAAGTTTTTTTTTTTTGTCAGCGTTTATCTGTCAAACTATTTTACCCGTTCAAATAAAAAATGCTTGGTCTACACACATATCACTTGCATTGAGGTACAAATTTATCATAATCGGGATTATACCTATCATAAAACTGTGCGGTAATGTAAAGTAAAAAGCACTAGTGCGTAATAAGCTGCATTAAGATATATATAAAAACGGTGCAATAAATGTCACTTTACGAGCGAGTGTGTTGAAATAAAAGACATGTGACATCATGGTACCGACATTTAACAAATGGAAAAATATGAATTTTTTATGTAAAAGACCCGACGTAATAATAGTAGATGATGCACCAAGGGGATAAAGTAGTGCCTAATGTCACGGGTGGCATATTGAACACTGAGTGTATCGAGGGACTCCAGAGTTAACTCCTGAGCGTAGCGAGGGATTTTAAACTTAAATTCCGAGCTAAGTGACTCTAGAGTTAACGGCAACTTAAACCAGAGGTATGTGAGTGAGGTATGTCAAGTGAGGTGTGCACTTTTGGTGCACCTCACTTGACATACCTCACTCACATACCTCTGGTTTAAGTTGCCGTTAACTCTAGAGTCCCTCGTTATGCTCAGGATTAAATATGCTGCCCGTGATGACGAAGACACTGCTTTATCCCTTTGGTGCATAATCTACTATTTGATCTCTCATACCCTGAAAATACTCCTAAAAGTATATAAGAAGCGGGATATAAATAATACCTTACGTCCGTAGGGCGGTAAAGTAAAAAAAACTCAAAAAAAATAACGTTTTATGAGTAAGGGGGTTAATTATGTTTGTTTGTGAATAGTTTGTAAATAAACGTTTATCAAATGTTATAAGTTCAGGTCATACCTACTATATCTAACGGATTAATTGCGTGAAAATTATACTAATTTGTAGATTTTTTACATACTTAGATGATTATTATGTAGATTTAGTTTTCATCCAGTTTTAAATGTTTTCACTCTTTGTTCGTTGATTTGAATAATAACCATAGTTATTGGATCTGTCTTGAAATGTCGCTATTTGGTATTAGACTTGAAAATCTGGCTCGAAGGCCCATGAAATGTAGCTAGTATTAGTTAGCCCAGTACATTTGGATTGTAGTTGATGATGAGTGCGTAGAGAAACCACTTGTGAAGTATCAAAGTTATATTGAATTAATTCACAGTAAACGTTTGGTGATTCGTTACTCTTGATGTTGTAAATGTAAAACGTTATAATGCACTAAAATTTTAAGAACTCGTGTATTTATGATATCATTAGCGGGCGACAAAAGTAGGTTGCTGCGTGCAAAGAAACGGTGTTAAAACCGTACATACACTATGCGTCTTATTTATCAGGGTCGACCTTCAGCTATTGATCTCATCCCAGTATCTCATAATCTCACAAATATTATAAATGCGAAAGTTTGGATGTTTAGATGTTTGTGGCTCAATCGCGTATTAACGGCTGAGCGGATTTGGATAAAATTTAACACACACATAGAATATGTTCTGGACATAGGATACTTTTTATCCCAGGAAAACAAGCGGTGCCTTGGAAACATGGGGAAACTGCGAGGAAGAAACTAATTGCATTACACACAAAGTAATATCCTCGGCATTCGCTTCATTTATTAATAGCCATTTTAATCGGGTTCGTTAACCGTTGTCTTATTTGACATTAATACGACCGGGTACTATCTAAAAAATAGCTACAATTCATAGTCGTATTGGTATAAAAAGAATAACAGTATTACAACTTACTCTATCCGCATACTAAATCACAATATTATTTTATGAAGTACCATTAGTTAGAGGCTTCAAGTGATACACAAAATATATTGCTGACTAATAGATATATCAATTTTTTTGTAGAGATGCTATGGTACCTACATACCATTTATAACCGCGTTCCAATGATAGATATCAAAGTCTATCACCGATGTTCAAGCTAACATTTGCAATCATTATTTGAAACTAAGTAATTTTGATGATAAAAAAAGATATTTATTTTAGACTCTGCAAAATTTTACTAGCTAGCTAAACTACTCATAGTAAATAGCTGTGAAGCGTAGCAAATAGAATGACAGTCACTTTCGCTTTTACAATACTAACGGGCCCTTCGGACTAGCAATAACACTCTAAATCCTTGAAACTCGATGAAGCTTCGGCTAATTTAAGATTCAAATAAGAAGCCTTATTACTTATAACCCAATAATCAAAAATGTTCAGTAAGGAAAACAACAAGTATGTGGTACGTTCAACGTTAAACGCCCACCCGAAGCGACATCGCGTTGAATAATAAATGATACCGTTTTCATTCGGACGTATCAAAATGAATGAGGCCCAAATTGAGAGACAGAGGAAACAAATTATTCATACAACAGGAAATACACGTATTCGGTCGCGGCCACTTCGCGTCAAGTCACGGAACACCACACGATAGGCTTGTTGAAGATGTATCGATATATCAATATTTTTAATTCAATATATCGTTATTTTTTTCCGATATTTATATATTTTCTATAGGCTACTGTTTATAGGCCTGTGTTTGACCGCAATCTTATCAGTCTCGATATATTTTGATCTGATATATCGATACAAAAGGTTGAAATTTTAACTATTAATAGCTTACAAATCTATCGTCTTTGCATTAGGTGTATTATTGCTGTCGCACTAATATTATAATTATATATAATAATAATCATTTCATTTATTTAAAAATACACAAGAAAGAAGATGTTACAAATAATAAATTAAATTATTAAAAGAAACAAAAACCCGACTGCGTAAAACATAAATTAAATGAAAAGAGAAAAACAAGCTCTTAAATCTATAGAATTTTGAATATAACTTGAGTTTTACAAGGTCGCCGGTTAGAATCCTACAATGAGCTTGAGCTTTCGGTGACTTGGTTACGGTGTTTGCGGTACTTTGTAGAATTCTACCTACCACCATCACCGCTGGCTATCACCATCAAGTTGTCTGTCGCCAAGCACCTGCAGGTCTTTTCTATGCTTTGTGTGCTTACCACCTTCGGCCACATCATCACTGACGACGGTGAGACGGTGACGACGGTGTATTGTAGTTAAACATAGACCTATTCAAAAGTATAAACTCATTCACTCATACGATTTCCAGTACGTTCCAGCACGGTAATAGTGTGGTTCCAGGCAGTGATTGATTGATCAGTTAATTGCTTATCGTGGAATAAGTTAGAGCCTATCGATACATATACATACTATATAAAAGACACACATCTCACATCGCACGGTCTAAAACTTTGATCTAAAATGGAAGAATTTTGTAAATTTCCAGCCGCGGTGCAAAAAGGCTAGTTTAGTCTACTACATAATTTGAAATGTTTTTCTTTTTTTTAGGAACATTTTCCCGAGGAATAGCTTTCAGCGGATCTGCTTTCGCATCTTGGACTCATGCTGAGAAGCCTGCTGAAAAGGCGAAGGCTCTAGCTGGTATCGTGGGCTGCCCGACCAGCTCCAGCAAGGAAATCATTGACTGCCTCAAGTTTAGGCCTGCTGAAGTCGTCGTCAATGCACAGATTGAGATGTTTGTAAGTGTAAAACTTGTTAATAATAAAGTGGAACCGCGGTAATCCGACAAATTTTGTTTTAGTAGTTGCAAGGCGGTATCGTATCATCGAATTTGTTGGACTATTAGCGTGTTGCCTGCCAGAGACCCCTTTTAGTCAGACACTTTATAAAAACGAGTAAGTACCTTATAATCCGATAAAACATGAAAATACCGTGAGATAAAATCGATAGTAACCTATACTTACGATATTCAACTTGGTAAATTAAACAACATAATTATCAAGATAACACATTAGGATTTTAGGATTATTTAAAAACAGTACACAAAAGTCATGTTGTATTCAAATATTCGTCAATTTTCTTTTGTTTTACATAACTACAATCGGCATATCAAATAACAGTGGGAGTTCTGATAAAGTACTATGTGTGGACTGACGACTAAACTTAGCAGACCTATGTTCAGCAGTGACTAAAGGCGACTAAAACTATTTTAATCGAGCATTATATGAACTAATTCAAAAGATCAGTCATCAAAATATAGAACTTACAAGTTGAATTTAGAACCTAGAAAACGACGGTGTTCTCAATTCTTCTAAATTTTTTGGATGTCCGGGCATAAAATCCGGAAAATATATTTTGGAGTCATGGAAAAAATCCAGTAATACCTACCACCTGGGTAGAATTTGTGAATTTGGAACACCTACTTCTTTTTCGCTAACTTATACAGTCATATTAGGGTTGATAGAGCTTTTTAATGCCAACCTATTTTGGAATCGGTATTTTTATACCAATTTTTTTACTTGCAAGGGTATAAAAAACTACTCTTGATAATTAGATTTTAACTGTTTGTTAAGCTATAGCATGACATGAAAACGCGATTCAACCAAAATATATCTTCATTTAAAACTCAAACATAATCTTGTTATAAACTTTTAATGGCGTATTATCCAGATTTTGCCAAAAGCGTAATTAACATATGAACATCCCTCGGAATAATGTGCATATTCAAACAAGAACTCGTATTTTAATGATTTTATGTTATCAGAGTCTAGCGCGAATACTTTTCGTAAGTTCCCAAAATACGTAGCAAACGTACAAATTCTATCTGTTTAAAAGGAGGCTTTGTAAGTAATTTAAAAACAGTCTTGATGCGAGAGCAAAATAACAATAGCTGAATGAGATTTTTGGCAATTTTCATAAAGCCTGAATGATTTGTTTGGCAACAATGTTCCGAAGTAATTTATAACACAAAGTGCCTTTAGATTGGTATTTTCAGCGGGAAAACTGTATATTTATTTATTTATTCAACTTTATAGCTGTGGTAATTCAGCTTCCACAAACCAATCTGCATCTATACGAACACAATAACGTTCGAACACTGTTACCTTGCGCGAAGCGTGAGCAGTTTCCATATAAGTGCATTCACAGATATATCGTACACTAGTTGATTTACAATCAGACAAAATATCGATATGGATTCCTCGTCATTTGTTCTCGGTAAAAGTATCGATAAGAAACGAGAAATTAGCATTCATAGCTAACATAGATAGCGTAGATCGATCTCTGTGACATACGTATTTTAGTCGTTCAAACTATGTACGCCCACTTCGTTACCGTACCCGTGTCCACAGAGCGTACTCTCATACAGTCGCTCTATAATATTCTAGCTCTATATACTTTACCTAATATTATGTACCAGTCACTTGATGCAAAAAAAACGTATTTCGAATCGATAAAGACTTTTCTTTCCTTATGTATAGTTACTCAAGTTGCTTTTGTTAGATTATGATGTGATGAAGCTAAGTCAGCATCGCTCCACTGGAATTTAGGGGCATCTATATGAGATCCTCGGGTCAGATCAGTAATGCAAAAAAATACATAGAGATGAGAGATAGTTTTTTTTTAGTACTTTTTAGTATACAAGGTTTATTATTTTCAACAGGAATGGAAAGTCCACATGTTCACTCCGTTCACGCCAACTACTGAGGCTGCGGGAGTGAGGGAGCCGTTCCTCAACCAGTACCCGTACATCGCGTCAAAAGCAGGAGCCATGATGAACGTTCCACTCATCGCCACCGTCACATCCGAAGAAGGACTATACCCTGCAGCTGGTAAGTAACCTCGACCCCCATAGGTTTTGAAAGGACCTCATGAATCCTGAGTTATAAATGCGACAGATTCTTTGTTTGTTACCAACGTATGGTGGTATGTTTTTCGGCGGATCGCTGCCATTAGCAAACTGAAGCCACTTTTCTATGCATAAATGCGCATGTGTGCAAAGAAATGTTAGGGCTGAGCATAGTTTTTATGCATATGTGTGATTGAGTGGTGTATATGTACGGTAGCGGAGCAGATATTTTTTGCTTCACTTTTATCACGGGCCGTGTTCCGTCTGAACTTTTTTTACGTCTGTGATTTAAACGGAAACTTCCATCCTAATGTACTTACACCTTCCAGTATACCAAACGCAACCAGAGCTCCTCCCCGAGCTGGAATCTCAGTGGGAGCAGCTCGCCAGCAACATCTTTGAGTACAACGACACCCTGCCGCTCAGCATGAGGGCCAGCGTCGCTGCCAAGATCAAGCAGCACTACCTAGAAGGCAAGCCTGTCAGTGATGATACGTTCCCGCAATTGGTTCAGGTGAGGAGACATGAGGAATGTGGCAGTGAAAGGCTAGTGGACTGTATATAAAAATTATATGAGCAAAATAAGTATCCTGATATATTGTGAAGTCATAGTTGAAAAAAAAACAGCTAAAATAATGTTTTAAAAGCAATTAAAACTTCGAAGTCCAAGAAAAGTGTTGAGCCCAGAATCATGATAAAAACAGTTGGAACCTCATAATATCCTCCTAATTGAACCCGGATTCCAAGTTTAATTGTTTCAATCTCAGTTAAAAACTTGATCTATGCGTTGATTGACTGGATTAGATAATATGGAAATTAACCCAAAATCCATGCAAACCAAACTTTTCAAGTAACAGTTCTCCTAATCTTATTTTGTTCGTGTAGTTCCTAATTGCTGGGTTTGAATGGATTGTCGTTTCTTGATGTTATCGCTTGAGGAATCCCTCTTCGATAGGTCCGATCCGCTTCTGTGCAGTCCGGCGCCCGATGCGTCCATAATGTAGCATGGTGAGGTTCCGTTCTCACCACTTTTTGTGTGATCGACTTCAGCCCAACGCAAACAGTAAAGAAATTCTTCATACAAAACTTGAAATAGTCACGTAAAATGCATTAGCAACTGGAGTCAGAATTAATAGAAGCTTAAATATATTTTTGACAGGCACTAAGCGACCGCCTCTTCGTAGCGGACGTAGGTCGACTTGCGCAACTACACTCGCTCAGGTCTGGACAGCCAGTCTACGTGTATCGGTACGCGTACCGAGGGACCTCCAGCTTGTCTGAGCTTATGGCTAGGAACAATAAAAATTATGGTAAGTCACTTAATAGTTGTATATCCATCGCCCACACTGTCATAATACCTTTCGTGGTGAAATCAGAGTTCTGGCTGACTATTCTGACTGTTTTGACTTACCTACCTATTTATTCTAATTTCTGACTAATTCGTCGAATAGTTAATATTAAGGTCCATCAAATTTAACAAATACTTACATTTTGACGTTTATAAATACAATTTTAATGCCGTGACAAACATGGTGGGTTCGAATCCTACAATGAACTAATGAGCTAGAGTACCTACCTAACTTGTAGTACCCGCCTGCCTGGCTACCACTCTTAAGTTGAAAATCTATCGACCAAGCACCTCTGGTGTGTTCTGACAGGTGCACTTGTGAGCCAGCCGTTCACACAGACCGGCTCGGGGAGAAGAGCATATTTTGATACGCGTTTATAAATAGAGTGTCTTTTTTTTTTGTTTGTTTGTTTGGTCTGTGTGAACGAACCCTTAGAATTTAAATTTTGAGTATAACGCGACAAACTTACCACGTGTCAGATTGTAATCAAATGCGTAGTAAACTTGCATGCTGATTCCAGGTGTGAGCCATGCTGATGACGTGCTGCTGATCTTCAAAGCGTACCACATGGACGCTAAGTCTGGCGATGATGCAATCATGAAGGATGCCTTGATTGACATGATCTACGCCTACTCAACCACTGGGTAAATTTGACTTTCATTGTTCAATAGATATTACTATTATAACAATGTTAGATGACTAAAAAATCTATTTAGCTCATCTTTTACATTATCGAAAAATATTAGACACGTATTTTTTCTTTTGTCAATTAAATAAAAAAAATATGCAGATATCGTGTGTGTCTTTTTTCTCTAAAGTGACGTCACGAGCCCTGTTTCCCTCCCAAAAATGATTTGGTAAAGCCAAAAATACGTGTCCAATATTTTTACCTAGGAATCATCCCTATTCAAGCATCATAAGCTTATTATACAAAAGGTGCGTTCGAATTGGGCTACGGTAGCAAAAATAACAGTCAAAAATGCCAAAAACGATCACATGTGGCGTTCGAATTGGAAAGTTGTGAGCGAAATTGTCGTTTTGAACTGTTTTCATTCACCGTTCGTTTTGCTTGGAAACAGTTAAAAACGACATCGTGAACTGCAAATTTTGACCCACCTCGGAGGCAGGGTCGTTTGTGATCATATTTTGACATCTTTAAATCTGACAGATAAGTTTTGGCTAACAATTCAAACGGGAAGCGAAAATTATAATTTTTATATTAAAATTTGATAGAAACTAACAGGCAAGAGAAAAAAAAATCAGTTTAACTTTGTTTATATATTATCTGAAGGAAAAAAGGTAGGTTGAGACAAGTGACAAGCAGGCGATGAGCATGCAAATGTCATTTTTGTATCTAATCGTTCGATTTGGGAAATATCGTTTGTGGCAAAAGTTGCAAAATTGACGAAATTTTCCAATTCGAACGCATGAACAAAAATGCCAATTTTGAAACTGTTAAAAACGACATCACTCCAATTCGAACGCACAGAAAGTGTTACAGATTTAGATGCTAAACCGTTAAACGTTTTGTTCCATTGACTTATACAGGTGTTTTTTTTTTCTAGCTAGTATGGACTAATTCTGAACTACAGCTCTTAGAGAAAAACGCTGAAAGGAACACCGAGCTGAATTTTGAAGAAAATAAAAGTGGCATTAAAATTTATTTTTAAAATATCAGTATTTTCGGAGATATAGGATTTCTAAAAAAAAATTTATTTTTTTTTTCAAAATTCTGCTTCTTCCTCACAATATGAACAAAATTATGTATGACAATCTTGCGCACAAGTTGCTAGATGTTATCCAAAATATTATTTTATATTTTCCTTGACCATGGTTTTATCCTGCGTAAAGTTTGACGAAGTGGAACAGATGTCGCAAGGATCTCACTATATTCAACCATAAAGAATTAGGTCTTAGTAGCATTCTGACAAACAATTAGAAGTCAACTTTGATAACTTCTAGCAACTTGTGACTAAGATTGTCATACATAATTTTGTTCGAATTGTGAGGTAGAAGAAAAAAAAATTGAAAAAAATTTCACATTTACGATGATACACATGTTTTTTCTTTATTTTTTAATGGCATTTTTATTTTCTTCAAAATTCAGCTCGGGGTTCCTTTCAGCGTTTTTCTCTAAAACCTTTAGTTCAGAAGTAGCCCACACTGGCTGGAAAAAAAAAACACCTGTATAATACATTCATGCCTGTATATTACTTGTTCAGAATAGTTTTCTGAATCGATTTATTTCATTATCGATTACTTTTAATATAGATACCTATTTAAAGTTACATAAGTCCATTAAGTAGGCGATTCTGAACTAACCGTTCCACGATTTAGCATCCAAATCTGTTACACGTTGTATAAAACAATATTATCGTCTCTTTTTTTGCTTATGATAAATGTTATATCACAAAATATACTTAGTAATTATACTTAATACCGGGTAAACAAACGACTTCGAAACTATAAACAACACACAATTCACAAGTTTTCCTATTAAACTACAGGCAACTATTATGTTACTACTTTTAATTAAGTTATATGACCGGAAACTTTAGGCCCTTGCCCTTAAACAACTAGCTTTTCAAAAAAAACTAGTGATTACTTATTAGTACCAAACTTCACGAGGCGCGGTAATTTTAATCACTAATCGATAAAATGTGTACCCATCCCCTTTGCCATGATGTCTACTAATTCAAGTGATGAGAATATTAGTCCTCGTACTACCTATAGGTAAAATATTTGGTTTTGTCAATAGTAGCGTGGTAACGCACACCGGGTCACTTGAAACTAGTAATTAAGCGCTACTAACCGATAAAGCCGTTTCAGAACTTCCATTGAAATACCTACTAATTGGTTTTGTTTGAGTATCTACGTGTGTGTAGGGCCTTAGAACTATTAGTGATTCTTTAGGTACCTGAGGTCTGGGTATGTTCTATGTATGATATGTACCTACACTAATGACCTAGAACCCAAAGTGCTGCTTGCTTACCTTGATAAAGAA
The DNA here is from genome assembly GCA_951394255.1 of Polyploca ridens. Lineage (NCBI taxonomy): Eukaryota > Metazoa > Arthropoda > Insecta > Lepidoptera > Drepanidae > Polyploca > Polyploca ridens. The sequence goes on from OX596243.1 coordinate 14,178,552, forward strand.
AAGGAAAAGGCACCGCATAGCATATTAGATCGTATGCTTAATTGTTTCCTAGCTTAGTAGTATTGGAAATAAGGATAAGAAACTGATCATAGTAATAAATATAGGTAGGAGCCCCGGTTGTAGCCACATGCAATTTTGAAAGTAAATAAATAAGGTGTTGAATCCCAAGAATCTTAAATAATATAAGATTCTTATTGAAGCCTGACTCGTTTATAGTCTATGGTAAATAAATTCATTGATGATCATCGCTTTTGGTGGCGCCGTAAGTGTATAGGATCTTTTTTGTGACACTGTAAAAGCAAAAATAATAATTTCCGCAAATTTCTTAACAAAAACCTTTAGCGACCCATAGTAATTAATCGATAAATATCTTGCTCAAATTTGTATTTGTTGCGTGAATTCTTATTGAAGCATACTAAATTAATGTCTAGGAACTTGTTTTCGATGTTATTTTGACACTCAATGAATTCCTCTACATGGAAACTTAGGTGGTTATGGGTGTGTGATTTTATACCTTTCATCTTTAAAAATTAATAACAAATAAAATATTTGTCTCTCGATACACACTTCTACAAAACTTAAAAGAAAATAAATAAACTGCTTTATTAATATAACTAATCAACACGATACTCATTTTTTAATTTATGGCGATTTGTAAAAAAACACATTTCTTTTCCAGAATTCCAAAATTAATAAACTCCCAATGGATTCCAGTGAAGGCAGGAGCAACAGATATCAATTATCTAGATATAACGTCACCTACCCAAGCTGAAATGAAATCTAGCTCCGATTTCGGGCAAAGATCCTTTTGGGATGGCCTGGGTTTCGTCGAAAATGAAAACTATAGATTTAATTTTAGAGATGAACTGTAATGCAATCAGAATTTAATTTACCAAATAAATATTTGTTATTACCTAGAAATCTGTTTTATTGCTTTCGTATTTATAAAAAAATATTAGTACCTACCAATACGTAAACAATATGAAATATCAAAGCAAGTAGGTAGGTATAATAGGTATAAATAAAACTTTCAGTTCAATGTAATCCAAGTCTGGAGATAACGAGCAACAACTTTTAATAAGAAGTCATAGAAACGGACCAACTTTGTGAAAAAGTATAGGTACCTCTACAACTGAAGTCTTTTGTAATTATTTTATTTCGCAATGTAATATTTTACAAAAGACGGTAGGTCCTACCTACCAAGGTAAGTACCATGATGAAGACATTTTACTATCTTTTTTTTTTTTTTTCGTTTTTTACTTTTCATCTTTATAAATATCTACAAGCTTTTTATTAACTTGCAATTCACATTTTACACGACAAAATAACAACGGCCCTTTTGACCCAATAGAACAGCAGAAATTAAAGAAATTTGGTTAATAAAGTCATAAGTACTCCAGGAGATCACGCTGGTCATTGATCTCCAAGAAAAAGTCAGAGAGAAAGGACTTAGCATGTAGTAGAACCGCATATGGCCTTTCACTAAGAAACCGGGTTCACTTTTGATACTGAAGACCACATGTAGTTGCATCCCCAAAGGTTTTCCCTTCGACCTGTAATTCAAAACTTATATTTACCTACGATTTTGAGCTCAATCCACTTCTCCAATAAATTCCATCGATATATACAAACTCTTCTTCGCTGGTACTTGCATTCTGCGCTGTGGTTTCTCACGTGATCTATCGTGACACGAGTTGACTAAGGCCCGGTTTCAATAATTTACGGACCGGTATCGGTTAAGATTTATTAAAATTAAGACTCTTATATCTTTACTAATAATGAAGCAAAGACCTCAAAGCTTTGCATAGCAGACCCTCCCATATGGAAGTAGCTATCACTGGTAAAATAAGCTTATTAAATGATCTATATTCCCAGTTTGGCAATAAAAAAACCTGGTAAGCAAAACGATTCGTTTTTGTTTATTGAAACCGGGCATGAGTGATCTAGTGGCAATAAATAAGGGTAGTGCTCGCGTAGTCGTAACGAAAACGAAGTCATAAACGGTTTTCCCTGCGTAGTCAGTCCGCGAAGAACCGAACCACTCGCTATGGTTACTAGTTACCCTAGGTAGTGGCACCAAAAGATGACCGACCCCCAATAGATGAACGATCGACCGAAAATTCAAAAAATATAATATAATCCCTTATATACGCTGCCAGCCTTCTGGGAACCCTGCCGTTAATCGGAAGCAGCGGCAGGCTTGAGGACATTTTCTATATATAGATTGTATTTTGTACATATTTGTTGTAAATAAAGATTTTATCATATAATCCCTAAATTTACATGTTTGAAATATTTTTTCCCCATAAGGCAATATTTTTTCTTCCATATTCCTTAACAACATTGACTATGACAGCCCCGACGCGCTTGCGGTGAATTTTTATATGTTACGTTACCCGCCAAAAATCGGTTTTATATGGAAACCTTATAACGGTAAGTCCCTCCAAATTTAAGAACATTATCAGCGTATAGAAAGAATTAATGTCATATTAGAGCAGTTTTGGTTGGAATAAAATCTTGATATATTCTGCTTTCAATAACTTAATATATATTATTACATTATTTACCGTTTTTTATAGAAATTTACTGTTCAAGTAATGGATTAAATTTTGTTCACTTGATCCAATAGATGAACGGCGTTCAACTAATGGAAAAAGGTCTAATTTTTATACCCATTAAAACCTATAACTTAACGATTAAACACTAAAACAAAAATACTCATATGAATTTTATTAAATTTATGAACTTAGTTACCAAAAGTTGAACAAATTATTTTAGAGTTTTTGATTATTTTAAACCTAACTTTCCTATAGAATCACCATTAAGACCGGTGGTTGAAATTTGAACGGTTCTCATTTTGTTCGTTCAACCTTTGGTTATATTTGCCTCAAGCTGAACGAATAATATTCACTTAGAATATTATTCGTTCATTTTATGGTTCATTAATCCATTAAATGAACGAACTACTATGGAACCTACTCCTATTCAAATGTTAGTTCAACTTTTTTCAACAAAACGTTCATAATTAGGGCTCAGTGTTCAACTATAGGGGTAAAACCTAAATTTCCTTACATTTACAATTTTTAAAAAAATATATGAAGTTGTAGGATATAATTACTTTAATCCTTCAATTAATAAGGATTTAAGGTATTATTGAAAAAAACAACAAGCTGCTATGTCACGAAATGACCGAGTTATAGCTATGTAAAGATGGAAAAAACGCTTAAACGTTCATTTATTGGTGCCTCTACCCTATAATATTCTGTGCTATCGTGGGCGTTAGTCTCCGAGGACAATCACCTCGGTTATGGGGTACCGTTCCAGCACGCAGTGTCGGTCGCTTCTTGGACGCGTTCAAAGAAGCGAGATCTCAGTGTCGCCGCTATGAGACTTGTAGAAGCACGCCAGTCCACCTGTATATACCTACGGACTCACCGTAGTCCACGCGCAACCAAAAAGTAGACAGGTCTCTGTATTCTATATTACTTATTCAGACGTCGACAACAGATGCCCTCCCGGATGAACATGCACACCCAGGCCTTTGGAACGAACAAATATTCGAGATTGTAGCTGGGATAGTGAAGATACGATGTATCTTGCAGGGCAGGTTATCTGTATATCTCTCAAGATGGTGATGGACGGCGTTGATATAACGTGGACTGACTGACCCCTTGATATTGAAAAAGTCAATTCTAAACGTGGAAGGGTGTGCCGCTGACGGAAACTTTTTTCATATTTTTCAGTTTCTATTCCCCGGGAGTGCTTGTCTGATTTACTCCAGTATTCTCCCCTGGCAGGACAGACACTCGTCGGGATTATGCGCACGGTTTGCGGGACAGCCTCCTGGGCCGGAGGTTATAGGTAGGTAGGCGGACAGCCCAATGTCGGATTTATATTTTTTACGAGTGTAAGCCACTTTATTTCCGCCGCCCCATGTTTCTAAAATAATAATTTTCCATATGTAGTAAAAAAGGATCTAAAGTTAGTTAAAAGAATGAATTAGTAATTAAGAAGAGGCATTAAAGAAACAATACAATTTTTACGGGACTTTTTAATAGCAAAATTGTCTACAATATCATCATAGTTTATGGTGTTCATTATCTCTGATTCTTTGTAAAGAGCCAAAGAATTAATTTTTTCTTGAGACAAGGAAGACCTTTGATAATTTTTTACACGTTTTAAACAGGAAAATCTTCTTTCCCCAGAACAATTCGTAGCCGGAGTGGAAAGTGCGATGCGGAGAGCTATATCTAAGTTAGGGTAAACATAAGATAGAGATTGACTCCTCAAACCTCCTCAAACGATGAGAGACTGAGTAGTGAGCTTGATCTAGGCTTTCTGCAGTTTTATTAGAGGAAATGTGACTGTGAAAATGCACACATTCTTGAACCAAATCTTCGATACGAATGAGTTTCCTGTTTTCCAAAAAACTATGAGACAACCACTTAGATTGTATTACATGTTAGCCTTAGTGACTTGACTTCTAAGTTCTAACGTCTTAGCAGTTGTTTCGTATTAATATGCAGAAGAAATCAGTTTCAAAATATCGGGCCTAGTTTTCAAGTAGGAAGTTAATTAGAGAAAAAACTTCTTCGGACCGAAAATAATAGACACCACTAAATTAAATTACCGTTTGGTCTGTAGCGACATCTATGAGCCATCTATCAGTGACACTAAGATAGTTCACACACTGAAAGATAGATGGCGTGGCGCCACATTATCCTACATCCTGCATCGCGCTTAAGAAGTTTTCTCGAGAATCTGCATATATACAACTGTCCGACATGTACAGTTGGACCGCGGTCCCCAGGCACGATGACCCAGCCTGGCGGAAGATCTTCCCTTTTAAATGGAGGTGTCATCCACCTTGCACCTCCATAGTGGTGACCCCGACGTGATGGATGGGAATATTTCCAACCCTCCAAAAATCACGGAACATGCAGTACTTCTGAGCAGATTCTCCAAGCTCACTCCCCACCGGCAAGCAGTCACACAGCAAGCCAACTTCGCCTCAATCAGTTCCATCGCAGCCGACTCACCGTGCTTCCTGGTCCTGCAAGGCAACACTGCGACTAAGCTCCTCGCCCGCACAGTCCACCGCAGCACACGCCCGGATCATCTCTCCGGCGTGGCGGTTTCTGCACTAGGTGCACTAGGTGGACTAGCCGGCTCAACCTGTCACAGCATCGGCGCTCCGTCTCGACTCACCGTAGACTTCGAGCAGCACTGGCACTTGCAAGCTTAACGCAACGACGCAACTATAGATCGACCTCCGGTCTAGGGAGTGATGTAGCGACATCTATGAGCCATCTATCAGTAACACTAAGATAATTCACACTCTGAAAGATAGATGGCGTGGCGCCACATTATCATACATCCTGCATCGCGCTTAAGAAGTTTTCTCGAGAATCTGCATATATACAACTGTCCGACATATACAGTTGGACCGCGGTCCCCAGGCACGATGACCCAGCCTGGCGGAAGATCTTCCCTTTTAAATGGAGGTGTCATCCACCTTGCACCTCCATAGGTCTGTTTTTGAAATCGAGAAATTTTTGCCCTCACTGGTGACAGCGGGACGACAGCCTGAAAGCGGGACGTCCCGCCTGAAGCGCAAAGTATGGTGTGTCCCCGTGTCGTGTGCAAGGCAAAACAAGCGCAGGGAACCCGGCTTAAAAAAATCTGAATTGCCCCCCTAGGACAGAAGCTGGGTACGCCCATGGCTGGACCCCACCATCATACATGCCGCACACTTCGGATGTAAGGGGGTTGGCTCTCGTGAACCCTATCGAAACAAAGCGAACTGCTTCCAGACAGATTCACTCACATTAACAATAAAACAGAAAATAAAAACACATTTTTATTACACAACACTAAATATTTTAGCGGATAAGGCATTAAAATAGAGTAAACAGCAAACAATCCCTTAAAAATCATTCCTAAGAACTATTAAAAAATCATTTATTATTAGTAATCCCAACTTTTCCCACCATTTTTCCCATATTTACCTTATTCTCAATATTTATTATTATTTCCCATGGTAAAAATATGAAAAAATAAAAAAGCATTAGAAAATAAATAGTATACTGTCAAAATAGCCTTTGTTCCATAAGTACTTTAAATACATTTTACCATGGAAAAAAATCACATCCAATGTTACTTAATTAAAAATGCTATTAATGAAAATATTTAATTACACTGATACTTCATTGATGTAATTTTTTATTATAGTAGGGACAAAAACTGTCTGCATTAGTTTTATTTATACAAAACCCAGTGGCTCGTCTAAGGTCCATGGGGACTTCTATAACAATAGAAATCAATTGTTATTTTTTAACCGCAACTCAATTGGATAACAAAATTAAAAAAAAAACAAATATCTCACCCCACTAATAAATAAATCCATATAAAATTGACAATTGTTTATGCTTTCTTTATTATATATTAACCCTTTCTTTATAGCTGTAGAAACATGACATATTTTATATTTCAAAGGGTGTAATTTTACATTGACAACATCACATAAAAAAAAGGAAAATAAAGCATAAGATGATATTCAAACTTGCCATAACAGAAGAGTGAAAACATTAAAAAAATACACCAGCTATACAATAACTACTAAACACAATTCCATTAGATACGCAATGAGAAATCAGACTTATTATAACATAACCCTATATCACTATGTAGAAAACATTAAACTATCATGTAAAAACGAGGATGGCATATATTTTTTTATATTGAAGTCAACAAATGTCCAAAACAAACCAAGGAGAAGGTTAATTAAATTGATTTTCTATTTATTTCACAGAAGTGTGATTCAATTAACAATATCAAAGATACATTTAGTACCTCTCAAAGTTATGTACGCTGCTGTTTTATATAACCATTGAATTCCAAGAACTGCTTCAAACTTCAAACAATTAAATGTGCCAAAGAAGCTTGTTTGTTAGTTTTAATAACAGTGAATATTTTAGTCTTTTGGTATTTATCTATAAAAGCAATTGATTATTAAAATTAAGAAATACTAACATTCTCATATTTAGAGTATATAACTACCATAATGTTTTAAACTTTGAAATTGAGTCAATACATTATATGAGTGATTTGTTCATAGTAGTTTTTAATTATACAGTCCAAACATTAGGATTGAGAATGACTTTCCAAGAATACATGAGTTAAGGCAATTTGATCTCAAAGATCTAGTCTAATTAGTATGCATCACAGAGTTTTAGATAATTATATGAATGTTGACACAGTCATGAACCATTTTGAATATATAAGATAATATTACATTTAGGTCACAAGCTAAATTCAGAATACAAATTCAGACCTCAACATGATTCACAAAGATTTAAGAGTAAGACAATATCAAAACTATTCATCTTTCTTTGAATCTCCTCCGCTGGCTACAGTAATCTTCTTCTGGAGTTTGCTGTGCTCTTCTGCTAGCCTATCATACTCCTTATTCAAGCTCTCAGCCTGAGACTTGACAGCTTCTTTATCCTTCTTCTCTCTAGAAAGTTCCTTCTCTAATACAGTAATCTGGTTCCTCAAGTCCTCTACCTCCTTCTTGTTCTGTTCGTCTCCGGCTCCTTGCTTTTCTAGGAGCGATCTCGCGGCAACTGACGCACTTTGAGCCTGACGGAAGTTAGCCTCGGCCTGAGCCAGTAACGTGGCCAATTCAGAAATCATCTGGACCAGTCGGCGAATTACGACGAGCAAGAAGAGCGCGAATCCTGATATGTAGAAGTTTCTTTGAGCGCGGAATAAACGCATGTTACCTTGCATCTCAGCGTCCAAATGTTGGTGGTCCGTCGATTCCATGCTCGAATATTTCTGCATCTCGCGTATCGCATCGAGAAGACATAATATTAGTACACCGATCAAAACAAGGAAGTAAATTGACGCTTGACCGCTTATGTAAGCGAGGAACTTCGATTTGAAAAACTTCTGCCATTTGCTTGGACTCGCGATCGGCAAAGTAAGAAGAAGCACGATGGCAATTTCGGCGTACAGGAAAGTAGCGATGATTGTCCACTGGAGACTCATTTTTGAACTGGTTTATAACTTTTTATTAAACGTGCACCGATGATCGCAACGTATAATTAACTGATGAAATATATAAGAATAAACACACTACGAAAATATCGGTGACTCAAATTATGACAGTACAAAAGGAAAGAAAAAAAACAATGACGTGTTCTAAACAAATCGATAATTCGTTTTTTTTTTTAATTTTTTCATGACCGTGGATAAAGTCCTTCAGTCGCATATATTTTATTTAAAATATCACTTTTCATATCATCATCATCGGGCCTATAATGTCCCACTGCTGAGCACAGGCACATGTTGGTAAAACTGTGGCACAGGCCTCCTTTCACAAATGAAGGTGAAAGGGAATGGGCAATACTCCACCACGCGTGCCCACTGCGGAGTGGAAACTAAGCAGCACAATTAAAAAATACTCAAATTAGTTTCTTAAAATACTTTATATTTTCCAATAAAAATATAAAAACAATAGGTAAAAAAAATTGGACAATGCTCATTGTCGTTATTCTCATCTTTACCTCCAAATATCTCGGAAACGTGACACTTCAGACCACCATATTGCGTAACATTTTTTGTTTGTATAAGTGTCCTCTACCCATATATACCAGTGACATCGGGCGCCGCAACATTGAAAAAAAACTAAAATGGCATCGGGTAAGCTATGCCCATGGATGTAATCATGGAACAATAAAAACGAGTGGAAATGCGAAGTGTCAAAATATGTATCAGAACCGCTGTCGCCAAATTTCACACAAGGAAATAGATACTCACATATTGCACACCAATAAACAATTAATTTGATTAGTCGTTTCTAGTTTAGACAATATTAGCTCAAGTCACAATATCGTACATTCAAAAATATATCTTCACTCTCTAATTATAAAATTTATTTTGCTATAGCGTAGAAAGAATATACAACGTTTTGTAATCTACAAACAATCTATATTCAATTGAACGATCGAGTTCCGCTATCGCCCCCTAGATGGCGCTATTCTCAGTGGACGCAATTATTATCTTAATGTACTTTAACATAAAGTTGATAATTGCGTCATACTTCGATATATTCTGCCACTCAACCAGTGCGGTGACACATTGAATAACATTATCGATACTGATCGATACTTTGGGCCCAATTCACATAAATATTTTACCAAAAATGAAACTTGAACGAATCAAGAAAGAACTTACAAACCCATTTTTATGGATTTTTTTTAGTTGTTGTTTAAATAAATATTTATGTTAGTAGATATTTTCGATTTTAGTTTCACTAATGTATCGCTGTTGATTTCGTAATAAATAAATAAATAGACTAAATAAGTTTCGTTCAACCTTCGGCCACATTCAGAATTTTTATTGTGTAACTGTAATTAGACTACTTGCAATGTATGTATGTAACTATGTTCGGGTGGAATCTTGCAAGTCGAATTTCACTCACTTCCAGTGGTCGGATGGACTTGATATGTGGTATACATTAGTATATTGGATGAAAATGCAAGTACAGTCAACAAAAAGTACAGTCACTAAAAAAAGCTTGTATTCAAAATGTTTTTGTTATCAAAACCTTTTATTTATTATGAACATTGGGCCCCTCATCACGCTTATTGCTTGGCGGGCAAAAATAGTTTGAGGATGGTAATATTATAAAGTGGGGGGAAAAGGCAAAATAAACGAATAAGTTTAAATAATAGACTAGAATAGCCCAAACACGGCTAGGAAACGTTGCTGCATTATGGAGTTCCAGTACCTACCCTCCTACTCCATCATCAGACCCTGAAAACTATACAGGTCGTTGTTTTGGTCAGCGACGAGCGACTCAGGGTCGATAATACAAATGATACTGGTGCTAAAAAAAATATAAAAAAAATACTTTATTTTTTTTTAAATAATAAAAATAAAAAAAATATAATTTTGAAAATCATGTAATAAGCTAAAGTGTACACATAATACTCAACGGGAGTACGAGGGAGTAAAGGGGTGGGCCGATGGCGGCTTGCGCCTAGCTCTAGACTGTGCACGTGCCTAGTAACCATACTTTGCGGTAATTTTATTTCAAATTGAATAAGGTATTTCTCAACATATTTACAGTATTTAATGGAATTAAGTCCATTTTTGGGGAATATATATTTTGTACTACCGCTCCTGGGTCGCTTGTCGCCGACCAAAACAACACCCTGTATATGGTCAAAGTTCATCTCGTGACAATTCCAACAACCTCAAACATGGCTAGGATACGTTGCTCCGTTATGAAAATCCAGTGCCTACCCTCCTACTCCATCATCAGACCCTGAAAACCATATACGGTCAAAATACATCTCAAGACGATTCCAAAAAGTCCAAACACGGCTAACATACGTTATTTCGTTATCGAGTTCCATTGGCTACCTTCCGGATCCATCATCAGATCAGCTCGATGGTACCAAATTATTGTATTGTCATCGGTACTTGATAGATAAGTGTGCAAAGTTTCAGTTTAATCAGACTTCTGGAAGTCGATGAAAATTACGTTTAAAAATTCCATTACATGCATACATACATACATACAGGTGAAGCTAATAAAAGCGTGTTAAAAAAAATGACACGCTAAATGTGACAATATGCAGTCTATTAAATTTTGCTCATATTTTGTTCCAAATATTCATGTCGATAAAACCAGCATCCAATCAACCTGACTACATCACTAATTGAATAGCGAAGAACTTTCGAGAATAAAATAGATGATGACATTAAACCAAAATAAACTTTAATTTCTAAGTGATAAGGTTGATTTTAGCTTGAATTTCTATTAATTTAATAGTGAATTGAAATAATTAGATTTTTATTGATTATGTATTAAATTGTACTTACCGATGGTACGAAACACCTCCATTATTAAGATTTTTTCTCCTACTATCATTCTTGCACTCCAAAATTGAGCAATACGGCATATTTATGGAAATCAAAGAATGTGACGGACTACCGACAAGACATAGTGGTTAGATACGACTGGGATCAAATATGCGTTGATTAAGCGTAACAACGCTTAATAGTGGCGACACGAGTCACGCCTACTTCGCACTTCCACTTGTTTTTATTATTCCGTGGATGTAATATACAAACAGGATTGAGCTCTTGGGCCAAAAACGCGAGCAGAGAGAGATAACGCATACCGAGGCTGTTTATCCCATTCTAATAGGGTGACCAAACATTTTTATAACAAACAGGAAAGTTGATTTGGGAGATAATTTGTGTCCGGTTGACACTTCTTCTTCCTAGTCGTGCACTCTCGGCAGAGTGGTCGTGGTCATGGTTAGTCCCTTTCGCGCACAACCGCTGCATTGCAAAGTTCCTCCAATTTTGTCTGTTTGTGGCGTTTTGACACTAGGTGATTTCAAATTATTGTTTGTATTACAAAAATATTAACATTATGTTACTTAAAATAGTGAAATAATAATTTATGGAAAAAAGAAGAGATAAAACCATAATGAAAAACTATAGATATCGAGATACTTTTTCGCCAAAACCCATTATTTGAAACTGAACATTGTTATGTTCTATGTGGGTGTTGAATCGTGTACGCACGGTTAATCAAGATATAAATTTCCAATATTAGCTGACCTCTCATTGTACGGAAATCCTATACAACGCGAGATCAGTTTATACTGGAAATGTTTAGCTTGATGTGTAGCCGTGTATAACCATGTTTTTGAGAAAAGAAGTTCTTATTAATTTTTGAGTTACGTTTTGTGTCGAATCATCAAATATTACGTATGAATAGGCAAGGGTGCATGCAGAATTTCGTTCCGGGAACATGGCTTTCCCCCTTGCTCTTTTTTCAGTTTGCTCTGGGAATTAAAATAAAGCAAAGGGAAATAAAACTCAATATGCTTGACAAAGTAGGTATTTATTAAAATTAAACACGGCTAAACAAAATCGTTTTATTTAGATTCTGCCTTAGACCAAGCTCACTGCCTAAGTTTCTGAATGCATTACATTTCGCATGGTGAATAGGTACGAATTATTAGCCAATGCTTGTACTAGTTGCAGTTCGTGCGGTTCTTCATCTGTTATGCATTGGAAAGGATGCGGTGGATTAATAAGATGTTTCAATCTTGTGGAAAACATTCGGTTTAATCGCATCAAAATTGCATTTTTGCTTCATTTCTTCTTTCAATGGAAAGCTGTAACAAACATAAAAATAATGCTATTTCAATTATGCGATACATAGGTACAAATAATTTGTACAATAGGTACACATTACAACACACAATAAAGAATATACGAATTATATTTAGTTTTAAACAGAATTACACTAACTTTAGTGTCTTCCGTCTACATTTTTTTTTAATAAACCATGGTCAAACTACTTATGACTCACCATTGTTAGTAAATAAAATCATCGTTATTCCTTACATGTGAAATGAAATCCCGCAACCAGCATATGATTCACTTTTACATGTCTTGATACCAGAATAATTTTATTATAGCTACCAAACAATCATATTATTTTGATTATTTTACTTAAATACAATTATTTATTATTATGTACAGATGTAAACCTACAAAATAAAATGATTTAAAACTAATTTAATAGCAAAAAAATATTTATACGTAATATATTTTACTTGTTGTGGTGAAATATTTTCTACCATCTTAAATTTTTTTATCTTTTGGCAATTGAGGAAAAGGGACAAACGGCCTCGGTTCGGGCTATCTCTCTCGGCTCGTTTTGCCTCGGCTAAGATAACTAACAAAAGTAAACCCTAATATGCATGACTTATGGTTTATTTTAGTATGATAACATTTTTGGAGAGTTCAGTCCTGTTTGTATATTACGTCCATGGCTATGCCACAAAGATTCTATGCCTATTCAATGTAAAAAAAAACTGTCAAGCCGGTTTCAAAATGACATATTTGCGCTTCATCTCTTGCCTAATCCTTAATCTAAGATCTCTTGGTAGTTTGTGTTGCGCTTCAAGGCTGCGTTCAGTAACAACGCCCTGTGATCGCCCGACGATCATGCTAGCGTTCAGTGACAGTTCAATAGTATGTGGTCGGTCCATAGGGTCGGTCATACGGTGTGTAGCAAAGAACTTGGATATGCTTAATCTATGGTGTGTAGTTACTGAACACAGCCCAAAGTACGAATGTAGCACTAGTACGTAACACAACACGTAGTACGACCCTGCCGGGCTATTGCGTATCTTTTGGTGGCAATTGTTACGAACACCATTAATGCTCCATTGTTCGGAATTAGTCTCTTTGCTTAGGCTACAAAAAAGAGCCCTTAGATTAATGAATGGAGCTAGTTAGCTGAGTAGTTGCAAGCCTTTATTTATAAAATATGAAATTTTAACAGTTTTGATTCATTATATATTTATTTAGTTAGCGTACACTCAACGCCACATCAACCTATACTGATCGGACTTTGGACCATTTGAGGTAGGACGGTGAGAATCGAGCGAGTAAGCGCGATATATTTTTGTTATTTCGTCCCACTCACGCGCAGGAACCGTACGTAGCAATACATCCATACTATACCTATACGTATGATGTATAGTCAATTGTAAAAACAGGTTCGAGCTCGTCTCGTAATAATTTGTGTTATAAGATTGTTTTCAATTTGCGCTGCGCCTATGCACCTATACTAATATCTATATCTATACTATAATAATATAATAAAGCGGAAGAGTTATTTTTGTTTATTAAAATGGGCTAATCTCTGGAACTACCAGTAGGATTTGAAAAATTCTTTTACTAATAGGATGCCACATTATCCCCGAGTATTAAAGAGTAACTTTTATCCTGTTAACTCGGGTGAAACCGCGGGGAACAGCTAGTAATAATATAATAGAGCGGAAGAGCTTTTTGTTTGTTTGTTTAAACGCGCTAATCTCTAGAACTACCAGTCCGATCTGAAAAAATATTTTTGTATACGATAGCCAGATTCATGAGGAATAGTATAGGCTATATATATATATATTTTAATAGGGATTCCTACGTAATCTCCAATAATCTAACCCAAGGTGTATACAAGACGTATAATCGTAATATCGCGTGCGCTGCGAAAACTATTGATGATAGAACAAAATAATGTTTTAGGGAATTGTAGGTCTTCAAAATATCCACAAAACAGTTTCAGGTGGTATATACCTATCTCCCATGGTTGACATACAGTAACCATTTCTATGTTTTAAAAATGAATAAAAAATATTCATATTTAAAACGTTATTTGCTAAGCGATATTGACCAATATAGTATTGAAATTTGTTGTTTGCGTGACGAGCGAGACTTACCAATTACGATATATGAGATACGCACTATATTATAATAATATAATAAAGCGGAAGAGTTTTTTTGTAAGTTTGTTGAAACGGGCTAATCTCTGAACAACCAGTCGGGTTCGAAAACTGATTTCACTAATAGGAAGCGATACATTATTCCCAAGTATTCTACATTTACAGGCTACTTTTTATCCCGAGAACACAGGTAAAACCTCGGGGGACAGCTAGTAAATGTAATAAAGTGGAAGAGATTTTTGTTGGTTTAAACGCACTAATCTCTGGAACTACCAGTTAGATTCGTTTTTTTGTATACGATAGCCAGATTCATGATCAATAGTATACGCTAAGTATATTTTATTTTCAAAAAATAGGGTTCCCTGTGATAACTCTAATAATATAACCCAAGGTGCAAAAAAATACCTTTAAAATTCCTAATATCGCGTGCGCTGCGGAAACTATTGATGATAGAACAAAATGATATCCTAGATAATTATAGGTCTTCAAATTGTCTTCAGAAAAATCCGCGGTGTCATATACCAATCTCTCCTGAGGCCTGAGGTTGACATATAGTAACCATTTTTATGTTTAAAAAATATTCATATTTAAAAGGTTATTTTCTAAGCGATTTTGACCAATATAGTATTGATCCTTATCCAGTTAAATATTTTCGTTAGTTTATGTATTTAATGTAGATTAAATGTGCCCTTTACATCATATTTTTTAAATAAATACTTTAGAGATAATATCACAGCTTTTAAATTACACGGACAAAATAAAAAACATTGTTTTCTTGGCGAGCGAGACTAATATCTATAGTAATATAATAAAGCTGAAGATTGTTTTTGTTTGATTTTTTTTTTCAACGCTCTGGAACTACTAATTGGATGTGAAAAATTATTTCACTAATAAGAAACTACATTATCCCCGAGTATTATTATATATTACTTACTTCTTACATTGGAACGCGGGGCAAACCGCGACAGCTTAGTAATTAGGTATATCCATAATTATCAATCTTTATTTGTTCGTGTTTGCAAAAACGACGATTATTGAGAAACTGTATCTTTATGTATTTATAAGGTTTTATCTATACATATAAAATGCTTTTTTCTGAATGACTGACTGATGGATCAACGCGCAGCCTAAACCTCTGATCGTAGAGACCTGAAACTTGGAGCGTGTGTTCTTTGTATGACGTAGGCATCCGATAAGAAAGGATTTTCTGAAATTCTACCCCTAAGGAGGTGAAAAACGGGGGCAAATTTTGTATGGGACAACGTGATTCCTTAGTTCAATCTACTTTAATTTTTGCATAGGTAAACATTCTTTAACAGAATTGATGGAAGATTTATGTTTCGTATTTTATTGAAACTCATCGCCTAACGGGGTTGAAAAGGGGTAGAAAGTTATTTTGGGGGTGATTTGCATCGAAGTTGATATCAATACTCCTTAGTGCTTTTGATTAAAATATTCTTTTATATTGGACATTTCAATTTTTAAAGAGTATTGCCACAGGTATTGCATTGCAACAAGCTTTTATGTGAGTTCAACTTTTTTTGAATAAAATCGGATTGAGTTTTTAAACATTTTTGTCTGTCTGTTCTGGTTTATAGCTGATGTTATAACGAGTAACTTAGCTACTTTTATTTTTGAAAAAATAATTCCTTTAGCAAAATTGCTTTAGCTTCCTTATTAGGGGGGTCCGACGACGGTCAGAGTCACTGGGTGCTGCTGGATGCAAGCGGCCCAAAACCGTTTATTGTGGAAGTCTATGGGGGAGGCCTATGTTCAGCAGTGGACATCTTTGTGCTGATATGATGACATAGGTAGTGCCAAACCGTTTAGAGAAAATATATAGCTGAGTGCCTGAATGAAAAGAGTCAAACTCACAAATAGTAATAAAATATATATATGACATAGAATCCGTTGAAATAACTAATTAATTCTAAACATTTATTTATAATGTCCTAAGCATTCGATCTTACTTTCACATCGATAAGGTTCAGAGTAATAAAATGGTAGGGGTCCATTTTATTGATAGCATGACAGCTGTCTCCGAACGATCGCTAAGCTGAAGCTGAATTAACAATCAAATATAGATAACTATAAAAAATAACATAGCTAATCTAACATAAGTTAAGCGGTTGGCTCGCGGTTAAAAATATAGCAATGACATCAATTGTTATAACAGGACGCGCGTCTCTCGCGAGAACCAACGGGTTAACTCAGGAGCCAACATTAGTAACAAATATGAAAAATTACAATAATAATAACAAAATTTAAATATGTGAGCAAGAACATCAATCCATACTTCCTAATGAAATTTGGCACGCAGATAACTTATAGTATGAAGAAAGAAATAGGCTACATTTTATCCCGGGAACACGGGTGATACCGTGGGGAAAGCTACTATAATTATATTTGTGTAATTAGATAATTATAATCATGACTTTGAAATGAATCAGTCTTTGGGAGGAATTAACAATTAAACCTAGTTATTTAATAGTATATGCAATGTGTTACTAACAAAACATAAAAATATGAGTTACTTACTTAAAATGAAAATAGATACCTATCACATAGATTTAAATATTTGCATTAAAAAATAATCATCAATACAAAATACTAATACGCAACCAATACAGAAAACTTGCAAAAGTAAACAATAGTCCAAACAATGCAAAAAAAAAGTGCGCCTGTGAGTGTAAGCGCCAAGCACGACACCGCCCGGTGCCGGCGCCGGCGCAAGTGCCGCTAACACCGCCCCGTCCCCTCCCCCATGCCGCTACCACCGCCCTGCCACGTCTGCCTGCACTATCCCTTTCTTGAGTATTTGTATATTGACTGTAGCGTAGTTATGGTTATATAGGGTGTCGAGCTTGATCTGTAGCCGTGTGTACGCATTCATAAAAATAGGGACAAATATCCTAAATTTGGGAGAAATTTATGTACACAATTAAGAGTTAATAGATTGCAATTACCTAGACCTACTTTTGAATTCTTTAAAAAAACAATCCACTATAGAGGCATAGAAATATATACTTAATAAATTAAGTAAAGAAATGAGAGACATTACAAGCCTACATATTTTTTCAAAAGTATTAAAACAGAAGCTGTCTAAGAAGCCATATTATGATATTGATGAATTTTTTAATGACCCTATTTAAACATTATTTTATTAATTTAAATCTGTTACGTATATATATAAACAGGCTCATTATTAATTTGCTTCTTTGGGGTAGGTATTTGTTCGATGTTCTGTGACTACTTTTTGTGGTTTGGTGGTGGTTTGGTTTTGTTCGTTCGTAGTTCCTTCGGTTTCGGTGCGCAAATGGCACTCACAAAATGCAATGAATAAATTTATGCAATGAATATTTTAGAAATTACTGGAATATTTTTTTATCACAGCGTACTCAAACATTAAGTTTCGTACTATTTTTAGGTGCTGCGTGTATCCTATCGTGAAATCACTCTAGCAACGCTGCATAGGTACC
The DNA here is from genome assembly GCA_951394255.1 of Polyploca ridens. Classification (NCBI taxonomy): domain Eukaryota; kingdom Metazoa; phylum Arthropoda; class Insecta; order Lepidoptera; family Drepanidae; genus Polyploca; species Polyploca ridens. The sequence goes on from OX596243.1 coordinate 14,196,358, forward strand.
TAGGTACCACTTTTATGAAATTACAGCCTTGGAAATCTCGACAAGCGTACAGTTGTAGCGGTATATAGTATCATCTCTTTCGTCTTGAATAAAAATGAATGAAAATATTGCAAATGAGTGTCCTATAATAATTCATTTATTGGCATACAACATTACAGTTTAATTTGAATCCATAGGCTCCCGAACTAGTAAAACTGTGTTTCAGGAGCCAAAAACGAGCCTATGAGTCGACTATGAGTACACGAATGATCTAGCGATCATTCGCTGATCAAAATACGATACAGTTGCAAGTGAAATTCAATATTTTGTGTTTGGTTGTGTGGTAATTGCACAGTAATTGACAAAATAAGTTATTCTGAACCTTTACGTAATTTCCTTAAATTACGGCAATCTGGACCATAATATACGTTAGTTTACAATGATATCATAATAGAGATATGCTACCCTCATACTAAGCGGCGTTCAGTTATTGTTGAATTAGGTGAATGCGATAGATAATACGGAACGTATGGTACAGAAAGAGATAGCTATATGTATCCGCAAAGCAAAATTACGACAATTGTCTGAATTTGTCTGCAACAATTAGCGTGCGTTAATGCGATATCTACCTCTTTTTATTATAATAGCATTGGTTAGTTTTATACCATGGGTTAGTTTAGATTTTTAAGATGACAACACTGTGTCTGACTGTCTGTGCCTGACGTCATCATTTGACCATAATAAAAGAAATTAAGAAAAAAACATTTTTATTAGATATTGCATTTATTAACTCAAATAATCAATCTAAACTATAATGGCTGACCCGAAGTACGAAAATCTGCCAGGAATTGTGAGTATAAATGGGTTTTATGTGATGGAATTATTGATTTTGCAGTGCTCAATGTGAATGATTTTTCTGGGCAGGCTTACGATCAACCCGATGTTTATGAGACCGGAGACTTACCAGAGGCTGATCAGCCAGAGCCTTACGAAGAAGAAGAGAATGAAAGCATTGAGCAACTGCATTTATCTGTGAAGGATTCCTTCAACAAATTCAAAGGGAAATTTTTAACTGGAAGTGTGGACTTTTCTGATAGACTGAGTAGGAAGTCTAGGATTGGATATAAGTGAGTACCTTCCTAATTAATTTCATTTACCGACTGCACTGGTATTCTGTATATATCCAGTCTGTTTACAGGTACAATGATAATAGCTCAATGGTAGTGACTAGAGATGAAACGGATATCCGGTAACTACCCGGTATCTGGCTTATCCGGCTACCAAATAAATATCCAGCCGGATACTGGATACCATCGTTCGTGCGCCACTTACACAAGATCGCTTCTTGGGATGCACCAAATTGCAATGTTCCGCTGGATATCCAGTTACTAGGTTAGCCGAATATCCGATAACCGGTATCCGGCCAAACAGGTATCCGTTTCGTCTCTAGTAGTGACGTTGGATGCCAAGACAAAGAGTTTGAATCCTACAGTGAGCTTGAGCTTTCGGTGCAGGAAATGCTATGCTATGGTGGTGTGCTACTTTGAGTCCCCACCTGGCTAGCTTCCACCCTCAAGTTGAAAATCTGTAGCCAAACAACTATGTGTTCTCACAGCAGCACATGGGAGCTAGTTTTTTGTAGGCTTTTTGTGCTAACCCCCTTCAGCCACATTATCACTTACTGTATGATACTGTGATTGTGTGTGGTTAAACACAGGGGGTGGGCATCATTATAGAAAAGGGTTGCACGAATTTGGCATTAATGAGGGTTAGATTATGTAGGGTTTGGTTTTCTCTACCCTATGGTATCACTCATAACCTGAGGAAATGTGTAGTTTATTTTTATACGTGAACCTAAGATGGTGTTTAATAATTTGTCTAGAAATGACAAAGTAAAAGGAAAATAATCCATTTTGTTTAACAGTAATTAACATTTTGTTCCTATTGAGTTGAGTTTATGTGGGTTTTTTTTTGTTTTTTTTTTTTCTGTATTTGATTCGCAATCAGTCGCCAGACTTTAAGCGAATGCGTTGTGTGATTTTTGACGTGTCGAGAACGGTGGCCAGTGCCAACAATTCAAGCTTAAATAACTTGGTCTCTTTTTAGCCTTTGGACCATATTTGTTTTATTCAGCAGCTCAGCAACGAGTGGGTTGGGGTGGGATGACAGACGCTCAGCATGTTGTTTTTTATAGCGCTGTATCTCTGTTGCAACTGTCGGCATGTTCAGATATTCATGAACATCTTCGTTCATAGTGAACCATGGCGCATTGACAATGGCTCTCAATATACAATTTTGCACTCTTTGAAGGCAGGTGATGTTACTTTTACTGGCTACTCCCCACAATTGGAGACCATATGTCCAAATGGGCTTCAAAATAGAGTTGTAAATGAGGAGTTTGTTATCTACTGATAATACAGAGTTTCTGCCCGTGAGCCAGTACAAATTTCTGTATTTGATGTTAATCTCATCTCTTTTTTGCTTAATGTGATTCTTCCATGTCAACCATCGGTCCAGGTGGAAACCAAGGTATTTGATGCAATCACAGTGTGGCAAGATATCGTCTCCAAGTCTCACTGGAGGGCAATCTTGTTTTCTCAGTGCAAATGTGATATGGTTTGACTTTTGTGCACTAGCACGGATGCGCCATTTAGTGAGCCAATTTTGAGTTCTATCCAGATGCTTTTGTAGTTTGTCACTAGCCGTTGTTGGATTTTCGTCGCAAGCCAAGTACGCTATGTCATCGGCATAGGTGGCTATCGTTATGTCATTAGATGTAGGAAGATCTGACGTAAAAATGTTATATAAAACTGGCCCCAGAACAGAACCTTGCGGAACTCCAGCCTGGATTTTGTGTAATGCTGATCTTGCGGTCCCCAGCTTTACTTGGTAGGTTCTGTCCGACAAGTATGACTCTACGATAAGGAACAACGAGTGAGGAAGAAGCATCTTTATCTTGGTCAACAAACCTTTATGCCAAACTCTATCGAAGGCTAGTTGCACGTCTAGAAACGCTGCCGAACAGTACATTTTTCGCTCAAAGCATTGCCTGACGGTGTGGTAAACTCGTTGCACTTGCTCAACAGTTGAATGTGATTTTCGAAAACCAAACTGGTGAGATGGGATCGCGTCACAGTCATCCATGAAGGATTTTAGGCGTGTAAGAAAAATCCTTTCCCAGAGCTTGGAGAGTACTGGAGTCAGGCTTATTGGTCTATACGAGGTAACTTCTTGTGCTGGTTTTCCTGGCAAGGGTAGCATTATTATTGTGGATATTTTCCAGAGGTCTGGAAAATGGGATGTCCTCAGGATGGCATTGAAGAGACACGCCAGGAAAGTAATGCCCTTTTTTGGAAGCTCTTTCAGGATCTTGGACGTAATTAAATCAAAACCTGGAGCTTTATTGGAGTCTAAAGTTTTTATCACATGTGCGATTTCTTTTGGTGATGTAGGTCGGATTGGTAAAGTCATTTGGAGGTCTTGTGAAAGAATCTCATCCAGTTCAGATTCGTTGACATAAGCATCGTTGGGTTTGAAGACTGTGGCTAAGTGTGTAGCGAATGCTTCCGCTTTCTCGGTATCGGTTCTTGCCCAGGTACACCGAGTTTTAATAGGAGGGAAGGATTGCTGAGGCCTATCTAGGTTCTTTGTTGCCTTCCAGAGCGAATATTCGCCCCGACCAGTGGGCGTCATATTTTCCAGGATTGATCTAAAACTAATATTAGCGGATGCTTGAAGAGAGGTTTTCAGCTCCTTAGATACTCGATTTAGTATTGTTTTATCAGCTGGGTGTCGTGATCTTTGCCATATTCCTCTCAAGCGGCGTTTTTCTGCTATTTTCTTTCTTATGTCGACTGGCAACGTTGGAGCCTTGGACGTTCTTCCTATGTTCGGCGTGTTTAACCAAGTGGCCACTTGTATAAGGTTAGTTATGTATCTGCAGGCATCGTCGACCTCGTCTTGACTCTTTAAGGAAACCTTTAGATTTATATGGTTTTCAATATACATCCTGAAACCATCCCAATCAGTTTTGCGATTACTCAGTGACTCTGTTTTTTCCTGGGTAATTACAGTAGTGCTTACTGATAATACTACCGGTGTATGATCAGAGGACCCATCCAAACTTGATTCAATTGTTGAATACAGATGTCCAACTCCTTTGGTTATGAAAAAATCTAGAAGATCAGGCAACTTTTTGGGATCAGAGGGCCAGTAGGTGGGTTCACCTGATGACAGTGGCTGCAGGAAATTGCAGTCTACACTACTTTTTAATTCGCGACCTCTAGTCACTGAACAGCGAGAGCCCCAATATGTATGTTTTGCATTCCAATCGCCTCCAGCAATAAATCTGTGGCCAAGTGTTTGAAAGTATTTGGAGAACATGACTTCAGATATCTTATGTCGTGGAGGACAGTACACCGCCGACAATGTGATCGTACCTGACCGGTCCTCCAACCTGACCGACGTGGCTTGTAGGTGAACGGTCGAATAAGCTTCCAAAGGTGAGTGTTTAAGATTAGATCTAATAACCAATGCAGTGCCAGCATGCGCTCCACCACTTGGGTGAGGTGTGAAGTATATGTTATAGCCTTTAATTTGGTATGAGCTGTTTTTTGTTGCATGGGATTCAGATATCAGAACCGCATCGAGTTTATTAGATATAATTAGAGCTTCAAGCTCATGGGTACTAGAAGATAAGCCATTGATGTTCCAAGTAGCAATGCGCAGCAGAGCCATTAGGGAGTTAACTTTGTTATGACGGTTGTCAAAAGACCTATGAGGGTGCTTATTTGTTGTAGGAGTAGATCAACTTTTTCGCTTTGTTTTATCAGCAGTTGTTCAATTGATAAGTTTTGTTGGTTGACTTGTTCACTGGGATTCTTTTCGGATTGTTGTTTGTGGTGATGACTAGAAGTTGCATCAGAGTAGGTCTGCCATGTTCGTCGTTTTTTATTTTATCACATTAAAATATAATAGATTGGCCAATTCCAAATAGGACAGATTAGGTTCAAATACTGATTCAGAACTGAATCAGCCAACCCCAACTCTTATGTGGTACTTGTCAGTCTCACCCCTAGTGTTTTTATAAAGCTGGTGGTGCAGAGGGAGAGCAGTCTCCACCAGCTGTAACAAAGCTAAGGCACCGTGCAAGCCGCAGCAGCTGAAACAAGCAGAGGTTGTGGAGGCGGCATGGCTGCCTGCGTTTTTGTAATGCAATGGCGCCTAGACTGCTTTTCCGAAGCGGCGGAGCAGTTAAAATCCTAAAGTTGCAAAACTTAGCCAATGAAATATTAGCTTTTTAAAAATGTCAAACTGGTTTTTCTCAAAAACTATACTTTTCCTCGGGTGGGGAATGGTACCGTAAAATAGCGCCCTCCCTCGCCCTCCCTCACTCCCCCTCTAAAATGCCGTATTCATGCTGTCCTTTTCTAATGCACCAACACAGGGACTATACACAGTAATAAAAATACATTATACATTAAGGGCTGGTGAATGGGAGTTGGCAGCTGAAGGTGAGCCGGAAACACCCCTGGAGCGGTACAACAGACTGAGGTGTGAGTTCTCAGAACTACTGGAACAGGTTACCGAGCAGCAGAACAAGGCTACCGAGAGTGAAAAGGTACCCCCTTTCTCATGTTATTTTTGAGAGTTATGGTAGCCACTTGACATGCAGTGAGATTGTTTTTTTTTTAAATTATTATGTAAGTTTAAAATTTAGTTTGAAGTGTTTTTAGTGTAGTCATGAAGACTATGAGCAGATGAAATGTAGACTAGTATCAAGCAGTGACTTTATTAAAAATAGATTTGGGTTTTGTATTTTGGAGATTACAAAGTCAAAGTCTTAAATTTAGGCCCTAGTAGAGCACTTAAGAAGGTCAAAGCTACTGAAGTTACCAGTTCATAAGTCGGCCTTCAACTGAGAAGAACAGGCAAGAAACTCGGCAAGGTTACATTTTTTAAATATTTTTTCGACTCGAGACTATTTTGGCTATTTTTTCCAATACATTATATATAAATTGTTAAAACCTATGATTTTTATATACTGCTTACACTGGCCTGTTTTTGATAAAATTTATATTTAAATTATTGTTCTTTTTCTACTACTTTTTTTTATACATATTGTCACTTTGTATTTCAATGTTAAATAAAGCACGTCATGTCTTTCCTGGTCTTCTTCTAATTCTTTATTAAATCACCTTTAGCTACTCTGCCTGGGAGCCTCCAGCTCCCAGTTAAGAGCGTTTAGTATGTAATAACGCAAAAGGCCGCAATATTCTAGGTTTTCGGTGTGAAACTACTCAGTTATATTAATAGTTATTCATTTCCGTTGTCGTAAATCCAATAGGAAATTTATTTTTTTACTTTTCCCATAGGAAAAAAAATTAAATTGACTATTTGTTATTTAGTTTGGAGTAGTTCTTTGAGAGACCTTTTTTGAATTTTACGGAACATGCTGTCTTTGCAGTCAAATCGGTATTAAAGTACTTGAAACAAAAAAATACAAAAATACATGTTAAAAAGTTCATATTGTCTTCTAGTTTTCTAATAAATAACATCATAACGTTTTGTACATTTTTGTTATGAAAATGATAAAACAAAACCGCGTAAAAATTAAGATTTTTATCGATGTTTGGCGCTATTTTTAATATAGAAATCGAATGTCAAACTTCATAATTACTATTTATTAATACGTAGCAGTTAATGCTTAAAATTATTGCATTAAAAAAATCCGTAAAAATGTTATAATTATTTTATACCGAATATTTTAAAACTGCTATATAAATCGACTGCGGAGGCCACGGCTCGGCAGACCGCCTCGGCCGTCAGCGCAGCAACACGTGCCTAGCAGCCTACGGAGAACACTCAAGATTTCCTTGGAAGTTTTCATCGTCGAGTGCAGCAAGTACTTAGCGGCCTCCGAAGATTTATTCAAGATTTGTTTCCTGTTTATTTCGACGTCGAGTGCAGCGAGTATCTTGCAGCCTCCGATCCAGACTCAAGAAATCAACTGGGGTTTTTCGGCGTGGGGGCAGACAGTGTTTTGTTGTGTGAATATCGTTCGTGTTACATCCAGCTTGTGGTTCAGGCAAGCCAACCAACCGAACCACACGTCTTTTTGAAGACGTTCCTGGTGTCGGTGCCCTCAAACTTCCCTAGGGAACGGAGAGGAGGGGAACACATCATACCCCTTGGAACCCAGGTAGCTAGACAAAGCTGAGTCCACCCCCTACCCCGGTCCGCTTTATGCAGGGATCTCCGGGGGAAGGGGGAGGGGTGCACAGCGATGCCTACCTATCTTAGTGACAGCGATTAAAGGCCGATTCATTAGTTTAAGCCGGCATGTCTGAACCAGAGTCGGATGTGTCTAACAGGGAGGAAAGCGGGTCTCTGGCTTCATTGCCTTCCCCGCACCTCCCCCCTCGCCCCGCTTCCAGTCAAGCTTCCGATCCGGCAAGCCCTGTCGACGCCGCCTCCGCTGACCGCAGCGTTGAGAGCGGCCGTAGCCAGGTCGCACCCGCCGCGGCGACCCTGTTTGCCCCTGGGGCGCGCTCTCCGAGGGCAGAGGTTGAAGTAGATTTGGTAATGATTACCAAACTACGAGCAACCGGCCTGCTATCGGAGAGTGTACTCCAGGCAATGGCAAGCAGTTGCGACGAACGCGCCCGCCGTCTTCAGGGTTTGCCAGAACTTTCCAACCAGGATGCTGAGCAGGCACATAGTGTCGCCGCATCCGGAGTTTATCTTCCATCAACATCCTACTCGCGCCGCCGCCCACGTAGCAGCAGCCAGCAGAATAGTGAAGATGATGAAGAGCCAAGCAAAAGGCAGTGTGATAATATATCACCACCTCATTCCAAGATAATTGAAAAAATCAGTCCGAGAGAGGGAGTGAAAGAGACGGAAACATCTTCTGTCCATCTCCCCCAAAGACAGAGAGATCCGAGGATTAGAGCGAGACAAGCCAATCCGGAACAAACAAGCTGCAGTAATGCCACCAGAGGCACCACTGTCGCATCGCCGCCTGATATAAATATAACTAGGCCGCCGAGTACTATGGGATCGCCTTCTGTGGAAAGTTTTGCAGAAAAAACAAGAATGCCGCCTACGCCTCCACGACACTCAACGCCGCCGCCGACAGCACCGTATAGTGCCGCGACCGGCGAGGGTACAAGCGGAGAGCCCCAAGCAACTTCCAGTCAAGAAGAAGCGAATAATTCCAAACAAAGAAAACCCACCCGCCCGAAGTTTCCTCCATTTATTGTTGAATACCTGCCGAATTGGGGTCAACACTTCAAGAAACTGAAGACGATTCTCGGGAGAGCACCGAGTGCGCGCCCTTTTGGCAAAGGAGTGCGCTTCATCCCCCAAGACGAACACGAATTCCGTGCAATACAAAAGTACCTGACGGAGTTAGAAAAATCAGAGAAAATTTCCTGGTTTTCATACTCTCTCCCTGCAGAGAGAGTAGCCAAGATGGTGATCCGAGGACTTCCGGAGGACACCCCACCCAAAGATATCGAAGATGAGCTACGTAGCTTAGGCTTTGAAGCCGAATACGTCCGCCCCATTAAGGGAAGGAAAGGGCGTTCAGGCTGTATATTCTACGCGCAATTCCAGCGCACCCCAGACTTGATACCGGGCATTTACCAGATAGATGAGCTGCTCTGCATGGCTGGCATCAAAATAGAAGCTTGGAGAGGAAAGGTCGGGCCGGCGCAGTGCCACAGGTGCCAACAATTTAGGCACTCGTCGCACTGCTGCCACCGGCCACTCACCTGTGTACGCTGTGGAGAGGGACACCCCGCGAAGGAATGCCCCAGACCCAAGGAGGAGCCGGCCACCTGCGCAAATTGTGGGGGCTCGCACCCAGCGAACAGCCTTGCGTGCCCAGTATGGCGAAGAGAAGCGCGCAACCGGAGGGCTGGCACAGTTGCACGCTCTACAGGGGCGCGAACCCAGCAAAATAATGTTACAGAGACTGCCGCAGGCAGCCTCATGGCCCCAGCCAATGACCCCAACTCTCGTAAGAAGAAGAAGAAGAAGAGGGGCAGAAAGCGGAAAAATAAAAAGAAAATCCCAAATGAAGCGGGATCGGCACCGCCGGCCGCCTCAACCTCACAGAAGGCCCCTAGGGCCCCGCCGACTCAGGAAGAAACTCCAGTTGACATCCCCGCCGCACCCAAAGAAGGGAAAAAGGCGAGGACGACGCCCAAACCACAGCCCCAGGCGGGCAAGGCAACGGCGGCGCAGACAACAGAAGTTATCGAAGCGGCAATTGAGATACTACAATTAGTATTGAAAAGCCTCCGCACCGGCACAGATCCGGCTGCGGTGGTCCTCGGAGGGATCGCACGCCTAGCTCAGCTCAATGCCTAATACAATGAGGATCATACATTGGAATGCCTGCGGTGTTTATCACAAACGCAACCAGCTTAAAGCCCTCCTCTCAGAAGTAAACCCGGACTTGGTGCTAATCTCGGAAACACTACTGAGCCCCAGATCAAAATTCAAAATCACAGGATACACCGTTTACCGTAAAGATGAAGAAACCGAAGCACAACGACCCTATAGGGGGCTGGCAGTCCTCGTCAAACGTAGTGTCGTTCATCAGCCTCTTCCCCCTGTGAGCTTGCAGTCAATGTATGGATTAGGCGTAGAACTCAGTGTTGGTGGTTCGCCACTTAGAGTCTACGCCGCGTACCGACCACCGGGTGGGCGTATTCACACAAGCGACATACATCTCATGATGGATGCGCGTGTGAAGACGCTCATCGCGGGTGATTTGAACTGCAAACACACAGGGTGGAACTCACATTGTATCAATACAAATGGTAGAATTCTCTTCGATGACGCCGAGCGCGGAGGATACTTCGTGTCCGGTCCGGAAGTAGCGACGCACTATCCAGCAGTTGTGTCCTACACTCCGGACGTTTTAGACGTCGTCGTTCACAACGAGTTAGACTGCCAGCTCACTCAGGAAGTTATATATGATGAAATGGGATCGGACCATCTGCCGGTCCTAGTCACCTTATCGGGTATCCTTACAAGATGTAACAACTTAGCACCACGTCACATCACGGATTGGACCCTATTCACTGGAAAACTACAACAAGAGCAACTACCGTCGTTCCCACTCGCCCTACCGGAGGACGTGGACATGTTGGCCGATGATATTACGGGGAGAGTGCAAGGAGCCCTGAAGTCATCATCCAGAACCGCACCGGGACGTGTAAAAACACTCTTAACGCCCGGTATGACGAAAATGCTTAAAGAAAAAAGATACCTACGCCTTAGATGGCAGCAAACTCGCTGCCCCGTACTCAAAGGTCAACTAAACGCGCTAACTAATAAAATCAAAAATAAATTAACGCAAGAAGCCGCTGAAAGCTGGGAACGACACGTCCAATCCGTGGAGGAGGAGGGCTGGGCAAGCGTACACCGCTTATGCCGACAGCTTTCAAATACACCAGTACCAGTACGACCACTACACGCCAATGATGGAACCCCGAGATATCGCGCTGCAGACCGCGCGAACATCTTTGCAGACACATTAGAACGCCAATTTCGGCCCAACCCAACCGATCAAGACGACCACGTTGCAGCAATCGAGCAACACCTTCGAGCATACTTCGAAACACCATTAACCAACGAAGAGGACCCGGTAGTCTTCTCACCTGGTCAGGTGCGGAGGGCCCTGCTCGCCACAAAACCAAGAAAAGCCCCAGGCATAGATGGCATCACCAATGAGGCGCTACGTCGACTCCCACCGCGATTATTAGCGGCGGTGACGCGCTTATACAATGGAGCTGTACGCCTGGGACATTTCCCAAAGTCCTGGAAATTGGGCAGGGTCATAATGTTACCAAAACCCGGGAAGAATACGCTTAAACCAGAAAGCTACCGACCTATCACCCTATTACCAACTATCTCGAAGGTGTTTGAAAAGCTCGTGCTGCAACACCTCGTGCCACATATCCAACCTCGGCAAGAACAATTTGGGTTCAGGGCCGAGCACTCAACCACACTCCAACTGACGAGGGTACTGCACAACCTTGCAACGGTAAGAAACAGAAAGGAACACGCCGTAGCAGTATTCCTCGACATGGAGAAGGCGTTCGATCGTGTCTGGCATAGCGGTCTGCTATACAAGCTCTCGCAATCGACCACTCCACGCCGAATAGTGAAGATTCTCTCGTCCTTCTTAGAAGAAAGGACATTTAAAGTAGCGGTAGAAGACCAGCTCTCTGACGAGCGACGCATAGAGGCGGGAGTACCGCAGGGGAGCTGCCTCTCCCCAGCGTGTTACGCCTGGTTCACCGATGACATCCCGGTTGCGGCAGGTTCGCAACTAGCCCTGTACGCCGACGACGCGGCGTACTTCACTCAATCGATGAACAAGACACACGCCGCGTCTAAAATGCAGAAGGCATTGGACGCTCTGCCAGAATGGCTGAATACCTGGAGGTTGTCGGTGAATGTGGCGAAAACGCAGGCGTTGCTCGTCAGCCCGGCAAGAGTCCACCCACCTAAGCTCAAGATGCAGGGGCAGGATATTGAGTGGTCGCCATCAGCGAAATATCTCGGGGTGGTGATCGACCGTAACCTGACTATGAACCATCACGTCAAGAAGGTGATAAATGAAACCAAAACATGCAGAGCTCTCCTTCGTCCAGCGCTCTCATCAAGATTTCTCCCCCTACGAACAAGACTGGGGATCTACAAGGGGTACGTGCGGTCGCGTCTGACATACGCAGCGCCGGCATGGTACGCCCTAACATCTAACTCTAACAAAGAAAATTTGAGGCGGCAACAAAACCTAGCCCTACGAACTATCGTCGGCGCACCGCGATATCAACGTAATGACGTGATCGCGCGGGACTTGAAGATAGAGAGCCTGGACAGCTTCGTTGCGCGACTAGCCAAGAATATGTTCGGACGTGCAGACATGTCGAGCCTCCCTCACGTTCGGGATCTGGCACCTCTGCACGCCCGACCACCTGAAGGCAAGGCGTATCCGCGGGAATTAATCCCAGCGGACGAAGACGCATAATACACTAGACAACTAACAACAAAGGATAGCTGCACAAGTCGCCGCCGCATGGCAGCCGCTGGCTGGTTACAAGTACCGGTAGGCAGGCAGCCGTGGCGGCGTGAATAAACACACCTGACGTGAAGTGGTTCATGTCGGGCAATCCACATTGGCGCTGTAAACCAATTTCAAATCCAATGACACGCGTGTCGTTACACGCGGCGAACAAAAGCTACCTCCAGGGAACTAACCAGTTTCGGGAAGGATTCCCCGCCGCCCGCAAGGGGGGTGTGAGACGACTACAACTTGGCACGGCTCGGCAGACCCGGCTCCGCCGTCTCAGAGAGAGGACGTATCGCTCTGTTTTCCGCGCGCTAAGTTCGCCAACATATTATTACGATTGAGAGTATTGCTACAATCGCCCGCATTATAGCGCGCTCTTACCACTTATGATACTTGGGTTGATAAGTTAAGTTATATTGATAAATGGTAACTCTTTCTTAACTTACGTTACGCCAGTAACTGTTTTGAATAATAAGCTGACAAATATTCAAAATTCGTTTTTTTTTTTTTTGTTTTTGTTAATAAATGTCTTCTATAGAAATCATCGCCTAGAAAGGCACGATCAATCAATGCCAATCAGAAGTAATGGATAAATATCAAATATAAGGGCGGCCTTATGTTTGAAAATTCCTCCGTTTATATACACTAATAATAATACCTACCTATAAATGAAAAGATTTGTATTTTTGTATGTTTTGTTTGTTTGTAATTTCAATAAATTTCAAAAACGACTGTACCGATCTTTCACCACTAGAATGAATGTTACCTATCATATCACTAAGTAAAATAGGCAATATTATACTAAGTGATATTTTGGCTACGGTAACCGCTTACCATTACCAGGCGGGCCGTATGCTTGTTTACCAACTTTGTGGTATAAAAAAATATATATATTTGAGGTCATAAAAAAGTGTCCGCCATTTTGAACTATTTCGTTACTGGTCCGATTGCTATCAAAATTGATATTTGTGAGACCCTTGGGACATATAACATGAATCTTTGCTCAAAATTGAAAAAAGTGTCCGCCATTTTGAACCATTTAGTTGCTGGTCCGATTGCTCTCAAAAGTGATATTTGAGGGACGCTTGGACCATATAACTCAAATTTGAAAAAAATTTATCTTTGCTCAAATTTGAAAAAAAGTGCCCGCCATTTTGAACTTTTTTGTTACTGGTCTGATTGCTCTCAAAATTGATATTTGAGAGACTCTTGGACCATATAACATGAATCTTTGCTCAAAATTGAAAAAATTGTCCGCCATTTTGAACTATTTTGTTAGTGGTCCGATTGCTCTCAAAATTGATATTTGAGAGACCCTTGGCCCATATAACATGAATATTTTCTCAAAATTGAAAAAAGTGTCCGCCATTTTGAACTATTTAGTTACTGGTCTGATTGCTCTCAAAATTGATATTTGAGAGATTCTTGGACGATATAACATGAATCTTTGCTCAAAATTGAAAAAAGTGTCCGCCATTTTGAACTATTTAATAACTGGTCCGATTACTCTCAAAATTGATATTTGAGAGACCCTTGGCCCATATAACATGAATATTTTCTCAAAATTGAAAAAAGTGTCCGCCATTTTGAAATAATTTTGAAATTTATTTATTTATTTATTAAACTTTGGTACACAATACAGTTTATAGCTATATAAACAACACAATAATAAATGATATTAAGCAAAACAGACTGAACTATAAACCTATGCTATGCGTACACATCATGACCAAAAATTATCAATGTAATTAAGAGGGTTAGTAAATACAAGCAAACCTATCACTATGTTAGTAATCAAATATTAGTTATGAAACAAAACACTTTTGACTGATTTTTGAAAGAGGGACAACTTAGAATTAAAAATATCGATGCTAGTGGACTTGTGGGTAGCAAGAAGATCATTATACTGCCGACACATTCTAACTACGGGGTTATAGTAAGAAGTATTGTTATGGAAAGTTTCAAGGACGAAAATTTTGGGGTTACGTGATCTGTGACGGGTATTCAGTTTGAGAAGTGACAGAAGGCAAGGGGAATCAACAGTAGAATTAATTATTTTGTGCAAACATGAGAAATCATTATATCTGCGACGAGTCTCCAAGGTTATTATATTAAAAAAAAAAAATATTTTTGTAGGACCTATATTCACGCCCCAAGTTGCATCTAAAAGCAATTATATTCAGGCATCGTTTTTGAATTCTCTCAATACGATCAGTGTGAATATGGTAGAAAGGGGACCATACGACAGAGTTATAGTCCAAAATACTTCTGACAAGTGTGATATAAGGATATATAAAGCTATTTGAATTTTTAAAGTCTTTAGTAGATCTCGAAATAAAACCTAGCAACTGGGAACCTCTATTTACAATATATTCGTAGTGTGAGTGGAATGTTAGTTTATTATCAAAGAGTACGCCAAGATCTTTAGCAACAGTTCTTCGAGTAAGAGTATGACCCTTGAGATTATAGTTTTCTGTACGTATATTAATTTTTCGAGTAAATGACACAACGAAACATTTGTCAACATTTAGAGACATGTCATTTAGTTCACACCACGCAACAATGGCGTCCAAATCACCCTGGAGGCTTTGAACATCATATGCATTTTTCACTGTATTGAAAACTTTAAGGTCATCTGCATACAATAAGCTATTACATGATATTTTATCCACTAGGTCATTAATAAATATTATAAACAGAAGGGGTCCCAGGTGCGATCCCTGTGGTACTCCTGAGGTGACTATTACCGGGTCGGATAGGTATCCCTTTACAGCCACCAACTGACTTCGCTTTGTTAGGTACGAGCTAATCCAACGTAGCAAATTACCATGAATTCCGTAAGCACCTAGCTTCTGACAGAGGATATCATGGTTAACCCTATCGAATGCCTTAGAGAAATCAGTGTAGATAGTATCTACCTGTTCACGCCTGGCAAACGCACCACAAAGATAGTTCTTATATTCTAGAAGGTTGGTGGTTGTGGACTTGTGTGACATAAAAACCATGTTGTTTAGATGAAATAAGGGGTTTTACGTAGCTGTAAAGATAATCATATACAACGGACTCAAATAATTTAGCGCAACATGATAAGATACTTATGGGTCTATAATTTTCGCAATGTGTCTTATCACCTGTCTTGTATATCGGTACCACATGTGCAGATTTCCATACAGAGGGGAAAACACCAGAGTGAAGTGATTTATTAAATAGTATAGATAGAGGTGTACTCAATTCCCTTCCACAGATCTGTATAAAAGAAGGAGGGATACCGTCGGGTCCAGCCCCTTTGTGGGGTCAAGCATTTTAATCTTCTGATGTACTTCATCTGCATTTAGAGAAACCATACTGATAACATAGCTATGATGCATGAGACTATTGCTACCATATACCTGAACATTTGACTGAAATTTATTAAAAACAGAACCAAAGTAGTCAGAGAACAGGTCACAGATACCAATTGGATCGGACGCAGTCCGGTCGTCATACTTCATAATCAGAGGAATGGAATTGTGCGCATTCTTCCTACAGTTAACATATCTCCAGAATTGTTTCACATTTGTCTTAAGTGAATCTTCAACCTTTGAAAGATAATTGTCATAACAATCTTCCATGAGACGTTTACATGTAGACCTTAACATTGCAAATGAATCGTAATCTCGGGGATTTCCAAATTTTTTGTATCTTCTGTGGAATTTGCGTT
Source organism: Polyploca ridens (assembly GCA_951394255.1). Taxonomy (NCBI): domain Eukaryota; kingdom Metazoa; phylum Arthropoda; class Insecta; order Lepidoptera; family Drepanidae; genus Polyploca; species Polyploca ridens. Next base: position 14,212,131 of record OX596243.1, read on the forward strand.
TTTCTTTTAGTCTGCGCTTTAATGCAGGGCTAAACCACACAGGAAAACGAGTATGGCTTGAAGTTAAAGGTGTGTGCTTTGAGATGATAGCGTTCAACTGAATATAAAAACTTTCAGTTGCGCAGTCAGCGCTGAGAGGTGATAGGATCTCGTTCCAGTCGACGTTGTTCAGCTCAGCACGTATGCTATCATAGTTAGACCTGTTGTAATTAAGGCGTTTGTAATTGTGTTGTGTGTTTGCGAAATATTTTGATACAGGTCCGATTGCTATCAAAATTGATATCTGAGAGACTCTTGGACCTTATAACATGAATCTTTGCTCCAAATGGAAAAAAAGTGTCCGCCATTTTGAACTATTTCGTTACTGGTCCGATTGCTATCAAAATTGATATTTGTGAGACCCTTGGGACATATAACATGAATCTTTGCTCAAAATTGAAAAAAGTGTCCGCCATTTTGAACTATTTAATAACTAGTCCGATTACTCTCAAAATTGATATTTGAGAGACCCTTGGCCCATATAACATGAATATTTTCTCAAAATTGAAAAAAGTGTCCGCCATTATGAAATAATTTTGAAATAATTTTGAAATATTTTGATACAGGTCCGATTGCTATCAAAATTGATATCTGAGAGACTCTTGGACCTTATAACATGAATCTTTGCTCAAAATGGAAAAAAAGTGTCCGCCATTTTGAACCATTTAGTTGCTGGTCCGATTGCTCTCAAAAGTGATATTTGAGGGACGCTTGGACCATATACCTCAAATTTGAAAAAAAGTGTCCGCTATTTTGAACTTTTTTGTTACTGGTCTGATTGCTCTCAAAATTGATATTTGAGAGACTCTTGGACCATATAACATTAATCTTTGCTCAAAATTTTAAAAAGTGTCCGCCATTTTGAAATATTTTGTTACAGGTCCGATTGCTATCAAAATTGATATCTGAGAGACTCTTTGACCTTATAACATGAATCTTTGCTCAAAATGGAAAAAAAGTGTCCGCCATTTTGAACTATTTCGTTACTGGTCCGATTGCTATCAAAATTGATATCTGAGAGACTCTTGGACCTTATAACATGAATCTTTGCTCAAAATGGAAAAAAAGTGTCCGCCATTTTGAACTATTTCGTTACTAGTCCGATTGATATCAAAATTGATATGAGAGACTCTTGGACCATATAACATGAATCTTTGCTCAAAATTGAAGTGTCCGGCATTTTGAACTATTTTGTTAGTGGTCTGATTGCTTTGTTTTTTTTTTTTTTTCAATATCCAATAAAGTGTCCGCCATTTTGAATTATTTTGTAACTGGTCTGATTGCTCTCAAAATTGATATTTTAGAGACTCTTGGAATATATAACATGAATCTTTGCTCAAAATTGAAAATAGTGTCCGCCATTTTGAATCAGTAGTTACTGGTCCGATTGCTCTCAAAAGTGATATTTGAGGGACGCTTGGACCATATAACATGAATATTAGCTCAAATTTGAAAAAAAGTGTCCGCCATTTTGAAATTTTTTGTTACTGGTCTGATTGCTCCGTGTAATATTAACTAACTTTGCTATGAAAAAAAAAAAACGCCAAAAATATTGAATGGAAGGTAAATTGCGGTTTACGTATTATGACGTATTAAAAAGAAACTACTTACTAGATCTCGTTCAAACCAATTTTTTGGTGGAATTTTGCATGGTAATGTACATCATATATATTTTTTAGTTTTATCATTCTTTTATTTTAGAAGTTACAGGGCAGGGGGGGTGACACACATTTTACCACTTTGGTAGTGTCTCTCGCGCAAACTATTCGGTTTAGAAAAAAATGGTATTAGGAACCTCAATATCATTTTTTAATCAGAATAAATCTACTTACCAAATTTCAACAGTATAGTTCTTATAGATTCGGAAAAAAGTGGCTGTGACATACGGACGGACAGCCAGACAGACAGATATGACGAATCCATAAGGGTTCCGTTTTTTGCCATTTGGCTACGGAACCCTAATTACTGCTTGTCATACAATTCTTATGAAATTTTGTGTGTATATTCAGTAGGTCTGAGAATAGGACTTAAGGCGGCCCTCTGTGGCCGGCGCAACTTCAACGCGAGCATAGTCTAAAAGCTTGTTGTTTCATCCAACGTAATGTTTGACTGCGAACAAAGAGACATAGCATCAGAGCCGTCGGTTATCAGTCGGTAAATTCGGCTGATCACTGGCGGCCGCTTCGCTAGGTCGTCATTCATGATTTCGCATTCATAAAACTTGTTCCAGGAGTATACTTCTTGTGAAAAAATCTTACAAGTTTGTGAAAAAAAAGTTAGTTATTTAGAATCTCCAATACATTTGCAAGCCTGGTATCTAATGTTTTCTTTACTTTTACAATTTATAGGTACATTAGATATGGCCAAAGTTCAGGCAAAAACGCTGTTTTTCGGAGGCTTTGACTGAATTTGTTTCACACTTTTTTTAAATTACGCCAAGATACAAGGCTAGATATAGTACACAAGATACTAATTTGTTCAAAACATCTAACGAAAAATGTTTAACAACGCCATAATAAGTACAGGGGTTTTGTATGAAAAGTATGACGAATTGAGTCCTCTTAAACTATTATTCATACCCATAGGGGAGCCGGGGCGGGTCGCTATTATAATTATATTAATAATAATATTTAATTATTTTAAGAAAACCAAATAAAAGTTTAATTAGATAAATTGGGTATATAGGTACCTGAACTACTTTGTTTACTAGTGTAAAAAAAAACAGTACATTGTACACACGGCAACACATCAAGCTATACATTTCCAGTATAAGCTGATCTCGCATTGTATAGGATTTCCATACAATGAGAGGTCAGCTTATAATGGAAATGTATAGCTTGATCTGTAGCCGTGTGTACTATATAACTACATACTTATAGCCTAATTCAACCTACCAGATACCTTGTTTATAATATTATAGTTTTACATCGACATGAAGCCATACTGAAGTATCAAAATAATAACGCTCGCAGTATGTTGGCGGAGGAGCCGCACCAATGTTTGTCCCGCGTTGACTCGGCTTGGCGCTGGCAAATACCTAAACTCGAGCGCGGCCGGGTAGCTTATATGCTCTTAAATGTATATATTTTTTTTTAATGACTTTTGTACTATAGCTAATCTAAAATATGGAACAACTAATTTGTATTTTGTTTTGTAATGATATTGTGAACCTCCCTTTTTGTTTTAAATGTGTCTATGCTTTTATGTATGAACAATATATTTTCATAAATGTAAAGTGACGGTAAAGCCATGACATTTATTTCCTTAAACAATTTGTTCAATGATTCACGAGGACTAATACTATAAATTGCACTTTTTGTAATATAAAAATAGTTTCAATATCTGCTCCAATTCCTCATAATTAAACAGCCAACCAAAGATTCCGTCCAAAGTCGAAAAACTAGTGGCAAGCGGTTACCATAGATAGCCTATAGATGCTTGCAACACGGGGGCATCACTCACACGTTACTAATGATTTCTGCCCCCCTAGACAAGATGGTTGTAGACAATCGTCATCGTTAGTAAACGATCAATCTTTGTATGGGATTGACATAAGAGAATGTTAAAAATCACGTGATATTTCGATTTGAAATGTCAATCCCATACAAATGTTGATCGTTTACTAACGATGACGATTGTCGCCAACAATCATGTCTAGGCACCCTGGTGACTTCACGCCACAACAAAACGATAATTTATTTGGCTGTGGATTTCTGTAAGGAGGTAGTGCTTCCTCAGGCTAGCTACTCTTGTAACCAACAAATGGTATGCTCTACCTCTCTTTCTGAAAGTCTTTATTCAATCTACATGTTTTCCATTGCAGGATGAATACACAAAGTTGGCAGCTCAAATCAATTCAACCAAGAAACTCCTTGAAGAACTGAAATTAGATGAAGGGGAGCAGATAGACCCAAGAGCAGAAAAACTAAAGTAATTATCTCATACTAACTAACAGCTATGGCAATTGTTATAATTTTATTTGATAACTTCAAATATTTTTCCAATGTCAGAGAGCACTTATAAATGGTATAAATATAGTTATGTGACATAATTTGTATGGATAAACTATCGATTAAACTATAGATAGAAGTTAATCAACGTTGGTAAAATAGGGCCTTAGTAGTGGGAAAACAAAGATTAATTTCATATATTTTCGGAACATACCTATCAATAAGCCTTCTAGGATTTGTATAAGTTAGCAACATATTTGTAAATCCCCTAATATTGCTAATCTACATAGTAGATTACCATCAGGTGGAACTCCTGCCGGTTTGGCAGTTGTTTTTCATGGATTCATACATCTTGGTCATTGGTGTAAATTGTTGATGTACCTTTTTGAAAATAAATAAAATAAAGTAACAAGTTCTGAAGGATAATACACTTAGTTAATATTAATTAATTTCAGAGAATACTTGACCACAAGTGGTAAGAAAAAACAGGGTGAAATAGTGACAACTCACTTGAAGTTAAAACCGGAGGTGAATCTTGCACAGACTACAAGGATAGCACAGCTAGAGTACAGGTGAATACAAAACTCTTTAACTACTTTCTCATGAAATATTACTCAGCAGAGAGCAAAGAGCTCTCCTCAGCTCTTTCACTTATATTAAGATTTTTATTGTTACAACAGAGGTTATCGTTTCAAACAGGTTACATAAATTGGAGCAGGCAGCTGGTGTGAGAGATGAAGAGGCTTTCCGCAGACTCCAAACAACTACTGGACAGGTAAACAATCTCAAATGGAATAAATAATTTGTCACAACTTTATGGTGGAGAATAACATTGTAAGGAAATCTGCAGGCCTGAGAAGTCAAAAGCATGTCTACCAATCTGGTTAATCCACTGATTCACAAAAAAAAATATTACTTGTTAAAATTCGTAAAATAAGATCTTGATGATGATTGATAAGATCATCAGGATATACACGGTGACATTTAAATCGTTTTAACGCTAGAACAAAACTTGTTCAGACCATGGTCTCCTAACATTCTATAATATTAAATGAAAAAAAATACGTCATTGGTTTTTGAAAAAACACAAAATAAAGTTTTAAAAATCGGGATTATCGTTACTCCTTACAACTCAGACACCGCACTTGCACTTCAAAGTAGTTGTGGTACAGCGGCACACCAGTTTTGTAGCAGGAGCGGGACTCAGCGGCTTCCTGGCTTTTTGAAATTTTTCTGATTTCTGTTTTTTTTTAAAACCTATGACTTTTTTTTTTAATTTGATGTTATAGAATGTTAGTAGACCATGGTCTGAACAACTTTTTTTCTAGCGTTAAAACGATTTAAAAGTCACCGTGTATAGACAATTTCTACTACAGAAAAGCCAGACCAACCAAACATGTCACAAGAAAGTGAAATCAATCCCTCAACATTGCACATTATTGCGGAGTGTGTTTCATCTGTTATTTGTTTATTGCTCTCTGTAATATTGTGTGCGTTGAAATAAATGTTTTCCTTTTGTAAATATGGTGAGGGTATAACATAACAGGCAACACTATGCGGAGCGGCCGCATGTGTAGCGGCGCAAGCGTCGCTGCTGCGTCCCGGCGAGCTGGCGGCGGCCGAGGCGCGCGTCGCCTCGCTGCTCACAAACGTGGACGCGCTCAAGGCCGCCCTCAAACCCGCTGACCCGGAGTTGGACGCTAAGGTAACAATATTACAAATAGGTACAGTAGTACCCAACCATTGAAATATAAAACTAAAGAAATGTAACTCGAGCTCAAAAATCATTCCACGCAAACCGAACCGCGGTGGGCGTTGCCAAAAAAGAGAGACTCATCGCGCTGACAGTTCGCCGGTATCATTGAGTCGATGCGTTCGTGTCGCGAGGGACTTAGAACTGTGATTATTATTGTGTTTTGCGTTGTTTACATTGTGCAAATATGCCGTCATGTGTTGTTAAGTGGTGTAGAAGCCATACAGATATGAAGAATGCTGGAATCACTTTTCATATGTGAGTAAATAAACATTTTGAAATCCTATACTTGTGACTCTGGAAAGTGTTATGCAACATGAACGCAACATGCGTATTTATTTAACACGTTTTGATATTTCACTTAAACTGTTATGCACTAGTACCTATAATTATAAAGAGGATAGAACCTTTGTGGCATAGCGTGCCAGCCGCCATTTTAGTTTTTTTTTCAATGTTGCGGCGCACGGTGTTACTTATGTATATGGGTAGAGGACACTTATACAAACAAAAAATGTTAACCAATATGGTGGCCTAAAGTGTCACGTTTCCGAGATATTTGGAGGTAATATCCAAATAAATAGTTAAATCGGTAAAACTTTCCAAGACGGGACGTGGGGTAGGGGGGAGGGGGGGTATGCGAGGGGGTACGGGGAGGGATGCTTGCTGGTCGCTTATGCCTGCTCTCCCTCCGCGCCGCCGGCTTTTTATATACACTCTAGGGGTAGTGACCACAAGACTACAAAGAGTGGGGGTGCGCTGAGTTGGTTTTTGAACCGTTTGAACCTACGATTTTTCTTGTAAAATGTATAATTGCAGTTTTTTATACATATAAAATAAGTTTGGATAAAAAAAAACCTATCAAAGTTGAATTTCAATATAAATACATTTAAAACTCATCTCATTTGGCTGTATGGACTACACTTTTTCCTAAAGAAACGCAACTGTCATGTCAAAAGTCGCAAAATTGTGATTGTATTAACAAATTTCAATACAAACTATGAGGTTGCTTCAAGAAATGACTTTGCAGAAAGACTTCTTAGATAATTTAATATCTGTTAAAAAAAATTGAATGCCCAGACCAGCGTCACGTCTCAACGTTTATCCGTTAAATCAACCTGGGTACTATTATTTAAATACAATTCAATGCATATAAACACGTAATAAGTTCATTTTTAATGATTGTCGTTATTCTTATATGGCGATCTTTACCTCCAAATATCTCGGAAACGTGACACTTTAGGCGCCGATTCCACTGAAAAGAGTTCTAGAGTTCCGAGTTCTGCATTCCGTGTTGACTATTGTGCACACAGCAAGCAGTCTAGAGTTCTAGAGTTCTGCAATATTCGCTACTGATCACACATCATACACTTTTTTTACTTTCAAAGGTGCCACATAGCTTACAAAAAATAAAAAGTAAACACATGAACAAGCTTACTTATTTTTCATAACACCATTCACGTATCTCCTGGGGGCCTACCACAAGCTCTTAAAACAAGGTTAAAATAACCTTATTCGTCTTTTGTCCCGTTTTGACGTCGGATGTCAAAGAAAAACAAAAGTCAAATAAGGTTATAATAATATTGTTTTAAGAGCTTGTGGTTCGCCCTCTGATATGACCTTAACGCGACCCATCACTCTATAATTCGTATGTAAAAACCATAAACTGATTAAAATACTTCTTAATTTTAGATCCTTACAATTATAACACAAAGAAATATTTTAATCCAAAAAGCACATCACAAACTTTTAAATGAATATAATAGAGTGGTATAGTTAAATTACAACTAATTAATCCGACTTATATATGCATATGCATTACGATACTTTATAACTTATCCTCTTACAATCAATGCATAACATCGTCCACGCATCTCGCACTGCAGCAGGCGTGCGGACCAATTAGCATTAGGCTGTCCCGCCGAGAACCAATCATCGCGCTTGCCGGAATACAACGCGTTAGGCAAACGCGGTAAGCGCAGGTAATTGGCTTATTTGCATGTGTGTTCTTTCGTTCGAATACTAGAGATATTTTGTCAATGTAGTAAAGTGTGGAGCCGAATTTCGCGTTGATTTTGTTCACAATTATGCTTCCTTAGTTTTATATTTCAATGTACCCAACTAATATGGCTTACCGATGTACCTGCGCAGAAGATACATTTTCAAAGCGCGGGAAATGCTATTGACCAATCGGCACGCTCCACGCACCGCGCTTCTTTTTCCTGTACCGCTATTGGTCGGCAGCTGCCGCCATGTTAGCGCGCGCCGCGTGGCATGTCAGTCAGCCGCAGGGTTGGATTTAGTAGTATAAATTATACTATTTGTACCATTATTTTATGATGCGTAGTAGGTATATTGTATCGTAATGCCAGGATACTACGCGACATGCCAGGATACTAAATTAGTGTTACGAGAATGCGAAAAGCAGTTTCGATTGCAATTCTATTGTATGATTCGATTGCAGTTGTATTGTTACGAGAATCAGGCTACTGTTTAATTGTATGAAGAAGTTTTTTGCAAAATGTTCCGGTGGGCGTAGCCATGGTTACATATTATAAATTATTATTATAAATGCATTTTTATTTCAATTAATAACAAAATGCACGAAAAGCGAAACGTAGTCTAATTTTCGACAAATAGTATAGTTTTATTTTTCATAGACAATAATTTTCTGAAGGTCTGAATCCAACCCTGGTCAGCCGCCATACTTCTGGGGCAAAAATACACTTAGTGGCAACAAAAGTGTTTTCTTTTTTATGGTTTAAACAAAGATTTTCTTTGGGCATCGTGCCTCTACCCAGATGGATAGTCCGCCTTACTAAAGCATGACATTTATCACTCCGCTTGAGGGGCTCCTGAGAAAATTGCTCTCGTACTGCGCACGGCTGTCACTGCCACAAAAATTTTTTTTTCCACATTTTGGTTAAGGATTATTAAAAAATGATATCGAGTATTGTACCTACTGATTATTTTTGTTCTAATGAGGAGTTTTGTTATGATACCTCTATGCTCAAAATACCGAACAAATTAACAAAAAAAAATACACAGACTGTCAAATACTGTCAATTCTGGCTTCAAAATCAAAATCAAAAAGTCATTTATTCAGTTTAGGCCCTAGTAAGGCACTTTATGAACGTTAAATTGGTATATACAGTTGAATTTACCACCGGCTTGTTTATTTCATGTTCCCATAGAGACGACTATTCTTTGGGACGTTTTGAATTCTTTGGGTTTAAATTAGTTTTATAAAAAGGCGCCAACGAAGATACATCATCCTCATCGAATAGTTCCGTCGTGATAGTGATGGTAATAGTAGCGACGCTCAGTGATATTGAATAGAATAACTTTTTATTTTTATTTATATTGGGATAGTAGGAGTGCGGCCTTTAGATTAAGTTTTTCTATTGTTTACTAAATAAATACCTGTTTATTTAATAAATCAAATATATTTTAATAACCTGTATTTCTAATTAAATATAATATTTGATGAAAACTGGTGGCCCGATAAAATTGGCACGAAGTGTAATGGTCAAGTCACGCCCTCCGCACGTGACTTGCGAGTGAGACGGAACTAACAGTTGCAGTGTATTATGAACCTTATAGTAGTATTATAAGGTTGATTGGAAGTTTTAAGCATTCATTCGTTAATCTTCGGGGCCATACTTTCTTTTCTGTGCGAACGAAGATTCACGACGCGCCATATAAGTTGGGTAATACTGTACACACTGAGTCAAACTTATTGGCGGCTGTGATATTAGGCACGGAAAACGAAGATACTTATGCAGTTCATTCGAGACGACTGTACCTGCGCAAAGTCGGCTCGCAGCGCACTTCACAGCCCCCATTAAGTTTGGTTTGGATTCTACCGCACGCTTCTTCCGGGCTGCGATTATTCCATACAAATGTATTCCCCTGTTTTCTTCCTGAATAATGCCTCTAGTCATAATTTTTTTTTTCATATTATCATGTTCTGCTTTGGACACGTCCCTGTTACTTCTTTTTTTTCAGCAACTAACCATTAAAGAAATTATGGCCCTTAAAAATTACAATAAACCTTTTTAACCTTTAGTTAAAATTGTAAAACCTGGTTGAGAAAATAAAACATTATTATTAACAATAAATACCCTATTTTTCCGCAGTGATTAAAAGGACTACCAGACAAATTCGAAAAGATTTTAATATAAAAGAAAGTAATAGAGACCTAGATAACCCCTTACTTAAAATTTTTATGTAAAAAATAATTGAATTGGCTCAGTTATCGAGGAGGAAAATGGGGAAACGAAAATCGATTTCGTCAATTTTTTTGTGAATAAATCGGTCTGAGCTGCAGATGTCCCCATTGCACATAGTGCATAGCGCGACGGCAATAGTTTCATCAAATACCAATTTTTCAAATTCCTCGCACCTAGGAACCCCTCTTAACCCTCAACGCCCAGATATTATTGGTTCACTGTTTGGCTATGGATCTATCTCTTTAGATGCATGTAGCCAAGTATATAAATTTACTCAATGATAACATTATCAAACTCTTACCATCTTTCTTGTCCCAGTTGGCGCAGTTGGTTAAGGTTCGCCTTACGCGCCGCAGGTCGTGGGTTCGATTCCCACACAGGACATGCATTTGTGTGCATGAACATGTCTGTATGTCCTGAGTCTGGGTGTAATTATGTATATTAAGTATGTATTTACAAACAAAAAGTAGTATATGTATTATATCAGTTATCTGGTTTCCATAGTACAAGCTCTGCTTAGTTTGGGATCAGATGACCGTGTGTGAGGAATGTCCCAGGATATTTATTTATTATTATTTATAGGTACATATTATAATTTATGTTACAGGTCAACGAACTCTATAAACTGTTGAAGCAAATCGACGGTATATCACATTCCGAGATCTTGGAACGAATGGAAACATTGGAAGCACTTCACAATCAAGGTTGGTTACCATTTTCTTAATATCCCATTATTCTTCCCAATTTATTCAGATAATAATTATGAAGTGCATGTAGTTTTGAACAAAACATAGCCTATCCAATATAAAGACTGAAGACTTATTCTTTCTGTATTTACTGATCTAAAGTGACGTTGTAAAACAAGAAAAAATAAGATTTTTTTTTTCCTACAGCAAGCAACTTCGGCAAATCCCTGACTGAGTTAGAAACACTTCAAACAACAATAGCAAGTGGCGTTCAAAACAACAAGGAACTACTACAGGGTGTTCAAGAAGTCTTCGCTCACAATGTTGACAGCTTACAAAAGGAGATAAAGAAGTTAGACGATAGGATCGGCAAACTATCAAGCGCATGATAAGATGATAATATAATAGTGACGGTAGCTAGATTTCATATGCTGTGTCGCTGAGCTTTGGCACTGCAACGATTTATACTGTGGCCGATACGATATCGTAAGGGTTGTCAATTTTGGTATTTATTTAGTACTATTCTGAAGATGTTTAATTATTGTTTTATATTAAAAAAAGGACCAGTGCTTACAGTTTACTTACAGGTGGAAAATAAGTGGCATGTAATGACAGTGTAAGAAAAAGACAGCATAATAAAGTTATATATCTGTATAGCTCAGTTACTGTCGCACACAGTGATGTCATCGCCTCTGTTACACTTTATATACTGCATTAAATTTACTATTTCAAAATAAATAAGTTTCATTGAATTCCAAGATGGCCTAGTTTAAAGCACAGCACATTGCTGGCAGCATGACGAATTTGTTTAAACAAATCGTAAAACGTATTATGGCTATCTCATTTTCTACATATTGAAGCGCACTGTATTATGTCGTCAGAATTAAAATAATACGATTTTCTATCTATATTATCTAATAAAATTATTGTAATTAACTACTATATCGTTAATGTATTAATATGTTTATCAATAAATCTATAGACTGCTTAAGAAAAAATAATTTATTTATAAATAAATTGATTACGTAGCTAATTCACAGTTTTTCTTTGAAATAGTGTTGTTGCAAATATCACGTGGCAATAAAAAATACTATAATCACGGGCCAATTCCATTGCCAGCTAAGAGAAATTTTAGACCAAAATTGTACATTGCATTTTGAACTTCATATCTAGTTGAATAAGAAACTAATTATTTTCGCTCGAGTTGCCGGTGAATAGTCGCGAGGAATGAGGAGTGAATATCCACTGCAATATGATTTGAGATTCCTACCTACCAATAAATACGAAAGTTTGTGTGGATATTTGTCATCTCTATTTACTCAATCACGCCGCCCGTTATGGCTGAATTAGGTATATTGATGAAATTTGGCACATAGGTAGCAAGGAGTATAAATTATTATAACATTCATTCGTAACCCTAAGGTATGAGATACTTTATACGCCAGAAAACTTATTGGGAGCAGTGACGGCTTGTTTAGGCCAAAATACCTATGATAATATTTATAGTAGAAACCGTAGACAGAGAAAGCTATAGACCTTGAGATATCTTCTGACTCATTCACACAGAAAGAGAAACACTTATTGGAAATACACGTTAAGAAACGAGACAGAGCGCTAGCATTTTTTATCCTACTCGAATGTCGGTTTTTCAAGGTCATTACAATGTTTGCGAACTAGTTCGCGAAATAAATAATGACATTCCAAAGACGTTTCGGTATTGCCAACTTTTCTCAAATCTGTGTTGCCAACATAAAATTTCAGTCTCCCACTCTAGTGAATGAATGAATGATTTTTATTTTGCTCGAATTGTGGTACACACAAGGTCATAATAATAAACGTGCTCACTCTTCACCAGCAAGTGGTATGCAAAATTGATTAATACAATGTAAAAAAATTATACAATAGAAAATAAAATTATAATATATTGAGTTTTTACATTCACAAAATAAATTAAGCAATAAAACAGATTTAAGATTCACATAACATAAACTATATCTATAAGATTTTTAAATTTTTATTCATACCAAAATTTATAATTGAAATAATCGTTTATTGAATAAAAACATTCACATGATAACATTTTTTTAAATATAATTTTAAATTTATTTAATGGTAAATTACTAATACTTTCAGGCAATTTATTGTATTTTTTTACAGCCATTGGATAACAGTTGTTACTATAAAGCGTTGTTCTTATGTTTGATAGTCTCAATCTGTTTGGCAATCTACTATAAGACTACATTCATCACTAAATCGATTAAACAGCTATATAATATGCATTTTAACAAATAAACACATTTCAAAAATGTATAAACAAGGAACCGTCAGCAAATTAAATTTTTTGAATAATGGTTTGCTAGAAGTCAAACTATCTACATTGCAGATTGCTCGCACGCATTGCTTTTGCGCAATAAATACTCTATTGAAATGGCATGAATTTCCCCACTCGATTATACCATATCTAATGACAGAACATACATAGCCGTGGTTTGCCTGTATGGCCGTATGTTCACCTGCAATGTTCACCAAACGCCATAAGGCAAAAAAATGGATTAACTTTCTTACATATCCTGCTTTATCATCTAACTTTATGCCAAGAAATATTGTTTCATCACATTCATTTATGCTATTGTTTTCGAAAGATATAATAAGTTCTTTTTAGGGTTCCGTAGCCAAATGGCAAAAAACGGAACCCATATAGATTCGTCATATCTGTCTGTCTGTCTGTCCGTCCGTATGTCACAGCCACTTTTTTCCGAAACTATAAGAACAATACTGTTGAAACTTGGTAAGTAGATGTATTCTGTGAACCGCATTAAGATTTTCACACAAAAATAGAAAAAAAAACAATACATTTTGGGGGTTCCCCATACTTAGAACTGAAACTCAAATTTTTTTTCATCAAATCCTTACGTGTGGGTTATCTATGGATAGGTCTTCAAAAATGATATTGAGGTTTCAAATATTTTTTTTTTCTAATGTGAATAGTTTGTGCGATAGACACTTCCAAAATGGTAAAATGTGTGTCCCCCCCTGTAACTTCTAAAATAAGAGAACAATAAAACTAAACAAAATATATGATTTACCATGCAAACTTCCACTGAAAATTGGTTTGAACGAGATTTAGTAAGTAACTTTTTTAATACGTTATAAATCGTAAATATGAAATCCCAAATCAATGGCCGTCAAAGTTAAACTAAACCTGGCCACGGGGCCAGACAAGTTTGTGGGGCTATACGAAGGAGATTACAAATTAATGTTTTTTTTACTTCCCTACCCAAAGGCTGCCAATGGGACCCTATTTCTAAGCGTCCGCTGTCAGTCCGTCTATCTGACAGTGAGGTTCTCATGAACCGTAATAAGTAGACAGTTGACATTTTCTATTGCCGCTATAATAACAAATAATACTTATCACGAAATAATACGATTTATTTGACGTATTATATGTGTGAACCCAGGATATTAATTATTCTCAATTTATGACAAATTTTAAATAAGCTTTTTATAGAACTCAAATAATAATTTCCCAAAAGCCGAGTAAACATAATTATATGGTAACACCAGTTCTATACATGTATAAAAATCGTATAACTACATATAGCTCATTCTCTATCTCAAACTGACCACGACAAAACGGACTCTAGTCATATTCACTCTACGGTAGAAACCTACTCATATTGAGTATCAATGACGAGCCTCTACTTCCCGATTCCTCTCCTTTTCCCACATCATATGTGAAAGCGAGAAAAGAGCTTCGGGAATCTTCTACATACTTCGGCGACGCATCGCCAAACGCGTGTGTGCGAGTGAAACGAGACGCGCGCGCCCCGCAACATTCAGTACGAAAGACGCTACAGACAGAGAAGCAGTGAACTTTGTGATTTGTGAATTGATATGAAGAAAAATAGTGCTTATCACTGTGCTGGATTACAATAGGAGTTCCTGGAGTTCCTGGTAAGTCCTTACCTTTATCCTAGGAGGCTCCTCGTTTTCCATATAATAATATCTACGCAAAAACCCATCATTTTTCTGGTACGCCTTCGAGCGGATTCATTTTGAGTCAGCCATTACAGCAATTTAATTTCATATCAAATCACGTATAATTTCCCGCTTTCTATAGGTTTTATGCCTCTAAATAGGTATATACCTCATAATACGCAAGTCTTATACCTACGGTTGGGTTTCTTCCCGGGAATAAACCCAACTTCGAGTAAATTTCCAATTTGTTGGGAAAAAACCCGGGAATTTTCCCATTGGCTGGGAAAATACTCAAATGCTCACATTTAGTAGATTTTGCGTTAATAGCGAGAGAGACCTTTGCCAAATCGTTCGAATAACATTTAACAAGATTTCTATTAGGGTCATACACTATCAAATTTTTTTTTTTTTAG
Source organism: Polyploca ridens (assembly GCA_951394255.1). Classification (NCBI taxonomy): domain Eukaryota; kingdom Metazoa; phylum Arthropoda; class Insecta; order Lepidoptera; family Drepanidae; genus Polyploca; species Polyploca ridens. Next base: position 14,227,179 of record OX596243.1, read on the forward strand.
TGACGAAGGATTGCGTTGTTGTTAAAAATTGATGTTTTGGAGTGTTTTGGGGTTGTGGTGGACAGGCGGCGGCCCCACACAATTCCCACGCCTCCCGGCTTGGTGGTAGTACATACTCGTCCGACTGGCTAGAGATCACCCTTGTGAGTAAATCTGTCTGGAAGCAGTTGCCTTTGTTTCGATAGGGCACTAGATTTGTCACGAGAGCCAGCCCCCCTACATCCGAAGTGTGTGGCATGTATGATGGAGGGGTCTAGCGATGCGATTTGAGCGATCTCTGATTTGTGTGGCGTGTTGGGTTGACATGGGGGTCAGGGAGACCTGGTGAAACGTCTGTCCGCTGGCCGCCCGCCGGCTAGTAGGGGACCCGATTTTGCAATATCAGGGGTCAGTCAGTCCACAGTACTCCACAGTAATATCAACGCCGTCCTTCATCATCTTGAGAGAGATACAGATAACCTGCCCAAGCGATACATCGTATCATCTTATCTAGTGTGCGTATTCATCCGGGAGGGCATCTGTTGTCGACGTCTGAATAACCTAGAAGACAGAACCCTGTCTACTCTCTGGCTGCGCGTGGACTGCGGTGAGTAGGTATATACGGGTGGACTGGCGTGCATCTACAAGTCTCATCGTGGCGACACTGAAACAACTCGCTTCTTTGAACGCGTCCAAGAAGCGCCTGCCACTGTGTTGGAACGGTACCCCATAACCGGGTGATTGTGCTCGGAGACTTTCAACGCCCACCATAGCGAGTTCGGTTCTTCACGAACTTACCACGCTAGGAAAACCGTTTATGACTTTGCTTTCGTTACGACTACGCAAGCACTACCCTTATTGATTGCCACTGGATAACTCGCGTGTCACGATAAATAACGTGTTAAACCACAGCGCAGAATGCTAGTACCAGCGAAGAAGAGTTTGTAGCGATTGAATTTATTGGAGAAGTGGATTGAGGTCAAAGATGTAAATATAATTTTTGAATTACAGGTCGAAGAGAAAAACTTTTGGGGATGCAACTTCATGTGGGCTTGAGTATCAAAAGTGAACCCGTTACCTTGGTGGAAGGCTATATGCGGTAGTTCTAGTACATGCAAAGTCCTTTCTCTCTGACTCCTACTTTCCAGGATATGTTCTTGGAGATCAACGTGATCGTGATCTCCTGGGGTACTGGGGTATGGCTTTATTCACCAAAATTCTTTAATTTCGGCTGTTCTATCGAGTCAAAATCAGAAACTACTGCTAGAAAAGTATAAGAATCCTCTATATAGTTAAGTGGTACTTCACACCATGCATCGGAGCAGTTTCTGCAACAGCAAAGAACAACGTCCGGTTGTGGGTGGACTGCTAATTTCACCATCGGATGGATCTGCCAAGTACCGATGATAGACTTACCGGCAATGAGGAGTTGGTGAAGGCAAGGTCATAAGACTAACTCATTAGCGAAAGGTTGCTATAAAATGAATACTGTAGCGTTTTTATCGAACCGCAGGGCGTTGGGGTTGGGAGAATCCACACATTCAGAGTGAGCGGCCAGGTTATGCCGGGCTTGTACCCAAAACGCCACAATGGTTGTCATCTGCAGTAATCTGCACTGTAGAGGGGATGGGCTCTCGTGCAGAACGAGCACGCGTGCACACGCACGACGCTTACGTAGCCCGTCCCGGGTCCCGGGAGAACTGTGACATTCCTCCAAGGTCCGCGTGGGTCCGCGTGGGTCCGCGCGTAGGTAATGTAGGTACGTACAACAGCGAGTATGGTTGAAATAACAATCAAAAGCATCAAATAATATTTTTTTTTCGGTACAAAAAGCCATTTGAGTATTTTCCCGCCGTTCGGGAATATTCCCGTATTTTTCCATTCTTTCCCGTTTTTTTTTTTCTTCCCATATTTTTTTCTTTCCCTGCCCATCCCTATATACCTCATAAATAGGTTTTAGACTATATAAATACGATATTTCGTACTCCCGCCATTTTTACCACGCCAATCGTGATAAAAAGTAGTTAGGTATTCAATACCGCCGCCGCTCCTCCATATTTTTAGGACTTAGATTTTATAGGTACCGATTCGTATCTTATTATACGAAATCATATGGTGTACTAATAACCGCAATACGTACTTACTATTTGTACTATTACTACGCATATAATTGCATTCTATGAGCCTTGTCTGTCGACTTGAAATAAACTTTCATACCTATAGGTAGGTGCCTAAACTGTTGGATATACCTACTTACCTACAACATTTTACTTTAATTAGGTAATTTTGCAATTTATTATTACGCAATCTTTCACAATGGAAGCTATTGAAATTAAAATTAAAATATTGGAAGCTAAAAATGAAGCTATTTTTGAACAATTATCGTTCTTATATGATTCTTCTAAGAATGTTTCCACATCCGCGAGTGCAGACCTTCGTTCCTCAGAGACATTCATGGCGGACACTGAAATTATTAGTACAATTCGTCATGAATTTAGTGCCAATTTAGATACAATTAACGCGTTAAATATGCAACTTGATCCAGAATATAAGATTGATTATAAAAAAATGATTTCCTTTGATACAGTGTACACCCGAATAGAAAGGGTTCGTTCTCTTATCGTCAGTAAGACAAATACTACGTCGAATGTGTCTGCGCAGAATACTATTCCGTCCCAATATAAAGGTCGTATCAAACTACCACCAATTCAAATTCCGTCATTTGATGGAAAAATAGAAAATTGGCCCGTCTTCTTTGAATCTTTTAAATCTAATATACATTCAAATCCTGATCTTTCGAATTCTCAAAGAGTACAATATCATGTAGGTAAATTATCAGGAAATGCTTTAAAAATCACGGCAGGTATTATACCGTCCGGTGATAATTATAATTCTATTTGGGACAGCTTAGTTCAAAAATATCAAGATAAAAGAGCATTAGGCTCACACTACATGTCTAATTTATTCAATATTAAACCCGCATTAAATAATTCCGCGTCTTTAAATACGTTCATTGAAACTTTCCACGCTTCTGTATCTGCTTTGGAACAGTTAGGTATTGAAGATATGAAAGATTTTATCTTACTTTCTTTAGCTTTAAAGAAGTTAGATCCCGCAACCGCTAATTCCTTTGAAATGTTTATGAGGAATAAAGAAATTCCTTCTTATAAGGATTTTGTTGATTTTATTAAATCGCAAGTAAAAATATTAGACCGCACTTCTACGCCAATTGCTGGCTCCGCGCGAACCGCCCCAGTCGGTAGCAACCTTAATAATCCGCCCGCTTCTCGGTCTCAACCGCGTAATTCAAACACAGTCCACCATGCTTTCCTTGCACGCGATAATAATAATAAAAGCACTTGCTTATTTTGTAATAAATCTGATCACTATCAGATTTTTAATTGTTCCTCTTTTAAAGCACTTAATACTAAAGATCGTTTAGATTTTGTTAAATCTAAAAGAGGCTGTGTAAACTGCCTCAGCCTTACGCATACTGCTTCTCAGTGTAAGTCGTCGTATAGTTGTAAAACTTGTAATAAACACCATCATTCTCTTTTGCATTTGGATAGCAATTCGCAATCGCAACAAATAGTTTCTGACTCGCGTCCCTCTCACTCGGCGCGTCTTGATAATAGCGATAACCGCATCGCGCCGTCTCCACACGCGCAGCCGTCCGCCGCCGCCCGCGCCGCGCCGCGACCGCTCCCGTGCGCAGCCTCGCCCGCGCATCCGACCGCGTCTCCTTCTAACGCTACGGACGCTCCACAACCGGTGTCGCTATGCACCCGAGCGCGAGTTGATAAGAATAATGATAACGAACGCGATTCTTTTAATAAATTAAATCCTTCCCATACTACTGTACTTTTATCAACCGCTCAAGTTTATGCGTCTAATAAGGACAATAAATATATTTCAGTTAGATGTTTAATAGATAACGCGTCTCAAAACAACATAATTACAACTGCCTGTTGTAAACAACTAAATTTAAATATAATACCGCTTAGCAATTCTTTTATAAAGGGTGTAGGATCCACTTCGCGTCCTATTCACGGCTACGTTCAACTTAAAATAACCGCGAAAAATAAAAAATATTTTTATAATATTACCGCTCTTGTCGTTGATTGCATTACTGACAGGTTACCGACTGAATATGTTGAGACTTCTATAGTGCAACATTTAGGTAACTTACCGCTCGCTGACCCTCTGTGGCACATCCCCGGAGAGGTCGAAGTAGTTCTCGGGGCACAATTGTTCCCATTTTTATTATTAGGTCAAAAAATTATTGCACCTCCCGCTCCTTCTGCCCTTGAAACCGTGTTCGGTTATATTCTTATGGGCGACGTTCCCGCTAACTCTAATATTAATAAAAATGCATCCACTTATTTTAATACCGCGACTTTTTTCATTTCTGGTCCCAATGACCTTACTATTTCTTTAGATGATTCCCTACTTAAGTTTTGGGAGCTCGAAGAAATTCCCGCGCAAAAATTTATGAGCTCGGCCGAAAAGGAGTGTGAACAGCTGTTCTCTCGTAACTTCTCACGGGACTCCGCAGGCAGATATTGCACCGCGTTACCTTTTCGTGAGGATCCTGACGTGTTAGGTGATTCCCGTTCCGTTGCTCACCGCCGTTTACTTGCTTTGGAGCGTACCAAGCTACGCGATCCACAGCTACGCGCTAGTTATAATGAGGTTATACAGGAATACTTAGATAAAAAATACTTATCTGAAATATTGCCTTCCGATTCTGACGACCATGATAAAGGGTACTTCATACCGCACCATCCCGTCGTACGGCAAGACAAAGAAACAACAAAAGTTCGTATAGTACTCGATGCTAGTGCTAAATGTCACAATGGCATATCACTAAACGATATTATACATACGGGACCCAATTTACAATCTGACTTGTTTATGGTATTACTGAACTTCCGCTTATTTCCCATTGCTATTACAGCAGATATAAAACAAATGTACCTATAAATTGCTGTTATTGATGAGCATAGAAAATATCAAAAAATATTATTCCGCTTTGATCCCAATGATCCGATCCGCGTATTTCAATTTAACCGAGTTGCATTCGGTCTTAAGTCCAGTCCGTTTTTAGCCATGCGCACTGTGCGCCAGTTATGCTCGGATGAGAAAACCCTATTCCCTCGCGCTGCTGAAGTAGCTTCGCATGAAATATTACGTATAATAGTATACATACTTAGATTTTCTCGCATAATTTCTCGTGATCAAGGTCACAGCCGCATCACAGCTTCTGAGCTAAATAAAGCTGAAGTATATTTAATACGCTCTGTACAACAAGTTCATTTTCAAAATTTATTTAATAATATTCAAAAAGTTAAATTATCTTCCCCGCTTAAAAAACTTGACCTCTTTATAGATCAAGATAAAATTATTAGAATTGGAGGTAGACTTTCAAATGCAAGTCTTCCGTGTGAGGCTCAGCATCCCGCTCTTTTGCCTAAACATGACCACGTTACTCATCTTATTATAGACTATTTTCACCGTGCTCATTGCCATACTGGTGCCAATCTTCTGAGCTCACTGTTGCGCCAGAAATATTGGATACTGTCCGCTAGAAGTGTCATTAGACACAGAGTACATTCATGTAACTTTTGTTTTAAAAATTCCCCTTCATTTCTCGGCCCAAAAATGGCTGATTTGCCCTCTTGCCGCGTTCAGGAGACCAAAGCGTTTGTGCATGCGGGCGTTGGCTATGCTGGACCCATTAAAGTAACATTATGTAGACGCAGAGGTCAAAAGAGCCAAAAGGCATATATTTGTTTGTTTATATGCTTGGTAACCAAAGCTGTACACGTCGAATTGGCAACTGATGTGTCATCGGATACTTTTATTTCCGCTTTTGGGCGATTCATTTCCCGTCGGGGACCTGTTTCTTTTCTTTACTCCGATAACGGAATTGGCTTTGTCGGAGCTGAGGCTCAATTACAAGAACTACTTACCGATCAGTACCGCATTGAATGGAAAGTGGTTCCGCCCCGCGCCCCACATTTCGGAGGATTGTGGGAATCTAATATAAAATCGATTGAAACTCATTTATGCCGTGTTATCGGTTCGCGGCTCCTCACATATGAAGGGCTCCTCACTGTTCTTACCCAAATTGAAACAGTCTTAAATTCTAGACCGCTTTGCATTTTATCTGAGGATCCCTACCCGGAGCCTCTTACTCCCGCTCACTTTATAATGGCTTCACCATTGGCTTCATTGCCGCTTCAGAATGTGTCCGAGGAAACCATATCTTTACGTTGTCGGAAACAATTATTAGATCAGATGGTGTGTAGCTATTGGAAAAGATGGCGAATAGAATATTTACATAATCTTCAAGTTAGACAGAAATGGCTCATTGATAAAGATAACATTAAGTTTGGTACTGTGGTTCTTATACACCAAGATGATATTCCCCCTTTACGTTGGCCGTTGGGCATAATATCACAAGTTTATCCTGGCAAGGATGGAAATATCCGCGTCGCTTTAGTAAAAACTTCAAATGGATCATTCAAAAGACCCATTGTCAAGTTATGTCCATTACCCTCACAATAAAAATTAATCATACCGCATCTTATATTCAGTACTTTAGTAATTATTATAATCTGTAATTAGTTCTTATAATTAATTATTTTTTCTTTCTTTTGAGAACACTACGTATTCTCAAGGCGGCGGAGGATGTTTAGGCCAAAATACCTATGATAATATTTATAGTAGAAACCTACTCATATTGAGTATCAATGACGAGCCTCTACTTCCCGATTCCTCTCCTTTTCCCACATCATATGTGAAAGCGAGAAAAGAGCTTCGGGAATCTTCTACATACTTCGGCGACGCATCGCCAAACGCGTGTGTGCGAGTGAAACGAGACGCGCGCGCCCCGCAACATTCAGTACGAAAGACGCTACAGACAGAGAAGCAGTGAACTTTGTGATTTGTGAATTGATATGAAGAAAAATAGTGCTTATCACTGTGCTGGATTACAATAGGAGTTCCTGGTAAGTCCTTACCTTTATCCTAGGAGGCTCCTCGTTTTCCATATAATAATATCTACGCAAAAACCCATCACGGCTTGACATCAATAAATACTCAAGTATCATAGATAGTCCATTGATTACATTTTTTTGGGCTTAGCGTGCATTTGTCAGAGGAATTTTATTTTTAGATACGGTTTAAAGTTAAATCCAGGTTTGTGGGGTTGAAAGCATTGTCCCACGGCCGCTATCTTGAAATAAGGGGTTCTCATAAAAAAAAAACATTTTTTTTTGTTGCAAATAAGGTTATCTACAACTTATGTTACTTTTTGGCAAAGAGGATATAAGTAGTAAGAGACGGCACTTCATACAACGAATTTAGCTCTCTCTGGCTACAAATGCACAGCACTCTATTACCAATATAACAGCAGACAAGGTCATCATGGCGCATGGCTACCAACCTAATAATCTTTGTGACAGACTAGTGCTGTTCTTATCCATTTAAACTTACTATCGATAGTAGTGCTGTTCTATCGGCAAAAAATTATCGGCATCCATAAAATTAAACTGTTAATTTTCATTTTCGTGATATAGCATTGGTAAAATAAAACCAGCTTACGTATCATTCTCTTTTTATTAAAAACGAAACAACAATATTTGGTGCTATAAACTATCACAAAATTAAATAAGTAACAAAGGATAATGCCCAGATTTGTACAACAAAATAAAGATTTTTAGAGACGTTTAAATGACGTTATATTTAATTCTTGGACACCAAGGATGGAACAACTTGAGCCATTTAAAATATTTTTAGAACCCCGGAATAAAAATGCAAATTTCTATAGTATGCCGGTGAATCCCCACTATTCGCGACCAAAACCGTTGTTGTCGTTATGTTTTGCGGGGTTTATAATATTTCATGTATAATAACATGTTGCTGGTAAAGTAATCTCAACATTGGAAGTGATTCAAAAGCCTCTAAAATATTTTATTTTTTTGTACAAATCAATGTATGGAGGTCGCCATGATTCTTTCCTGACACATCACATGTCCATGTATATATTATATAGCTGTCACCCGCGGTTACACACGTTCCTGGGATAAAAAATAGCCTATATAATCGGGGAAAAAGAAAATTAGAGAAAGAATTTCTCGAATCAGACTGGAAGTTCCAGAGACATGCCCGTTTAAAGAAACAAAAAATCCCTTCTGCATTATTATATTAATATACTACTTAATATATTACTGTTTTATTATATAATCATTTTTGTAGTATGAAAACGAAATACTAATTCAAAATTTAACAAGTGCATAATAAAGCTCATACTTTTAAGAATATTTTCTATTTTCTGCTTATAATCCACACTAATAATTATTATAAAGAGGTAAAGTTTGCTTATTAGTTTAGATTTAGGAGGTAATCTCCGGAACTACTGATCCGATTCTGAAATTTAATTCACTTAACATGATCTTTGAGTACGACAGCAAGCCTGGGCACAATACACACAAATTATGTAGTAATTGAGATACAAATACCAAATTCGGATTTCAATTACAATTCAAATACTGCACAGCCCTAACTGCAGGCTACTTTTCATACCTTGAACGAGGGTGAAACCGCGGGGCGAAAACTAGTTTATTATTTATAAACAAAAATATGCAAATCAAGTTTATTTTTCCTTGCCCTGCTGTTGTAATTTCTTTTTTTTATCTTCGACCTCTTGTTCAACATGTTCATATTGCATATTTTTATTTTTACAATACTTTCTTATAAATAATAAGCTTAATTTTTTGTTTAATTGAGCAGTTACTTGAATTAAGTGCTCCTGGCATTTTAACCAATCCATACTTAATGTGGATAATTGTACACCGTACCAATGACATATATTATCAAAATACATACAATTGGATACATTTGATTTGAATAAATTCATAGCATCGTTTACATAAAGGTACAATTTTTTCGTGGGATATGTCAATGACTTTTCCTCATTCCACCATTCTCGCAAAGATATATATGTATATGCTTGATCATGTCCAGGTTCGTCTATTTTTAAAGATTTTATACATTCGTTGCAACTGGACGTTGATAGTAATTTGGCGGCAAGGTAACCACTGACATATACCACTGGTTGATTTTCAAAGGAGCTTAAATCTTCTTCATATTTGGAGAAATCTGTGTCCTCAGGTATAGACAAAACTGGGTAGCTTTGGTTAAGTTCAAATGGAGGAACTTCCTCCGTTTCGGAATCATGGTCATCTTTTGATGATATTTCATTATATCCTAACAACAACTTGTTGGTATCATCCTCACAATTGGCGCCACGACTGTGTGGTGCAATTAAACCGGAAATTATTCCAGATTTTAGTGCTGCAGTAAAATGTGTGCACGTTGGATTTTTATTCGTAGCACTATGCTGTCGTATAAGGCCGAATAAATTTTCCAGACAATCTTGGTTTAGTTGCCTCAGATTTAAATATTTAAAATTTGCCTCCCCTTCTAACTTCTGCCAAATTCCTTTTAAAGATTTTAAGGATATTATATAACCTTTCACGCAACGCACATTTTTTAAAGGACGCAGTGTTTCTTTATTTAAAAATTCTACTGTATCCATGATTTGTAAATAATGATTCCATAAATCTATGTGATTCGTTTTTTTAGAAACATTTTCTCTTTTCCCTTTTTTTACATCATGCGGAGATGCTGGCCCGTTAGTACAATCAAATAACTGATCAAGCTCCTTTATAACTTCAGCCGACTGCATCATCTCTGAACTATTTATTTCATTGCTAGTGCAGCATGCCAACATTTTAAGTACAGCGGCCGTAGTGTTGCTGAGGGCATGCGCAGCATATTTGACACGCATTTTAATTTTATATGTTGGGTTTACAACAGTCGCTGTTAATTTGGGAAAGTCTAAAAAATTTCTATTTCTTTCTTCAGCTTCCTTTAAATGTACCCACTTTGCCGTTTTGTTGTTCAGTTTAATTATACCACCGTTAAAAAAATTATTTCTAATAGATTTGAAAAGATGTGGTATATCATACATAATGAATATTTTATGTTCATCACAATAAAAAAAGTGTTCTTCAGTTGGTTGGCCACTTAACCGCTTGAGTAAATTAAGAGCTCCAACATTAGTGGGTCCCTGATCACAAACTGTTGTGATCACTGTATAACCAGCTTCTCTTAACGCCACTATTACCCTCTTTATTAAGGCTGCCAATTTTTCGGTGGCGATTGTACCTGCTACAAAATAATGGGTTACTGGCTGCTTGAATTTTCTGCGAATGCCTTGCACCATGAAGACCAGGGCGTGGTCAGCTACTTGGTCTTTTCTGCCCATGTCTTCCCCAGGGCCCAGATCTACATAACCTTCAATTTTGTCGGAAATTTCATTGTAAATTAAACGCTTCTTCAATGCAATTTCGTCAAATGTGAGTGTGCAATATCTGTCAGCAGGATCCATTACAGTAGCTTTGGTTTTTAAAGCATTCATTATTCTAGTGTATATTCCTGGTTCCATAGGCATATTTTTTAGTAACCTTTGTAACGTTTTTGTGCTCGGCAATGGCATAACTTTCTGCATATATCTATATGTCTTAGGTGATCGCTTGAATATAGACAAAGCCAAGACCTTATTCTTCAAATCCCAACGTTTACCATGAGGTTTTTTTGATTGGTTTTTAGCAGCATTCAACACTATCGATTTCAAAACATCTGAATCAATGTTATCTAAATTTACTGCTGTTCTTGCTATGCGTCTAAGAGTCGTTTTTGTGTCTTGCAATTGCTTGATCAGCCTTTTTTCTCTTTTAGTTAATATCAGGGTACCTGAAATATAGACATAAACTTGTTAATTAAATTCTTGAAAACTGGATATTTTAACAATAACAAAATATTACATGTACGAGAGCGACATAAAAGAGTAGAAAATAAAAACATATTTAATACACAAATGCATGTGTTGTGTGGGAATCGAACCCACGACCTGCGGCGCGATAGGTGGAATCTTAACCAACTGCGCCAACTCAGGGCGCCTTACTAGGGTATCCTAAAACGCTGTTGTATTTTTTTAAGTACCAACAGTATAAGAGCTAGCAATGTCGCGAAAAAAAAAAACATTAGGTCAGCTGTTTTTTTTTATTTTATCTTTTCTTAGAGCCTTTTGTTTAAGCTGATGCCCACAACTACCTTCCACCATCGCAACTCTCGCCATCGACGGGGAGTCCATCCTCACACATTGAATCCAGAATTGTTTTGTACTGTGCGGGCTCAAGGGAGCTTCCTTCTGTGGATGACTGTGGAATGATCTCCCCGCCGTTGTTTTCCCAATGGAATACAGCATGGGGTTCTTCAAAAAGAGTTTGAAAAGATTTCTGCAGGGTCGGCATCGCGCGCGTTATACCCCTGGTGTTGCAAGCATCCATAGGCTACAGTAACCGCATACCATCAGGCGGGCCGTATGCTTGTTTGCCACCTAAGTCGTATACAAAAATAAATAAAAACAATTTACCTTTTTCCATCCTGCTTTCCTTTTTTCTTTCGTAGCTTTGAACCACTATTTTATCTGTAATAAGATTTTCCTCCAAATTTTGATTTGAAAGTTTAGGTGCTATTGTAACTTCTATAGGACTTGATGCATTTTCAATTTCTGGCTTCTTTAGTTTATCTGTAAATTAAAATTAAATGTAAAAAGAATGAATCATTTATGGAATTAGTAAAACCTCCAAAAGGTAATGCACAATAATCTTACCAATATTCTTTTTGAATGTCAAATGTTGTGGCGCCTTTGAAGTTGTGGCTATTGGTTCATAATCTAGTTCCATTTGATCTGTAACGGTAATAATAGTACTATTGAGTTAAAATACATTTGTGAGCATGACCATGTCTCTTTGTCCTGGGTGTAATTATCTAAGATTATTTACAAAAAATGGGATACCTATGCATGTGAACGAATCATTTTTTTTATTTACTTAGCACATGAGCCCATAATATTTAGTACCTGACAAGAACAAGAAATGATTATTGCATGTCAACTACATAAAAAGAAATTAATATTTGATTAATATTAATAATTTAATGAAATAATAGTACATACCTTTAGGAGGAATATTTTCTGTATCACTTAATTTCGTAGCCACCTCAACAGTTTTTTTTTGTGCATTGCTAACGTCACGGAGAACTGAAACAATTATTTTTAAAGTTATATTAATCATTTTTGTATGCTTGTATTCACCATCTCACAACAGCAAGCACAACCTAGGACAGAACTAACTTTCAATTCAGCTGCCAGAACACACAGTAAGTAGCAGGCGATAGGTTTTTTTTTTAATGGAAATTGTAGCCAGCCAGCTAGGTATTGCTATGTACCCTACCACCGTATGTTTCTCAAAATGTAATTCTTTTTTACATCAAATATATTTTTGTTAATATCTCAAGGTTCAAAATAATATTGGATTCAAACTCATGACCTTTGCTATGGTACTGAACTATAATATTGAGCTTTAATTATTATAATGGCTTACAAAATGTAAAGTTAGTTATATTCTTGTGTAAATAAATTGTCATGAAAACATGTTTTTTTTAGTAAAATAATATAAATAAGACTCATACCTGGTAACTTAATATTTTGTCTTTGAGATTCCATAGTGTGAAGTGGAAAATTAACCATAACATGATCCAAGAGTGGAGGATTGTTTAATTCCAATGTAGGGACTGCGGTATCTAATAATCTATTTCCTTTTTTGTTAAAACATTCTTGTGCAAAATGAGATCCACACACATACTTTAATTCATGTAGTTTTTCTATTGGTACATACGCCAAGTCTTCTATGCCAATATTTTTGACCCATAACCGACATCTGGAATTTTTTAAATACATATTATTAATTTAAAAAATAAACATGCTCATAAAAAATAAAATAATCTCTTCTGCTTTATATATATTAGGAAAAGATTAGATTCAATTTTCACAGAATATATTCAAACTAGCCCACAAATCTTAACCCCAACTCCTTAACTGACACAAGATTTTAATTGATTTGTGTTATTTTTAATACATAAATTATATTTTTGTGCCCTATGATATTTTAGCTTGACTGCCAATGGTTGCATAACAGCTAAATTTTTTTTTAGAATGCCAATTTTTAGCCCGTTGGTTCTAAATGGCAAAGTCAATTCTCTGGACAAACTACATGCCAAAGTTCTTGTCACAAACAATAAGCATCTTGTCACTCTTTTAATTCAGGCTGATGAATATTTAGTTTACTCACTAAAGTAGATTTCAAATAGCATTAGTTCGGTTACACATGGTGTTTAACTAGATTACACAGGTTAATGATTAGACAGATAGTTTCTTGTTTTTGTTGTATCTCAAGAGTGAATTAAGTGCCATTTCGGAAGATATGGGTAAACAACCTTATTCGTTATTGTCACAACTCATCTACATGACAGAACTTATGAATTTTAAAAAAGTGATTAAAACTCACCTATTAACATCCATTGGAAATTTGGCCAAAAAAACATTTGACTTGGGTAGTCTTCTTTTGTCGCACACAACACATTTCTTGTAGTATCGACTGAGTCTGATCCGAGGTATTTTAGGAGGATTATCTAAGAAAAAGATGGGATTAGTTACCATACGCAAAACTCCATGAGTACAAGAATATGTATTTTTCCTTATATACGTACCCATGGTGTAAGTAAAAATATATCCAACATACACGATTTTATGTTTCGAAGGGAAACAAAGAGTCTCTTTCTCATAAGTCACTAAGCATTTGCTAAGTCTTAAAACTGGTACGGAGGAACACTGCTCAACTCAACGTAAAGTATAACCGCAACTGATCACAATTCAAACAAACAAAACACACCAAGTAAATAACACTAGCATTGGAAGAATTCCGACAAACGTGGTATTTACGATGTAGTATTTACTTGACTGACGACCATTTTGAATTGAACGGAACGAACGATCAAATTTTGACAATTGACATTCAGCGCTACCAATATAATGATTCTAATTTTAAGATTAATGTTGTGGCAAGGCGACGCATATTAATCCTTGATTACTTTTACATGCTAAAATAGATTTTATGTATATTGGCATAAAATTGAATTTCTACTAAAGTTTAATGCAGCCCAACAAGTAGTAAGACAGTGTCTACCCACTGCTTTTTGGCGTAGAACCAAAAATAAAAAAGTTATCAGCGAAAATCCATGAAATTTTCATTATTATACTTTTTAAATTATATTCATTAGGTAAGGTTTAAGCGCTCGTGTACACGACGCCGCAGCCGCGCCGCCACCGCACCGCAGACGCGCCTCCATGCTGTGTATACGCACCGCCGCTGCGCCGCTACCGCAACGTTGTCCGCCATTATTTAATTGAGTTATTCCATTGACAGCCGCCAACGAACGTGCAACACGTGTCATCTCCATAGCCAAAGTCCATAGCTTGCAATGTATTACTGACAACTGTATAGTATGCTATAAAAAAATAAAAAAATCGCTGCGGCGGTGCGTATACACAGCATAGCGGCGCGTCTGCGGTGCGGTGGCGGCGCGGCTGCGGCGTCGTGTACACGAGCGCTTACAGTGCTGCGAAACGAATACTATTCTTCAGTATTCATAACTATACATAAATATTAATGATTTGCCATAATTTTTAATCATCTTTTCATTTTTTTATGATAATCTTTTTATTTATTGATAATGCAATATTGTTATTAATTAATTATTGCCTCTTTCCCCCACCAATTACGAGGAAGTGTCTGGAGGCGCGTTTATTTACTTGGAAAGGGGATACATTTAGGCATAATCCACGGTGATTTTCTAAATCAAACTACTCTGTCCTTGGTCTTTTTGATGGACCAGGCTGCGTGGAGTATCAATTCAAGAATTAATTGAATACATTAAAGTTTTTTTCAAATAAGTTGAGATGACATTACCAAAATGCATATTTAACTAACCCCAAAATATTTTGATGGATAGATAGTAGTGTTGCAAAATGCATATAAATTCTCTCACATAAAAAAAAACTATGATTTTTTATTACTCTCGTAATGTTTTATTTTTTTTAGTAATTACACCTTAGAACCTAAGCTTCTGGAAGAACCACTTGTTCTTGCCGCTCTTGTATCTCTCTTCAAAGCGCACCCTTGTGTTGAAACGGAGCTTCTTACGCTTGGCAGGGTCTTTTAAGTCCTTTGCGCTGAACTTCTCGAAGCTGAAGTCTACTGAGTAACGAGTTGGCATGAGGTGATTGTAGTTGACCACCTGGAATAGATTAATCACAAATAAAATTTATTATATTATATTATATTATGCCCACTACATAGTCGAAGTAATCTATGGGAATTATTGTTAGGGGGAAGTCTACTAGTCCAACATTGCAAAGATAAGTCTCATTATATTCTACAATTTCCAACTATACTATATAAAATTGCAGAGTAGATTGGTATATTGGAATATGGGATGGCTGTGTCATGTTTTATAGCAATCTCCAGGAACTCATAATATTAATAACTACACTTGTCAAAAATATCCTTGTTAAGGTAAGCAAGTATTTGTCATCATTACACTTTTGGATTATCACACTAAACTAATTTTAGTCACATCTCATCTCTTTCATAGGAACATGTAATTTATTTAAAGCTGTCAAATTAATCTTTGCCGTCTTATTTTGTAGGTATTTAGGCATAACCGCGATAGATGGTGGCTAAATTTATATTGAAAACAAGCATTGGACTAATTTGACAGGACTATATTTCTTATATCCTTTTCTTATGTTCTTTGTTAGAACGAGACAGAGTGAGATTAAAATTAGTTTATTTGAAACAACAGAATCAGCACCAATGACTTACTTCTGAATTAATTATGTACCAAGTCTGTTATTTGAGAATATCCTATTAGAAACACCTCATCTAAATTAAGAATTGTCTAAACTCTAGTTGAGGGTTTCTGAAATTTGTTGGACCTAGTAACTTTGGTGCCCTATCAGGGATAGAAAAGAAATTAATCCTTTGACTGTTTGACGATGCACACAGTCGAGGAAAAAAATAGATATCAATTGTTATTTTTTAACCGCAAGTCAAGGGTTTGTTCTTAAAAACAATACTTTTCACAATCATTACTTCATGTGTCTAGTATCTAAGTAACATTGATGTTATTGTGTGATATCATTTCAGTTGTCTGAAGAATATTTTATACATCCAGTCAAGATTACAGCTGTGAACTAAAGCTTTGCATATCAAGACCATTTTGACTGACAAGAGGTTTGGCATGAGTCCACTCCCTCTCCCAAGTGTACTTCGTTTATGTACCCAAAAAATAAGGAATACATGCTACTACAAATAACTTAACAGCCACAGCTTGGATTGATTATCATATGCTTTATAAAACTAAGACAATCCATTGAAGCCACATGTGTGATAAATGGATATCAAAACAATAACAAATAGGTTAGAATTGATGAACTCACCTTGACGAAAGGCTTTATCTTGGAGCGCTTGTGGATTTTGTTTTTGCCCATCCTCTTGTGCACTTTGCGGGGATATCTGTCGATGCCAGTGACGAAGGCATGACCGTAGGGCTTGTCTGACGTACCCTCGTCGTAGTTCTTTACGACGATGGCCTTGCGACCTGCGTACCGGCCACTGAGGACCAGCACCACCTTCCCCGGCTTCATAATCTTACCCATCTTGGAGGGTTCTGAAAAAAACGAAACTAACCTTCAAAAAGTTCCTTTCCATTATTACATGTATTTTATAGAGAAACGGCAATAACACACGGTCTAGAACTCGAGCAGATAGTATGATATAGTTATATCTCGACGGACAAAATATGATAAAATACGACCTAACCACTGAAATAACACGAACTTTGATTTCGATCTGTGGTAATTAATTCGCAGTCGTGTAATAAAATATTATCATAACATCAAACAGTGAATCGAAAATCATATGATGAGAACATATTTCGATCCAAATCTTCTATAAAAACACAGATTTTATTGGATATTTTTACGAAAACATTCGAAACTCACATTCCCTTCACAGGTCGACACAAAAAGAAACTGTGTTGCTAGTTTTAAAAAATATCTTTTTTTGACAGTTCTTTAATTACGCTTCAAGTGTATTCACTTCATGAATAAAATGCTACAAAAATAGGTATATCACACACTGCGATATAAAAGAGTAGAAACCACAGGTTAGAAACTAATTAATCGGGTACTAAACATGGTACTAAATTGTTAATTCCGTGGCAGTACCTAATTATATATATATATATGTATATATAATTGAAGGAAATAAGAAGATTTGTTATTACAGTCTTTCTTTTTATGAAATTAAAAATACATTTAGTATTTAATTAGAGCAACTACCTAATAAAATTCTGCGCGCAAGGTTACGATGTAAAATACGGTGGCGCCCTTATTTATTTTCTACTCTTTTATATCCCACTGTTATATCTCACTGTTATTCTCTAAGACAGTGACAGTTTAATTCGAATTTAACGCTTGGAATTTAAAGTGTGTGCTTTACACGCGTGTCATACGACGTTTTTCTTGATATAATATCCTTGGCTATCAGTCAGTTTCCGAAGTTCGATACAACAAGAAAACCATTTTTTTGAAAATGATTATAAACCTACCTACTCTAGGAAAATAATAAAAACACTTTTTCTAATGCTATTTTTATTGCTATTATTATTATTATATTCAACATACCCTTGGAGCAAAAAAATGCTATAAATTGATAAAAACTATTGGACGTAACCAGTTTTGATCCCAAGTTGTACTTATAACCACGTTTGATCCCAACTTCCTAGGCCTTAACCGAGTTTGATCCCAACCTGTATGGACAGCCATGACAGTTTTACTTCAAATGGAACGCTCCTATTGGCTGACGTGGACATAGCGAGTTTTGATACTGGGGTGGGGTTCTTCAAAAAGGAATGTGAAGAGATTTCTGCAGGGTCGGCAACGCGCGAGTGATAGGTGTTGCAAGTGTCCATAGGCTACGGTAACCGCTTACCATCAGGCGGGCCGTATGCTTGTTTGCCACCTTAGTGATATAAAAAAAAACGTAACCAAGTTTGATACTAAACCCATTTTTGAATACTTAGGTGAGGAATATCCCAGGATATTTATTTAAAAGCATTTTATATAAAAATAGAATATAACGAGTTTTATTTATTTAAAAGCATTCAATATCAAAATAGGATATAACGAGTTTATGTAAAATTTTAACTCAGTGCATGCAAATATTACTTAAGATCTTAAGAAAATCAAACATATTTATATTTTTTTTTGTAAAGTATCGAAACAATTGATTCCTACTATACTTAGTGATACCACATCTAGTTTTTTTAATGTTGCCGCGCTTTTTCAGGTTCTACTTTCGCATGCCAGACTATAGTAACCGTTTACCACCAGGCAGTCCGTACGCTTGTTTACCGACTTTGACGTATTAAAAAAAATGGTATGACTTTGTTTGACACATAAGTTTGAATTGTTTTTTAAAGTAGGATATATAAATTAATGAGCGTTTTTCTCATTATACCTCTATGTTCCAAAAAACTGTCAAACGCTTATTGATAACAACATTTTAATTTTTTTCATAGCATTATTGTGGATTTTGGGCTACTTTAGGCTACTTAAGCTGTGAAAATTGGCGACATCAGGTTCTGTGTTGTTGGCAACACTGTTCATAAGTGCCCTTCGGGCCTAAATTGAATTTGACTTGGCTTTGACTTTGGCACCTTGCAAGTTCCCGACAAAATCTGTCTGTATGCAATTGATATGTGTATTTAACACAGACTACTTTTTTAAATATCTGTGCTCGTAAAGTGATATTTATTGCAAAATACAAGTCTTTTTTTTTTCCTCGCAAGCAATGATATCTAAATGAAATGAAAATGAAAATGAAAAATATTTATTCTTGCGCGCCATTCGACGCAAATAAAACTAACTAGACACAGATAAGTATTAATATTTATACTATTTATAGTTTATAATCACAAACAACACAGAAGTTATTGGCTACTATTTTAGCTACCACGAGAATTACAGGTGGCAACACCACATAAGCCTTCCGCCATCTTTGATAAAGCCAACTTCCAATTTAGGCTGCATTCCGAATTACCGCTGTAATCGCTGTAATCGATTTGAGCGTGCTTAAACCCGTACCGAATTGAATAATGACAGTCAACGATGTCCCGTGAAACGTCATAGATGACGTCATGACATCCGCCATCTTGCGCTTACACCGACCATGCCCTAAACTGATATCACCGTGAGCGCTGTCAAAAGTGACGGCAAAATCTAATAAGATTCTTGGTTTTCTATTTGGCAAAGATACTTTTTATGATTTTATGAGAGAAAAAAAATAAAAAAAGCAGATATTCCTTTTTGCGAGTCAACTCATAAAAGATATAAGGAGTCCTAGCGCATTGATAATTCAGATTTTAATTAAATTCTCAAATGTTCTGTTTTGAATACTGTGAGCGCGATAACGGGCGTTCCGAATTGTTGATAGTTCTCAGCTGTCATAAGCGTGATATCTAATTCGGTACGCAAATTATTGCTGTGATCGCTGTGATCGATATTATCCATTTCGGAATGTACCCTTAATGATAAACATACGTAATCTGTGAATAAACAATAGAATAGGTACAATCGTGATGCTTCTGTGATGTGATGTGATGAGTGATACAATTTTATCTAATTAACAAGAAGTACAGTACACATTAAAGTTGAATAATAAGTAACAATATAACAATTTTAAATCTTGTGTAAACAATATAAGTTTTTGCGTCGTATGTGCGCAAAAACAGGAACCTGCTCAGCTTAGCTGGGAAATTAGGACTAGCCTAATGTCTGCAGCGCTGATTTTCAGCAAGAACCCATGAGCGACGCAATTCGCTCCCACCAGTGGAAAAATTGATATCCAGTAAGTACTTATTACATATTAAAACAATCGAAGTATAGGTACAACAACAAACAGTGATTGAACTTAATAATACTTTAATGCAATAGTTATATTTACTATTTTACTCTTTGCTTTAATGTAAAATGCTAGTGCCTTTTTCCAATACAAAAGAAAAAGAAATGTATATATGTATAGGGCTCGATAAACCGGTAACACGTCATATTTTCGCTGGGTATAGTTAGTATGCCAGAACCGTGACTATGACGCATCGGCTAGTCGCAGCTAAGCCCAAAAACGAACACAATAAATAATAAAATTAAACAAGACAACTATGAATAAAAATAAATAAATAAGCCTCCAGTACAACATAATATAATCTGAATATGTAAGCGACAAAAATAGAAGTATAAATTTAAGTACATAAATAAAATAAATATACCATTTTTTATTTCAGGACTGGTGTTACTTCTAATGCAGCCATATTAATACCAACCAAGGCATGAAAGGGCAGGCGCATAAGGCACTCCCCTTTTTGATAACACACCATTGCAAGATAGCTTTTATACTTTAGGTAATTGTTATCATGTACTATTATCATTTATTGTTGCTATTTTTTTTATAATAATATCTATGATACCTGCTGGATCTGCAAATAATGACTTTTTAAATTTGTTAAAAAGGTTTTTTTTGATTTCAGGCTACGTATTGGCGGTAAAAGGCAGTTCCAGCACTGCGTGGCAGCAAACTTAAAACTCCCCCTGAAAGCCATAGTCCTGTGTGTTGGGATGGAGAGAGGATTAGTTGCCCAACGGATTTGGTTTTTACTTTGATGTTGTCTCCAGATCAGCTTTTCAAATAGATATTTTGGTTTTTGTGTAGTAATGACACCAAAGAGCAAACCAGCCATATGCAGTTTCCTTCTTGCAGCCATTTTAAGCATGTTGTTAGTATTTGCAAAGGGAGTAATATGGCATCTTCGCGGTACATTCACACAAAATCTGATACATGCATTTTGTATGCGCTGTATTAGCTTATCAGTTCTTGACAGCAGACATGGACCATACACAGTATCACAATAATTGAGCTTTGATAGTATTAGGCTATCCACTAATTGCTTTCGCAATGGAACACTTAGGTATTCTCTGATTGAATATAATACTTTTAATCTATAAAAGCAATTCCTCATACAGTTACTTATGTGTTTTTCAAAGTGCAGCTGTGAATCCATTGTTAGACCCAGATTTAATGCTGTATCTACTCTTTCGATGTTTTGGCCCTTGATTGTCACTACTGGTCTAACCGATAGCATTGTACTGATCATCTTCCTACTGCCTAGCACCATAAATTTTGATTTCATAGGATTTAAAACTAGTGAGTTTTGTCCAGACCACTCATCCACTCTTTTTAGATCGTCATTCATTTTTCTCACTGCTTCCAAAGTGTCGCTAGGTTTACAAGTTATATATATTTGAATATCGTCTGCATACATATGATACTTGCAAAATCGGAATGACTTAATAATGTCTGCACTATATAGGATGTATAAAAGGGGCCCTAAAATTGATCCTTGAGGTACTCCCCTTGATACCAGTTGTGGAGGGGATGACAGAGTCGATCCATCCTCTCTCCGGATCTCCACATATTGAGTCCTGCCTGTCAAATAGCTCTCAAACCATTTTATTGTTTCTCCCGCAAAACCATAATAGGCCAACTTAGAAAGCAACAGTGACGAATTTATTGCATCGAACGCTCGAGAAAAATCCAGAAGTGTCAGCAATGATCCCTCTCCTCGGTCACGTGCCTCAAGGATATTGCCTACCACGTCCAACAAGGCAGTAGCAGTTCCACGTCCCTTTCTGAATCCAGATTGGAGATCTGGCAGGATATCATTTTTCTCCAAGTAATCCGACATCTGATTGTATATCACCCTCTCCAGAACCTTGGACAAGCAGGGTAATATGCTCACAGGGCGAAGATCTTTGACTGTAATTGGGTTGTTATTTTTGGGAATAGGGCGCACAATAGCACACTTCCATGCATTAGGGAAAGTATGAGTATCAATTGACCGGTTTACTAATGATGTGATAGTTTCAAGAGATGAAGGCAGTGTGAGCATAAGCATATCCAGATTAATTCCATCAACTCCCTTTGCATTTGAACTCAGGCTCTTTAAGATTTTATGTATTTCTTCCTGGTTGACATTTCTGAGTACGAACTGGGAACTATTAAACCTTTCAAACTCAAAGTATGTCAGTTGTGATATGCTCACGCTAGGTTCACCTGGCACGTTGAGAAATGCATTGTTTATATCATCAGGGTTGTCAAAATGAGCTGGAATAACACCATCATCATGGCCGGGGATCACATCCGATTTTAACTTCTTCCACAATACCTTGGGATTATGTACATTATTGTTAATATGTTTACTGAAATATACGTTTTTTTCTTGTTTTAGAGCAAAGATAGATTGTTTTTTTAGGTCTAGATAATAGTTTTTTGAAGTATTTACTTTGTTTTGTTCTTTATTATATATTTTCAATTTATGATATCTTTCTCTTGCTTCGTCACGTAATTTAAACATAAGCCGTATATTATCTGTAATCCAAGGCGTCGGTTGGTTCCTGAACATTTTACTTTTTATAGGAGCATGAAGGTCAAATAGTTGGGTTGTGAAAAAAATTAACTGGTCAGTCACACTGTTAACGTCCTTCAAGCAACTCATTTCCCTCCACGGCATTGCTGCGAGATCTACTTCAAAGTAATCCATAAGAATATCCTTCAAAGGTCGATATACAATCATTCGCGGCTTGGGCTTTTCCTTCTTAATCACCGTATCACATGTTATGAACGAATGATGCCCCAGCTCACTAATATGGTTCACCACTACATTCCTGACTCTCATATCAGTGCAGATAACATCAATAAGGGTCATACTATCTCCTACGAAGTGTGTTGGTGTCTGAACTATTTGATTCATATTGGTGTAATTAAGAAACTCCTTAATATCCTTTGTTTTTAAATTATTTGAATCTAGTAAGTTGACATTCAAATCGCCCAACAGTACTATATGATCATAAGGAGCCAAAGCACCAATACTGTCAGTTATTCCTTCTAGAAACCTTGATAAATCTAACCACGGTGGTCTGTATGCAGTACCTATCAACAACTTCTTCCCATTTATCGTTAGATTTAACCACATTTGCTCAACATCTGGTTGTTCAGGATGAGGTGCTACACGCGCTCTGACTCCTGTTTTAACGTAGAAGGCAACACCTCCTCCTCTTCCCCCGCGTATGTTTTCGGGGCGTGGTATGTGCTTTAGCTTATATCCAGGTACATTGGGTGCACGACCCTCTTCCCCGGGCCGCAACCACGTCTCGTTTATTGCCATTACATCTACCGAGTGGCGTGACATTGCAATCAAAAATTCATCATGGTTCGTTCCCAATGATCCTGCATTAAATAAACCTAACTTCAAATACTTGTCCCGAATCATTTGATAATTGTAATTTTTTCTTTATATATAATTAGATATGTAAACGAATAAAGTAAATATTGTAATTTCTTGCTTTTAATTAAAAAATTCTGTTGTGTGTTTATTAAATATAATGTATATGTTGATTTATTGATTTTAATTAAACCATTTTGCTGTGTGTTTATTAAATATAATGCATATGTTGATTTATTGATTTTAATTAAACAATTTTGCTGTGTGTTTATTAAATATAATGTATTTGTATATAATGTTGTCTTAAATATTATTAGTGTTAAATGTAATCCTGTATATGTATTAATATAAGTAATTATGGTGGTATATATATTAGTATCATCTTCAAATTGTCTCTGACTAAGACAGAAACGACGCACAAGCCCCGCGAAAGCAAAGATTTTATGGCAGTTACAACCCAAAACATTAGATATTCGATGTATATAAAAAGAATTAGTGTGTGTCCGCATACGGTCCAATAATCTTAAGAGGACTCAATTCGTCATACTTTTTATACAAAACCCCTGTACTTATTATGGCGTTGTTAAACATTTTTCGATAGATGTTTTGAACAAATTAGTATCTTGTGCACTATATCTAGCCGTGTATCTAGGCGTAATTTAAAAAAAGTGTGAAACAAATGCAGTCAAAGCCTCCGAAAAACAGCGTTTTTGCCTGAACTTTGGCCATATCTAATGTACCTATAAATTGTAAAAATAAAGAAAACATTTAGATACCAGGCTTGCAAATGTATTGGAGATTCTAAATAACTAACATTTTTTTCACAAACTTGTAAGACTTTTTCACAAGAAGTACACGCCTGGAACAAGTTTTATGAATTCGAAATCATGAATGACGACCTAGCGAAGCGGCCGCGAGTGATCAGCGGAATATACCAACTGATAACCGACGGCTCTGATGCTGTCTCTCTTTTTTCGCAGTCAAACATTACGTTGGATGAAAACACAAGCTTTTAGACTATGCTTGCGTTGAAGTTGCGCCGGCCACACAGGGCCACCTTAATAATATCGTCCTCAGAAGCAATTCGGTGAGTAAGTTCACCAGGCTTACTACGAACCAGAATACGACCTCGCCTCGTCCAGACGAAACGCCAGCCATGAAGTCCGGCAGCAGCCCGCGTTCTGCGAAATAACTGCTGATTCGTTTTAGTCAGCCTCTCGTTCACATAAAAGCGATGGGCCGTGCCAGGGAGGCCGAGATCCGCAGTAGTAGCATCTCGTCGAACACGCGCACTGTCAAGAAAGGCATTGCGTAGATCACGGCGTGCCAGACGAACCATGATAGTGCGTGGTCGGGCCTCAGTAGAATTAAGTGGGCTTGTCGCCTTAATGTTTCTCCCACCCATTCGTTCAGCACTTACAATGTCGCGATCGTCCACTGTAACTCCCAGCTTTGAGGCGATAAGTTTTACCATATGTACTGGACTTTCCGATTGTGATTCCGGCAGATTTGCAATAACTACATCATTCGCCATCAGTTCCTGGTCTCTGTCATTTAAGTCGCGCATCAGTTGCCCTATAACCTCATCCACCACGCCCGTATCAGCTGGGGAATCAGAACATCGGCTCTCCAACGCATCCAGTCTATTCTCTATGCCATCCATACGATTGCTGCATGACTCGTTAGACTGCTTTAGTTCCGTCCTTAATGCCAGAACTTCATGCCTTAAGGAACGCAGTTCCTCCATTATCAGCATCAGCGCAGAACTGACATCTTTTGGCAAGTCTGAGACTATCTCCGGAAGCAGCACAGGCGAAGCGCTCGACGGTGGCGGTGGTGTTGTTACCATCGGAGGCGCCGGCAAAGACGCCTGCTCGCCGCTCTGGGCCCCCTGCAGGTTCCCTCTGACGGGAGTATCGGCCTTATTGTCTCTACGGACGTTCTTTTTGCATTCTGGGCACTGCCAGGTAGAAGGCACTGCTCCTTTTGCTGGGACACTAACGCACCCCCGATGATACGATGCGCTACATTTACTACACCTAGCGGTATCTGTTGGCGACATAAATTTGCCGCAACCACCACATGCTAAAGGCATTGTAGATATTGATTACGCACAAAGTTCCGTAGAGTTCCGCTAGATGGCTCCTATAGCCGTGACGCTTTCAATGTCCACCCAAATGGCTCCTATAGCAGTGTTGCTCCCAATCGCCACCAGATGGCGACAGCAGCAGTATGTAACTAGGAGGCGCAGTGTCTTGATGGTCTTATCTGTTGCCTATAGATTCCGCTAGCAGTAGCTGCCTTAATGACTTTTATCTTGTAATAAATACCTTTATGGGGGTATATAAATATAAGTCCTCAGGAATACTGATTTGTTTTGCCCGTTTTATAACTCTTAAACTTAGAAACCAGCACTCACTACACTGTATAGTTTGTATAATGATGTTATTAACTATATTACACACCGTTTGACCACTATCAACACGTATTTTATTAAATACTCGGAAAAAACTTGGACAAGGTTCCCACTCGTGCGAACGTCAAACGTCGTATCTATCTCGCAAGTGTGTTGAAAAACGTCGTATGACCGGTATGACACGCGTGTGCATTGATTATTACACTCTCGGCTCCCTTATCGCGTTCTCCTACGGCTCACGCGCTTAATACCGCCTGGAGTATTAATAACCAACTTTGCACACATTTATCATAATGTATCTACTATTACCCATCCCAAAAAGTGCACAACGCCGCTAAAGAAGTTTAAACTTCAGAAACTCAAATAAATTAAATTACCTATTAAAAGAAACTAAAACCCGACTGCGTAAAACAAAAAATAACTGAAATGAAAAAAACAAGCTCTTTAATCTATAGAATTTTGAATATAACTTGGGATAAACAATTATAAAAAAAAAATATATTGAATTACTCTGTTGAATTATTACACAATGCATACTTAATAATGCATGCGTAATAATTCAATGCATATTTTACTTAGGTTATCGGTTTGTCCCCGACTGTAATTAAACCTTATGAAATTCAAGTATTATTCAAAATTCTATAGATTAGTCTTAGAAAATATATATGTCTAGAAAGAGTATCCCCATACTACATGACTTTTAAAAAGTGGCCAACTTTGCTACATCTTATCCTCGCGTTACGTCATTCTGCTTGTCATAGTGACGTTTATACCAGTTACCAGTTCTTGAAAAAAATCCAAGAAAATGGGGAAAAATATATTACGGTGTCGATATCTTTTTAAACTCCGAAAATAAAAGTGGAATCGGGATAATACATGATAATAAGAATAAGATTAATGGCGCCGATATAAATTAATACTTATTATTTTTACTTTGATGTCAACGAACAGTAATTATTTGCGTTGACGTTTCAAATCAAGTCAAATCAAGCAAATCAAGTCAATTTTTTTTTTTTTTTACTTTTTATAGGCCTGTGTTTGACTGCAATCTCACCATGGTAAGTGATGATGCGGCCGAAGGTGGTAAGCACACAAAGCCTAGAAGGAACTGGCTCTCAAGTGCAGCTATCGGAACACACCGAAAGGTGCTTGGCGACAGATTTTCAACTTGAGGGTGGTAGCCAGCCAGGCGGGTACTACAAAGTACCCTACCACCGTGCTATGGTTTCCTCACGATGTTTTCCTTCACCGAAAGCTCAAGCTCATTGTAGGATTCGAACCCGGGACCTTCATCTCGGTATCCGACGTCACTACCACTGAGCTATCATCGCCATTAAGTCAAATCAAGTCACATCGAGTCAAATCGAGTCAAATCAAGTCAAATCGAGTCAAACCGAGTCCAATCGAGTCAAACAGGGTCAAACCGAGTCAAATCGAGTCAAACCAAGTCAAATCAAGCAAATCTAGTCAAATCCAGTCAAATCGAGTCAAATCGAGTCAAACCGAGTGAAATCGAGTCAATAAGTCAAATCGAGTCAAATCCAGTCAAATTGAGTCAACCCGAGTCAAATCGAGTTAATCCGAGTCAAACCAAGTCAAATCAAGCAAATCCAGTCAAACCGAGTGAAATCAAGTGAAATTGAGTCAAAACAAGCAAATCGAGTTAAATCAAGTCAAACATTTTTTTTGGCTAGGTCCAGAGATCTTCACTACGGCTTCTCCGAATGATATCTATCCATTGGCTTCTTAAAATTGGATCAATTGGTATTCTGTAAAAAAAGTCTTATTATTTATGTCAGTTATTACAAAATTAAAAAAAGGTTATTCGACACGCGTGTATGTAATATTATTGGAATTGCAACATATTCACAATTTAAAATAGTATCCGCCATATTGAACTATTTAGTTATTGGTCCGATTGCTCTCAAAATTGATATTTGAGAGGCCCTTGAACCATATAACATAAATTTTTACTCAAAATTGAAAAAAAATTGCCGCCATATTGAACTATTTAGTTACTGGTCCGATTGCTCTCAAAATTTATATTTATGAGACCCTTGGACCATATAACGTGAATCCATGCTAAAAATTAAAAAAGTGTCCGCCATATTGAACTATTTACTTACTGGTCCGATTGCTCTCAAAATTGATATTTGGGAGACTCTTGCACCATATAACATAAATCTTTGCTCAAAATTGAAAAAAAGTGTCCGCCATATTGAACTATTTAGTTACTAGTCCGATTGCTCTCAAAATTGATATTTGAGAGAACCTTGGACCATATAACATACATTTTTACTCAAAATTGAAAAAAGTGGCCGACGTATTGAACTATTTAGTTACTAGTCCGATTGCTCTCAAAATTGATATTTGAGAGACCCTTGGACCATGTAACATAATTTTTTGCTCAAAATTGAAAAAAGCGGCCGCCCTACTGAACTATTTCATGACTGG
This sequence comes from Polyploca ridens, assembly GCA_951394255.1. Lineage (NCBI taxonomy): Eukaryota > Metazoa > Arthropoda > Insecta > Lepidoptera > Drepanidae > Polyploca > Polyploca ridens. The sequence continues at coordinate 14,255,401 of OX596243.1, forward strand.
TCTGATTGCTCTCTCAAATATGAATTTTGAAAGCAATCGGACCAATAACTAAATAGTTCAAAATGGCGGACACTTTTTTTCAATTTTGAGCAAAGATTTATGTTATATGGTCCAAAACTGTCCCAAATATCAATTTTGAGAGCAATCGGACCAATAAATAAATAGTTCAAAATGGCGGCCACATTTTTTCAATTTTGAGTAAAAATTTATGTTATATGGTCCAAGGGTCTCTCAAATCTCAATTTTGAGAGCAATCGGACCAATAACAAAATAGTTCAATATGGCGGCCACTTTTTTGAATTTTGAGCAAAGATTCATGTTATTTGGTCCAAGAGTCTCCCAAATATCAATTTTGAGAGCAATCGGACGAATAACTAAATAGTACAACATGGCGGCCACTTTTTTGAATTTCGAGTTAAGATTCATGGTTTATGTTCCAAAGGCCTCTCAAATATCAATTTTGAGAGCAATCGGACCAATAACTAAATAGTTCAAAATGGCGGCCACTTTTTTTCAATTTTGAGCAAAGATTCATGTTATATGGTCCAAGAGTCTCCCAAATATCAATTTTGAGAGCAATCGGACCAATAACTAAATAGTTCAATATGGCGGACACTATTTTAAATTGTGAATATTTTGCAATTCCAATAATATTACATACACGCGTGTCGAATAACCTTATTTTTTTAATTTAGTAATATCCGACTTAAATAAAAATGTAATAAACAAAATGTGCATGGTACGCACATATACAAGTTTACATCGTACGCCTATGCAACGCGGCACTACGTAGTTCAAATGATTTTAAACAGATGGCTGTACAGTTTACTTGTATGAAGAAGTATTTTACAAAATGTTCCGGTGACCGCATCCATGGTTATATACATCACTGACTATGATGGAAAAACCGAAAACGACAAACACGTCAACTTAAAAAAAATAGGTCCGCCATCTTGAAATTCAAAATGATATTCGTAATTAGCTCGAGGAAAATCTTAAATTAATACCCATTTTGATTTTTTCATTACTGAAGCGACTACTTATCTTACATGACATAATCGTCATTAGTATTAAAAAAAAAACATTCGACTTTCCACTCAAAAATTCGACTTGTCCACCGTCGCTTTTGATTTATATCAGTATCTACATACTCGTATTTAACTATTGACTGATATTACCATGGGAGTTTTGAGTTCATAAACTGGCAGCACAGGCAACACATAAAAAATGGCGCTTACTCAAAATATTTATTTTCGAAACATTTCAATGGCTTATATTGCAGAAACTAATAGGAAATATTGTTACTTACCGATGATAGGTGAGTTTTTTCGTTGGTCTAGATCGACCCATGTAGTTTTTATACACTTTTATCACACAAAACGACATTTTGAAACAATACAATTTTGGTGAATTTGGTTGTGTCCCAGTGACGTCTCGACTGACACTGAAGACGGGAAAATGATTAAGCCCCTAACAGTTAGGGGCTTATTTTATCGACGCGTAAACAGCTTCGTAGCTCCGTCTGGATATATCATTAGTCAAAGAGATTAGTTTGTTTTTTTCTTTTCAGTTATTTTTTGTTTTTAATTAACCGACTTAATTTTTACCGAGAGGTAAGGTATTCAATATTACTTGGTACCTATAGGTACTTATCTTATGCGTACAACCAGTACAACCATGGTACAACACAATACAGTAGTACCCAACTGATATGGCTTACCGATGTACCTGTGCAGAAGATACTTTTTGTACATTTTCAAAGCGCGGGAAACCGCTATTGGTCGGCCGCTGCCGCCATGTTAGCGCGCGGCTTGCGCACGCCGAGCGGAGGGGCGTGACTTGCGAGTGAGACGGAACTAAGAGCTGCAGTGTATTATGAACCTTATAGTAGTGATCTATGGTTGATTGTAAGTTTTAAGCATTCTTTCGATAATCTTCGGGGCCATACTTTATTTTCTGTGCGAACGAAGATTCACGACGCGCCTGTACCTAATTGAACAGATATTATATCTGTTATAGTGAAATATCGAAGCTCCGGCGCTCCTAGGTTTGGCTAGTCAAACCTCAGGTCTGACAAGAAGTCTTAGAACTGCGACGTTTGACTAGCCAAACCTACGAGCGCCGGAGCTTCGATGTTTGACTATAACATATCTTAATATCCTTAGAAAATATATATGTCTAGAAAGAGTATCCATTTAAAAACTTTACTATGAGTATGACTTTTAAAAAGTGGCCAACTTTGCTACGTCTTGTACGCTTGCGATACGTCATTCTGCTTGTCATAGTGACGTTTATAATGCTACCAGTTGTTGAAAAAAATCCAATAAAATGGGGAAAAATTACGGTGTCGATATCTTTTTAAACTCCGAAAATAAAAGTTGAAGCGGGATAATACATGATAATAAGAATAAGATTAATGGCGCCGATATAAAGAATCGTGGCGAGTTCCATACATTGATTTGTACAAAAAAATAAAACATTTTAAAGGGTTTTGAATCACTTCCAATGTTGAGATTACATTACCAGCAACATGTTAATATACATGAAATATTTTATAAACCCCGCAAAACATAACAACAAAATAGCGGTTTTGGTCCCGAATAGTCGCGATTCGCCGGCATGCCATAGAAATTCGCATTTTTATCCTGGGGTTCTAAAAATATTTTAAATGGCTCAAGTTGTTCCTTAGACACCAAGGATCAAATATAACGTCATTCCAACGTCTCTAAAAATCTTGATTTTTTTGTACAAATCTCGCCATGATCCTTTAATACTTATTATTTTTACTTTGATGTCAACGACCAGTAATTATTTGCGTTGTCGTTTCAAATCAAGTCAAATCAAGCAAATCAAGTCAAATCGAGTCAAATCATGTCATATTGAGTCAACCCGAGTCAAACCCAGTCAAACCGAGTCAAATCGAGTCACATCGAGTCACATCGAGTCAAATCGAGTCGGATACTTTTTAAATTTTGAGTAAAAATTTGTTATGTTATGCTAGGGCCTCTCAAATCTCAATTTTGATCGCAATCGGACCAATAACTAAGTAGTTCAATAAGGCGGCCACTTTTTTGAATTTTGAGAAAAGATTCATGGTTTATGTTCCAAAGGCCTCTTAAATATCAATTATGGGAGTAATGGACCAATAAATAAATATTTCAATATGGCGGACACTTATTTCAATTTTGACCAAAGATTCATGTTATATGGTCCAAGAGTCTCCCAAATATCAATTTTGAGAGCAATCGGACCAATAACTAAATAGTTCAATATGGCGGCCACTTTTTTGAATTTTGAGAAAAGATTCATGGTTTATGTTCCAAAGGCCTCTCATATATCAATTTTGAGAGCAATCGGACCAATAACTAAATAGTTCAAAATGGCGGACACTTTTTTTCAATTTTGAGCAAAGATTCATGTTAATGGTCCAAGAGTCTCCCAAATATCAATTTTGAGAGAAATCGGACCAATAACTAAATAGTTCAATATGGCGGACACTATTTTAAATAGTGAATATTTTGCAATTCCAATAATATTAGATACACGCGTGTCGAATAATCTTATATTTTTTATTTAGTAATAACTGACATAAATAAAAATGTTATAAAAAAAATTGCATGGTGCGCACATACAAGGTTACATCGTACGCCTATGCAACGAAGAAGTATTTTGCAAAATGTTCCGGTGACCGCATCCATGGTTATACAAATCACTGACTATGATGGAAAAACCGAAAACGACAAACACGTCAACTTAAAAAAATAGGTCCACCATATTGAAATTCAAAATTATATTCGTAATTAGCTCGAGAAAAATCTTAAATTAATACCCATTTTGACTTTTTCATTACTGAAGCGACTTACATGACATAATCGTCATTAGCATTAAAAAAAACCCAAAAAAAACGACTTGTCCAACGTCGCTTTTGATATATCAGTATCTACATACTCGTATTTAACTATTGACTGATATTAATTACCATGGGAGTTTTGAGTTCATAAACTGGCAGGACAGGCAACACATAAAAAATGGCGCTTACTCAAAATAATTTAATTTCGAAACATTTCAATGGCTTATATTGCAGGAACTAATAGGAAATATTGTTACTTACCGAAGATAGTTGAGTTTTTTCGTTGGTCTAGATCGACCCATGTAGTTTTTACACACTTTTATCACACAAAACGACATTTTGAAACAATATAATTTTGGTGAATTTGGTTGTGTCCCAGTGACGTCTCGACTGACACTGAGGACGGGAAAATGATTTAGCCCCTAACAGTTAGGGGCTATTTTTATCGACGCGTAAACAGCTTTGTAGCTCCGTCTGGATATATCATTAGTCAAAGTTAATATCATTCTAAAAATTAGGGGGGTCAAGCCGTATCCCACTGCCTACGGGCCTGTAAATAACTAAAATGAAAACCCAGTAACTCGATTAATTGAGTTTAATATCAATAAAATAAGAGAATTATTTACACAAATTTTATCAAAATACAAAAATAAACCACTGTCACATACATAAACGACTTTTTAAGGAGGTCCCATAGACACACTTTATCCTTAGATAGTTTCGCAGCGCAGCTGAAATTCAGACCTATTTATATCCTCCAATACACTCATGGGCTGATAAAGTTTACGTACTCACGGCTACATATCAAGCTATGGTTTCCAGTATAAGCTGATCTCGCATTGTATAGGATTTCCCTACAATGAGAGGTCAGCTTATATTGGAAATGTATAGCTTGATCTGTAGCCGTGCGTACAATAATCGAAACAGTTGTAAAGTTAGTCTTTTATTTGCGATATTTTTGAGTATTTACGAGTGACTCTCAGAAGGAACACTAATCGCACACATTAATTCTATAATTTACATTAGAACTATACAATAAAAAAAATACAGTTAGAAAGAGATTAAATGATCGAGTTTATCAAATAAATATTTTGAATGGAGATAAAAAGCTTTGAATAAAAAGTTGTCTGAAACTATTCAATCTTATGACTACTTGGAAAAGAGTCACTCGTCATTCACGAAAACAATTAAGTAACTTTAATTTACATGTTCGTTCAAATAATCGCAATAGAAGCCAAATAATCACGCTACAGAAAACTGTCATTAATTTTAAGGCAAAATAATATAAAGAAATAAATCATTCATATTTGTTATATTTTAATGGACTTAACACAAATAAAATTTTGGACAGGATTTCTTTTACTTTAATCTAATCAACTAAGTATATTGCATTTGTGTGCTTTGTCATTAAATAACCCCTAGCAAACATTTTAAGTACGCACCATAAACAAAACGAATGTGCCAAAATATGTAACTACCATAAACATAGTAATGGATAACGGAATGTGTAGAGACGTGGGAGCATTTGACTAAAATTAAAGATATATTTCCTCAAATCAATAACACGTAGGCCGCTGAACGTTCTCTCTGAAACCAGGAGCTTAACTAAGCTCGAAGAAAAACACGCCACTATGATATGTCTGTTTTGTAAAAGAAAGTATATTACTGCAATCAACTGACAAAATAAATACAAGAAAACTAATCTGTGATTCACATTAAATAGTAACATTCACAACAAATATTCTATTACACAAATTCTATACAAAGTTGTCCTTAGGTATCGTTTATATTTCTGGTTATTTACATTTCTTAACCTTAATAAATAGAAGACAGTTATTGTGTTTTTTCTTTACAATAAAATTATTTGTTTGGTGAATTAATATATAACTTTTTCTATGATTCATAATAATTTTCTAAGACATTCCACGACAATCTATTTTTTTAAGATTTAATACAGTTGTACACAAAAATAATCTTCATAAGGTGCAAAGCAGACGACAGACCGCACCGCACCGAACTTTGGGTCTGTGAAAATAGAACCTATACAATTCTAAGCAGTAACGCACACGACGCGCAAAAAGTCCGGCGCACAAACAACCCTTTGTTTTCACACAGACTTTTTGTGTGCCGCAGACTAACGTCCGTCGTCTGCGCTGCACCTTAATTGAAAATGAGAGTTATTTACCTTTGTTCTTGAGAATATTATAACGATACTAAACGTGATAGCATTCATATATTCTCAATAATATTTTACAAATTGTAGTAGTGTTAGTAAATATAGTTATGTACAAGTTAATCTCAACCAACTCCTAATATTTATGTGTTCAGTGCACGTCCTGTGGATATAATTTATTTTATATTAATTTGTATAATACCTAAGTACTGTCAACGAGGTTGATAAAAGGAATTCGGAAAGTTGAGATCTATTTATAGTCAATTGCAAGATCGAGGGCTGACGAATTTTAACATTTATCCACATAATTTAATTTTAAATTGAGATGCTTCACGTCACGTTTATCATCAGTAAATAACATTTTTAACACACTCGCTCGTAAATTAGCTCTTATTGCACTGATTTTAGTGTCATAAGATAGATTATAATCATCGTCCTCGCAAGTGTGTTGAAAAACGTCGTATGACACGCGTGTGCATTGCTCATTACACTCTAGTGCCTCATCTGTAACCAACTTTGCACACATGTATCACAATGTACTATTACGTCACTATCATTTGAATAAATGATAAAATTGACAGTCCTCTATAATGTACCATCGTTTGATGGTACAAAGGAACTGTATCGATCACTCACACTCTTTTCTGTCTGTTCGTTAGTTAACCTAAGACTTCACAACCCAACATAAAAACAGAATTATGTACATAATAAAAATATGGACAGTATACTTTATATCAATAACCGAAATGAAATTGAATATATTAAATGTATAAATTTGTTTGACGATTATTAACAACAAGTATACCTAATTCTTGCAGTGGTTGGATACCGCTGATAAAAAGTAACAGTAGAATTTAAAGATCAAATTGCGAACAAAAATTTATAACGTATCAGAAAAAACCTGTCAAATTGAGGTATAATGCGTGCTAGACTACATGTGACTACAGAATATTTGGCACATTTTTACATAACACGGCGTTCATTAAGCTCGTCAATACAATGTGGGTAAAACACATAAAATATGTGTATTGTGGTACAATCTGCCACACAGCTGAACATATTCAAATTTACAAAATACCTGTACACTAATACTATATAATAAAGACAAAGTAAATATAATAAGTGTTTTGAAATTGTGTTTCACAAAAACATGCATAACTACATCAGGGATATTTTTAGTGAATAGGTATTTTGTAAAGGGTAATTTCAGCTACTTGCGTTACCGATCATACCAATTATGTTACCAGAAACAAACATAGCCAACCTTTTTATCGTTGAGGATTTTAAGTAAACAATAACAATAAACGCCGCGACCGAAACTACATCTCGCTGCGCTCGCAGAAAGGATAAACTAAAAAAAATTGAGGCATATTAACAAAATCAGTCAATTCCGAT